>CM040433.1:37148190-37659244 GCA_022702705.1 Papilionanthe hookeriana x Papilionanthe teres | reverse complement strand
TATATTTTCTGATTGCTCTTTGAAAAGGTAAACACCAAAGCACTAATCATCTAGCATGCTCTTTCCTTGCCTTTGAGCATTTATTCTCTTCCTTTATTTAGATTGCTTTGTCTTTACCCAATTTCTCTGTTCTCAGAGCATATCAGGAAGCTTTATTCGAATCTAATTGGAAGCAATGCCATAAACAGTGAAATAGGAGCTATTTTTTATCTCTATATATGAGAATTCATCACGACTCTTCTTAGGACTAAACCCATTTCTTATCCACACTTCTTTAAATTATATTATAATGGCTATATCAATTGTTAAATGGTTCAAATGGTGGCAAAAGGATATAGTCAAGCCAATGGCATTAACAAACCTAAAATTTTTTTCCCCTTCTGGCTTGTTTATTATCATTTATTAGGGTTGGCATATGCTCCAAATGAATGTCAACAATACATTTCTCTATGAAGTTCTTCGAAGCTATTTATACTAAGCTATTTAACAGTTATATCCTAAAGGGGTGAAAAAAATACACAAACTTAAAAAGCTATATATAAATTGAAACAATGCCTTCATTCCATGTTAGAAAAAACTTAAAAATATAATTGCTAATCATTCTCTCTTTACTTAAATTTTTTTCTTTGGTAAGGTTATTCTTGCATGAATGATGCCATCATTTTATTCATTAAGAGTGATATTTCAAACATTATTGAAAAACAATTATATCTTCAAAAGATATTATTTTTCAAGGAAATAGAGCAAGAAGGTATTTCACTTTTTTAGAAAAATTATGCCACACTCTGGAAGAAATTGGCATTCTTGGATTCAACTATGCCAACTCTCTCATTGATTAGATATCATGCAAATATTGGAGAATACAAAAACATTGAAGATGCTTTTGTAAGCTAATAAGCTTAGCTATTTGATAGCCAGTAGACTTGGAATGTCTTTTGTTGTTGTATGATCAATAAACAAATGCAAAATCAGAAGAAGAATAATAAGAGTTTATCCTAGAATTTTAAAATATGTCAGAAATCCCTTGATAAAGGATATATCTATCCGACATATAAATATTCGATTCGAGTATTAAAGCCTATGCAAATAATGTCGAGTATTTTTTAAGATAGAAAATTAACCTGTAGATATTATGCCTTTGTTGGTGTAAATATTATATCTCAGAGGAGCTAGAAATAAGGACTAATGACCAAATCAAGTGTTAAAGCAAAATAGAAGGTAATGACTTATGCTATCTTAACTCTTTAGAACAATTTGACTTTCTTTTGTACTTGGCTTACAAATTTAAACAATGATAATCATTCCGCAATATACATTGCTAATAATCCCAACATTATAAAAAAGCCAAACATGTCAAAGTTAACTGTAACTTTATAAAAAATAATGTCATATTAAAGAAACCACCTTGTGCCAATATCTTGATCTTCACTGTTAAATCCTAATAAACAAAACTTGATATTATACATCTTCATTGTCTATTCTTATTTCTTAACCTTCTATACAAACCCTTAGGAGATTTACCTTTGCTTTCCTTGATACCTCCAGCAAGTATTCCAACTTTTTAATAGTTATTGTATTTGATACAAATTTTTCTTCTTTTAATTCTTTAAAAGTACAGTTCTAATTTTAGTAACCAATTATAAATCCCAACTCCACCACCAACTGCCATGAATTTTGTAAGTCCCACAACTCACCTCAAACTTTAAAGCAATCTTCATAATAAAACTACTAATTTATCCTATCACAACTAGTTATAAATTTCAATTTCCTCTTGCAACAATCTATTTTGCAATAATAACATCTTCTCACCTTATAATCTCCAATACCTCATCCCATGCTAATTATCTATTTTGATAACCAACTTCATAACTCCAAAACTTACATCCATAACAGCTACATTATGCAATGCGGTACATTACTTTCTATAAAATGATTTTTTTGTCCTTTTAGTAAATAATAGTCTCGTGCTTTAACAACCCATGCAACCACACAATCATTACATTTCTATCCGCTATTCCATTGAAATCCAGAAAATAATATTCATTTTCAACCTCGCTTAAGAAGTAGAAAGGATTCAATAGATAAAAGTGATTCCACAAAGCATTTCATAAACATTAAACCAAGACAATCAACTTACTTCACAGGCGGTTCCCTTTCCTTGCGAATCATCTTCTCCATCTCATCATAAGGAAACACCAAATTCTGCAAGCTCGCAGCTTTGATCCATTTGGGCAAAACATTCTTCCCAGTTAAAGCGTACACCCTCTCCCTCATCGGTCCCGGCGACTCCCTAGGATACTTTTGCAGGAAGAACTCTGCAAATGCGAGCTCAATCACATACTGCCCCAGAAACCAGAGCCTAGAATGCCCATTCCTGATATGCCTCGCCTTGGCTCTCTCACCCTCACCAAACGGATGCTGAAACGCCAAATACAGCAAAGTATCGAATTGCTTGGCGGGGTTATCATCTCCGAGCTTCTCTGAAGGTTCAAGAGGATAACCTAGGGCCTGCTTGGCCTCGAGAAGATACTCATCAATCCAAGTCCGGTCGGCATTGTTGAGGCGAGAAGGAGGGAGGCAGGAGCTCAGCAGAGGAAAGGACTTGAGGGAGAGCTGCGGGCTGTTGAGGAACCTCTGTGTGAGCTTGGCGTCGTCGAGAGGAGGTTTGAGTATGAATCTGCGGGGAGGAATCTTCTTCTTGGGTGAAGTGACCTTCTTGCGCTCGGCTAGCTCTTTGAGGAGGCGCTGCGGGCTGTTTGCTGGCGTGGTAGGCAGCGTTAGTATTTTTTGCGGGGGAGTGGAGGGATCGCCGGAGACGGCGACGGCGCGGATTGAGATGGAAATGGGTAAGCATTGAAGGGGTTTGAATTGGGATTTGAGGGGAAAAGAGGAGACGGAGGAGGAGAAGGAGAGCTCTGCTGATCCGCTTGGGCGGGTTGGAAAGGTTAGTGCGGAAGAAGCCATGGATCAAAATCGGATTTTGCAGAGCAATCAGTGATTTTCAACAGCTGGTTTCCTCGGGGTTTAAGAAAAATAAGAAATGCAGGAGATAAGGGACGGTAGTCAAAGGAGGAGGACCTATTGCTATAAGAAATATTTTAGTTAATTATTAAAAAATAAATTATCATTCTAATTCAATGTAATGATTTTGATGTAATTAATTAATATTGATTATGAAGAAATATTTTATTTTTTATTAATATGCATTATTTGTCTAATTTATTTATTTATTATTAATGAGTATAAATAGGTTTTCATAAGTTATTTATTAATTACTAATCAATTAAAATAATAAAATTAATTTAAATTAAAAAAAATAATAATAATAAAACCACAAACCTATCCTTGCATCCTCCCCCTCCCCTTCTCTGCCCAAAACCCTAGCTTACCTTACTGGTTTCGCCCAAAGCCATTGCCTTGGTGAACGAGACTTCGCCGTACAGTCGCCATTAGAGCTAGGTGGGAAGGAAGCGACGGGATCTCGACTTACAGAGACCAACGAAACTCCCATCTTTCTCATCCTTCCTCTCCGCTCCTACCAGGAACCATTGAGGAAGGTAAGCCTTTTCGCGCCATTGTTTCTTTGGGCTCCTCCCGGATTTATTAAATCCACCGATTTTAAAGGTTAGACGGAGTAAAAAGGGGATTTTTAGGTTAGATCCAGTGTAAATCCTGCTAGCAAACAGCCCCGTTGGGAGATCTATGGTTCTAGAAGGCCTCTGTGTAGTTGGATCAACCCCTCCAGATTTCTCATTGCCTCTCCGCCGTCTTTGGCGCTCTTAACCCGAGCAGGACCGGAGGATGACTGACCTCGCAGGTGGCGTCTTCGTCTTCTCCCTTCAAAGTGCTCCTTGATGCCATGTTTGGCTTCAAATTAAGGGACTTACAGTTCTACTCGCAGCTCTGGTCACAATAATTGCAGAAGCGGCCATCAATGGTGAGTAAGATCTCAAGATTTGCGCATGAACTGTATAAAATTTTGAAATCAGAGCTTAATTTTTCCATGTAAGTTGATCTTATTTTGCTAAATTTAAAGTATTTTTCTGCCATATCCTTCATTCCATACACACCATTTCTTTTGTATGTAAGTAGTTGCATGATTGCAGCAAGCTTAGAAATCAAAATTTAAAATTGTGGAGTTTAGTGGAGCTGGTGATATGCTGATTGCTACTAAGATAACCGTTTGCTAGAAATTTATGAATGTGGTCAATGGATATGTTTCTAAAGTATATTTTGTTAGAGAATGAATGACCTATGAATTAGATATTTGTTGAAGAATTGATAGTTATTAGAGTTAATTTAAATGGGCATATAGGCTATATTAGTAATTGCTTTGTGAGAATTCATGGTGTTTATGGAAGAAGGAGATAGATATGTAAGAGAAGCTGTCATAAAGGAAAGAGAAAGTGAGGTTTACAAGTTACTAAGGTAAATGATAAGATATTTATGAATTTTGATTATGTTAGATGCATTAAAGGTAAAAATAATACATTCTTGGTTAAAGATGGAGCCATCTAGGACAAATAAACACATTAATTTAAGAAATTATTAATTTTGAAATTGTAGAAAATTTTATTATGGAATATCATAGCAAGCAATATAATGAAGCATATTAATTAAAAATATGATTTAAGTTTGACTATGAAAATGATTTGTAAATGTTAAGGTTTTAGATCCATATGAGATTGCTATTAGGATTTGAAAGGTTATAAAAGATACTGTAATTAGCATAATTAAGAATTAAGATAATATGTAAGATTATACTAAATATGGAGAAATTAGACTTAATGAGTCATTCAATGAAACTAGTGGAGGGATTAATGAATTGTAAACCAACTTAGTTTCATGCTAGGAAGATATTATTATGGAAGCTATTTTTTGTGAAGACATTTATTAGATAGGTATAGGGAACATAGAAAGGATTATCATAAGATTTTTTTATTTTTTATTTATTTTTTTTTAATTTTGACAAGATATGATTGACACATGAACTGATTTGGTGTGCTTCGAGGCAAAAAGATGTTTGCCAAAGAAATGTTATCGTTATGAAAGATTTGCATGATGGAGCATTGTCTAGTTACTCGTACGAGTTATGGAGATGCCTACGATTGATACACAAAGTGAGATTTTATTGTGCATGTTTTTGTAGATGGTTGTTTTAATCAACAAAATATGACGTTGACAAATATCATTTAATAATATTAGAAGATGAGGTGATATATTTGTGTGATGGGTTTAGCTAACTTTGATGAAGATATATTTCTAGTTAATATTAGATAGTGAAAATGGCAAGATGCCTCATGAGTTTTCTGTGAAAAGAGGTACCATGAAAGCTTATAGAAAATATGTTAGTGTCAGATAATTATGAAGGAAAATGAGTATGCCTTAGGTTATATGGATAGAAATTGTTCAAATTGATTTGTATAGAGCTGATTTAACACCATATAACACTTAGCATGGATGAATGAAGAATGAAGAATGAAGAATGAAGAATGAAGATTCATATCATCGATCCCTAATAGTGTAATTAAGGCTGATGATGATGATGATGATTGTGGTGATTGATGCTAATCTTTTGTTAAAAAATGTTTTCTTATAGATGTCCAATGATAATGCGGTTACCAAAAGCGACAATCAAACAAATTCAGTCAGCAACGCATCATCAGCATCTAAGATTGACATATCATGGAGTAAAGTTCTTGCAAACATAATGCACCAAGCATCAATATATGGAATAGCAGCAGGGTACTGTCTCTCTGCTTCACTTCTCTCAATAATCAACAAATGGGCTCTCATGAAGTTCCCCTACCCCGGCGCCTTAACCGCCCTACAATACCTCACTAGCGCCCTTGGAGTCCTGCTTTGTGGCCGGCTAAAGCTCCTTGATCATGATAAGCTCGATCTCCCAACAATGTTGAAATTCTTACCGGCCGCCGTCATCTTCTACCTTTCCCTCTTCACCAACAGCGAACTGCTTCTCCATGCCAATGTTGACACATTCATTGTATTTCGATCTGTCGTCCCCATGTTTGTTGCCGCCGGCGAAACGCTCTTTTGATGCAGCCATGGCCTTCTCTTTCAACCTGGCTTTCCCTAACCACGATATTCGTCGGCAGTCTCATTTATGTCCTCACCGACCATCAGTTCAACTTGACTGCCTACAGTTGGGCTGCCTCATATCTACTGAGCATGTCGATTGATTTCGTCTACATCAAACATGTAGTCATGACGATCGGTCTCAACACTTGGGGGCTCGTTCTCTACAACAATCTCGAGGCCCTCTTATTGTTTCCCCTTGAGTTGGTTGTTATGGGGGAGCTGAAGAAGATAGAACAAGAGATTGTCAATGAGTCAGAGTGGTTTTCCGTTGGCGTGGTTTTGCCGGTGGGGCTCTCGTGCTTGTTTGGTGTAGCCATTTCATTCTTCGGTTTCTCGTGTCGACGTGCGATATCCGCTACGGGTTTCACAGTGCTGGGCATTGTCAACAAGCTTCTGACTGTGGTTATAAATCTGATCATATGGGATAAACATTCGACCCTGATTGGAACGATCGGGTTGCTTATATGCATGCTCGGCGGAGTTCTCTACCAGCAATCTACGTCGAAGCCGAAGTCGGCGGATGTTCGGATCGAGTCCGAGCTCGAGGATGAAGAACAGCAGAAGCTTATGGAGATGAAGGTTGAAGTTGAGGTGAATAGGAGTCACGGAATTGTTGAGGAAGAGAACAAATGATGATTTTTAAGGCTTGCTTTTTTGATGATCTGTTTGAAGTCAAGGTGGATATGAGAGCTTTCTTGATCAAATAAAGCTGTTGGATTTGGCAATCATTGTGTTGTTTCATGACTCAGATAGATTTTTGTCTTCTTTATTTCATTATGTTTTGTCAGACTGAAGTAGAAATTCTTATTCGCTAAAAATTTATTGTAAATGGATTTCATTTTGGAAAATTTACATACATACCACCTAACAACTAATATCTGGCTACAATTTTCTTCATATTATTATGGTGAAATGATTCAACCATTCTATTTAATTTTTCTAATATTCTTGACAAATGCAAATAAACAGATGCTTTTATAGAAAACACAAAAAAATTCTAAATTTTATTTCATTATTTATATTACTTCCAACAACTGGGGTGTAAATGAACCGAACACGAACGAACAGAGCTCGTGCTCATGTTCGGTTCGTTTGAAATTTAGTTTGTTTGAAATAAATTCGTGTTCGAAATTATTCATGAAGGCACTGTTCATGTTCGTTTCTTAATGAAAGAGTAGAATCGAACATGAGCTGAACACGACAAACAGCTAGTTTGGCATCCCTAATATTAATATATATAAATAATATATTATAATATCTATATTAATATATTATTAATTTATTATATATTATATATTATAGAATTTAATTTTTTAAAATATCAAAATTTTTATTATATAATTACTTTAAATTATTTTATATTTAGAACAATAACAATTCGAACACGAAATGAACGCATCACTATTCATATTTGGTTCGTTTAACTAACCGAACAAAAAAAAATTGTTTGTGTTCGTCTCGTTTACTTATCGAACAAATCGAACACGAACTCCTTGACAAACCGAACACGAAATGTTCGCGAACAACGAGCTTCTTTGACAGCCCTACTTCCAACCCATCAATATATGTAAAATTTCAAAGTAATTTGAAATTTTGAATTATGGATATTTCACAAATATTTGATCGATAAGCTTATAAGGCCAAGTAATAAAACCAGAAAATTTTCATGACAGCGATAACAAAAATAAGGTTTACATTTAGTGGAAAACTAATTCAAAGATTATTAGCACAAATTCCTCCTATAATTTATATCAATACTTGACTATACATCCCAGCACTTAAATATCTTTTCTACTTATACAACAGAGGACCAGATCTAGAAACAGCAAATCTAGGAAGGGGGCTGGGTCCCTGACCTGAAGAGCTCGAGCCCTCGACAAACTTCACCTTCCTGCTGGAACTGTATTCCATTGGTCCTGATCGCCTCATGTTTCGTTGCTTGCTATCGATCACCTCCTCATGTCTTTGTGTTGATGAAGCGAAGTACCTCGGTCCATAAGCGGCAGGATTTGGCGTCGGATCGCCGCGAGTTTGGTGGACGGAAGGCGATAAATGGGTGAGAGAGATGAGGGGAGAATGCCTTGGAGATTGGATTGGTATTTCCACTGTTGGCGTGGGTTGGGAGGTTCCATAGTGCTGAGAGTATAGTGAACGGAGAATGGCATATGGAAGATGAAGCTCAAGTGTGCTTCTGGGAAGATAGGGAGAGAGGGTGCACAGCTGGTCTAAGAATATCAGCTTTGGCACTAGCTGTGACCTGAATGGGGACAAATTTGTTCATCAAGCTTCATTGCTTTTTATGCAAGAGAAAATTAAATAAAAAAAAATTCAAATTATATATATATATATATATATATGGCCCTGCATCAAGATTAAGATACATGCGACTGAGCCAGACTGACTTGCGAACTGGCTTGGGCTCGGCTTGATAAGTGGCTTGTGAGCTGAGCACCATGAGCTAACAAGCTAGCCCCAAATCAACTAAGTAGTTCGCTGAGTCTCGTCGTTTAATATAATATTAAATACATAGGAATTGTGTGGTATGTATATAAATGCCTCTTAATTATAAAAATAGCTTGAATCAATTTTGTTTTTGTTTTTCATAATAAACAAGCCGGCGCAAACTAGTAGAATTAAGCTCAAAATCGAGCTTGAGCTCAAACTCAATCAATTAATCAAGCTAACCTCAAGCCGAGAGTGACTGGAGCTCAACCCTACTTGTTTACACCCATAGATTTATATGAAGATATGGAGCTTGTATGGAACAGAGGAGTGAAAGAGGGGATACCTGTTGGTCTCACTCCATGAATCAAGGATAATTGTCGCAGAACATTTAACGAAGATTTGCATCGATGATTTTATGCTTGCTTCGACCGAAGCACGACTAAGTATTTCAGGCTCTACCATTTTAGAAGCATGGCCGTTAGAAAGAGACTGCCTTTGCCGCTCTGCCCGCTCCAACCTAATAAATTCACTGCCTCCTATAATGGCATTGATGCACCTGAAAAGGAGAAACCGCAACACATGTTAATGCTTTAGAGATAATAACTGTAAAATAAGTTGATTTTCTGGATATATAAATATATATTACAATTTACATAGAACTTTCAACTAGGCTTTATGTTCGCAAACTCAGTCTTCAACTCAAAGAGTAAACGAGCCAATACAAATGACAGATTTGGGCATATTTATTAAATGATGAGCTGAGCTGAACAACCGAACTCATTTTCACTCAGCTAAGCTATACCCTTCGGGCTTGTTTGGGATCAATTTTATTTTTTGTTTGGAAGATTTACTTACATACCACTCAATTCTGATCTATAACGCTTAAACTTCAATTCTTACATACATACCGCCTAACTATGCAAGAAAAGATGTATTTCACTTTTTAAAGTTAAAATAGTAGTATTTTTTATGTGACATGAATGGATTGGGTGTCATAGATGTAAAAAATAATGTTTAGGTGTTATATATGTAAATACATAGGAATTGGATGGTATGTATGTAAAGATCCCAATTTTATTGCTTTGTTTCAATCAAAAGCATAAACAAAAACAAAATAAAAATAAAAAATAAACATGATCCCAAATGGACCCTTACTTTCTGGTTTTGGAAACTGACTTTTTTTGCAGCAAATAATCAAACTGATAATTGCATTAGAAACTGCCACTGATGAAAAAGGGGTTAAAATTACTCACATTGCCAAACAATGCATGTTGTTATTGAAACCTCCAGTGTTGGCATCAAAACTAGTAGTACTCCATAAGGTTGACACCATGAATGCAGCACAGAGATATGGAAGGAAACTCCAAGAAATATCATTTGCAGCGCCACTTTCTTTCATAACTGAATGTATCAACTCCATTTCATGCCCAACCACACCACCAATACCCTGAGAAATCTTCCTCAACCTGCAAATTTCGCTTTTCTCGGGTATTTGATCAGGTAAGTGCTTCGATATCCCGCTTAACAAAGAAAAAACAAGAGGGGCTTTCTCCTCAAGAACTGCTCCTACTGCCTCTACAAGAATTCTTCGAAAAATAATGCGTGCCCAGCTTGAACACAAAAACTAACTAGTGTTTCGATATCCAAGATTTGCCTCAAATTTGTATCTCTTTCAATTCTTTCGCGCGAAATTAAACTCCCAGATATGGCTTCGAGAGCTTCGTGGTTTGCACGAAGAGCGGTGTCGATACAATTCAACAATGCGCCAATGTGTTCTTTTATCATCGTGTCGAATCTGTCGAATCCGTAACCACCAAATAGGCGAATCAATGATTTCAGTTCCTTTGCGTCCGTGTATGAGTCAGCGAAATATCCACCTACAGGTTTTGAGCTCTCGAAGCAGTTGTGGGCAGGTACAAATGTAACAGCAGCACCATTCAAATCCTTTACAATATTATCCATGTACCAGTTAGAGATTATTTCTACGGCAGATCCACTTTGTAAATCAGAAGGTTTTTTGAAATTGTGGAGGTTGGAGATTGGTCCAGTATAAGTTTCTGATAATAGAACTTCGCGAATTCCTTCAGTGAGGTCCATGCTGATGTGCTGCTCGGCTAAATGGATGATACTAATGTGTCTGCGAAGAAGGGATTCTGTAATGGATGGCCGTTGTAGGCCGCTATCAGTTCTCATAACTGTAAGTAGCCTTCTTCTGAAGTTACCCAGGATACAATCCCTCATGTACTGTAGACAAATATGCAAAATTATAATTTACAATAAACCGAAAGCTGAAACATTAAGAACAGTAATTTCAATCGGGTGTTTGAAAAGGAAAACGCTTTTCTTGAATCTGCTTTTTAAAGAGAATTTTTGCTTTCTAGACTGCAGAAATCATTCATTCACCCCCTAACATAGACTTTTTGAGAAATTTACATACCAAGCACACAATCCTTATGAATTTACATATCTCACACCAAAACTTCAATATTTACATACACAGCACTTTAGTGCTTTATATCCATGCATGAAAAGGTGTATTTCACTTTTAGAAAGTGGTAGTAGTGCTATTTTTTATGTATATTAAATATTTGAGTGCTATGTGTGTAAATACTAAAGTTTAGGTGTGAGATATGTAAATTACATTAGAATTGCGTGCCATGTGTGTAAATGCCCCCATACATTTTCTTGGAATAACAACTGTCAATTTAAAGATAACAATAGTTGCTTCTAAAAACTGAATAACCTTTAAGTGAGCCCCCCTTGCACCTAATGAAATTTTAAAAATAAACATAGCTCAAACTTGAACGAAAAGATTAGACTCTCTCTCAAGAAGGGTTATACCTTTTTTTAATCAATAATCAAAATGTCGACAAAGGTGAAGACAAATCTCCACATCCACTATAGCAATTTTATTTATGCAATAAACTATCTTACATGATTTAAACTTTCTCGACTTATAGAATAAAGAAATAAAAAATTGTAGATAAGTTAACTCATAAATGGATAACAAGTTCCTAGCAAAATCATAAAAATTAACTATATTAAATAGCTCAAATATCAAACAGAAAAGTAATTTCAGAGCTTATATCTGCATCGCTAAATGTTAAATTTTAATAAATCATTAAATGACTATAAATTTGTTTAGATCGCATTCTCAGCAAAACTAAAGAGAAAAAATGGGCAAAAATAGATAACTATTATTGGATTATTGCAAAAGTACAGCAATGGAATTAAAGCAGCAATAAAAACTTAGTTTCACGTTAATAATTAAAGAAAGACTAAAAAAAATGTTTTAGAAAGAAAGGATCATATCTAAAAAGAAAGAAAATACGAGAACCTCACGGAGTACGAAGACATGGTTTAGAACACATATAGGCTCCATGTCATTTAGAACAGAACATAAACTTGTTAGCCTTTGCATGGCAGCTTCCAGCCTGTTAAAAAATAATTAAGAATATATTAACTGCAATGGTGGTTTTTACAGGTTTTCATGATTGGCATTCAAGGTGTAGTGTAACACAATAATAAAAAGTTTGTGACTTAAGAGTTTGTTTGGGATCGAATTTATATATATCTATATCTATCATCTATATCTATATATATATATATATATATATATATATATATATATATATATATATTTATTTATTTGTGTGCGCGCACGCGCGTGCACATGTTTTAAAACATATTTGTTTGCTGTAATTTTTACATATTTTTATTTTTATTACTAAAAATAAATTAATATATTTGTGAAAATAATCAAAACAGCTTTTAGATATTTTGAGTGTTTTAAAAACAGTCATATATTAATAAAATAAAGAATACAATATAGAAAATATAAAACAAAAGTAATTCCAAAGGCCCTTACATTTTGACTGCATTACTGCTTTCGGGATAGCTTTCGCGCCCTGGTATTGAAAAACCATGAAAACCCCTTGGTGATTTAGTAGAATTGCTGGAGATTTTGATTGAATTCATTCGAAGAGCAGCTTGCTCTGGAATAAGCTGAAACATTGAGTACAATAAGACATTATCCTGAACAAAATATTATCATAAAATATATCAGCAGTGGAAAAATAAAAATAATAATAAAAAAGAAAACAGATACCTGCATTTCTAATGCTCCAAATCCACCTTCTGAGTCGAGTATATTTATTAGACCTTCCAATCCACCCATAATCGATTCAATAAGTGACTCCACATACAAAATAGCATCTCTGCCTATTTTGCTCGGCTGCATTTACCGTATAAATAATGTGTTACCTCATAACTTTATTTCAATTGCAAAGTTACTTTAAGAAAAGGAAACATTCCCTTCTTCTAGCATTGCTATTAAAGGGATCTAATCTCGTATAAAAAGTAGGAAGGATTAATTTGCAAAGTACAAGGAAAAATGGAAAAAAGATTAAAATGAAATTTAAAATTTTTTTTTTTGGTTGAAGGATAAGATATCAGTAAAGAGAATTTGTAAGCGACATAAAGTTGAGAGGATCTAATCAACTGTTGACACAGGGAATGCTTGCTGAACAAAAGGATTTTACAGTTATTAAAAGGGAGAGAATCGTAAAGGATAGATCTTTTGGAATTGCCATACCAGCACAAGCATATAAATGCATATATAAAGGCCAGAAAGAGAAAAATAAAGGAAATACAATAAAGGAGAAAATTGTAAATTGTCAATAATAAGAAATTCCAATGCAGCTAAAAAATTTCTTTCAGAGTTTCATCATTTGTTATTTTGTAAATAATAAGGGATACCTCCTCTGTAATAAGTGCAGAAGCACATTCAGGAAAACTGCTGGCTATACCAAGCCATGCACAGCAGTGATGCGGCCGCCCTTCAGGCCCAAACATGGTGTTCCTGAAAACCTGATCGAATGTAAAATGAGAAAAAAAAAAAAAGAAGAAAAAAAAAAGAAGGGGGAGAAGTCATTTTCAGAGAGAGTAATACACCAGGTTTTGCTATTAGGAAGTGAGAAGATTCGTACTGCAGTTAGGTGATGGTGGTAGAAATATAAATTTTTTAGGCTTCCATGTTTTGATAGCTGACACATGAGTTCGTCAACACATCTGCAGTATAAGTTCAAAATTATGAGGGCAACATATCTTAACTACAATGCATAGCGTAATCTACAATAGACTAAACCTCAAGGTACAAGTATTTAACAAGAATATATGTTTATAACATATTGAAAATAAAATTATTCATAGGCATAGATTTAAAAAAGTATGTGTAACATTAAAATGATGTGCCATATATATTCAAGTTAGTGTCCGATGTGGGCGTCAGGATTATATTTCCGTCTAGGATGGATGCGGATGAGAGCCAACCGGATCTCTTCCTCCTCTTATTCTCTGGTCGGCTCAGGTCTTTTAGCTGTCAAGGAGACAAGGACTATGCTGACCCTAACAATGCCTTATTTTCATTGGCAGCAGTAGTAGGATTAATTTGCTTTGAGACTATTTATTTCTTTGGTTGGTGGACTAGTTGAATGCTTTTGGCTATTGATTTATGCAATGGCGATTGTTTTCTCTCTAACTCTTCTTGCCGGAGTGTTGTATCGTAAAATCTATTCAGTACGGTTTATGTAGCCTGATTGGCTCGACATGATAGTCTCTCCCGAACATCCAAAGGCTTTCTATGCCACCCACTTGGCTGCCGCCCTATGGTGCTTGCTGCCAAGCTGCTGTCCAGCAGCCATCACCCTTTTTTCCACCGTTATCCATCTTATTAATATATTAACCCATCTCTTGATATTTCCACGCAATCTAGGAACACCCTATATCGATTGCATTTAATATCAGAGCTTGGCAAACCCTAAATCTTTAGGGATTTATTCTCAACATCAGCTAACATAATACATCACAAAAAATCACCCCTACAACCTATATCCCTAACCCTAAGCCTTCCCCTGTTTGTCCATCGAAACCCTAATTGGAAGAGAAAAGAAACCATGTCGCTGAGAAAAAAACATACAAAGAGATATCTAAGGGCTCACGAGGGAAGGCATACAAAGGTAGATCCTCCAATTGTAATAAAGACTTCCTTGACAATCCGAAGAGATCAGCCATAAGATAATGAAGACTCACTAAAATGAAGAAATCAAACTCTCTCTAGGAAGTTTCTAGCAATGAAGAACAACTGACCCAACCATTTGACATTGAATATTAGAGGGCAAGAAGTTTGGGTGAATATCGACTTGTCAGATTTTGACAAACGTCTAGATCCATATGAATTCATTAACTACAAACAGCAGAAAGAAAAATTTTAGTACAAGTACATTTCACATAAGAAGAGAGTTAAATTAACAATAACTAAACTCATAAAAAGCACAACATTGTGGTAGGAAAATATAAAGCATCTTCGGAAGCATGAAAGGAAGAATAAGGTCACCATGCTTAGATGAAAAAGGAGATGCAAAAAAATATCTTCTCCCACATAATCAACAGAACATGTTCTTAAAACTTCATAACCTACATCAGATAAATTCTTTGTAGAAGTGTACAAGGCTGAATTTGATAAACTAATGTTGAAATGTGAGTTGGTGGAGCCTGAAGAGCACACGGTGACAAGGTATTTTGCTAACCTCAATTGCATCACAATAAAAACTTAGCCTTAAACTCATCATAGATGTGATGATTCAAATTCTAGAAAGAAAGATATGGCTCGGAAGTATGACAAGTTAAAATCTAAATCTAATCCACTTTATCACATTAGTATCTAACGTGATAAAGAGATCTTTTGCAAAATATGTTGAGCAAAGGAACATTTTAGCATTCACGTCTGAAGGTAGCATAACCAGGCGTAAGACGGTCCATAGCTTTGCACTTCGAGCACTGGTTTGTACCGAGACGATCACGGACATTAGGGTAAGATAAAATTCTTTACTTCACCAAAATAAAAAAACAACTTAAATACATAAAATAACCACCTACAATTCAAGGGGTAGGCGATCTCTCCCAATACCTAATTCAAGAGGTAGGTGATCTCTCCCAAACCCTAACCTAAGACTCAAGACAGCAACGTCATAGCATAACATAAACAAAAGCACAATAAACCTTATTTATGCTCCACAATAATAGCTAATAAAAGAAAAAAAATTCTCTTAGGCGCCAGCGTAACAAGAACACAGTTGATTCTCTACAAAGAAACCTTATTCAAGATTGTATCATCAAAGGTATTGACGAAAAGAAAGCAGTTTAAAAGATACATCATCAAGTAAAACACTAAAATTGAAACTTTGAAGCTGAATTGTATTTGCTTGTTCAAAATTTTGGCAACACCTGGACCAGTTGTAGGCAGCATTCCCTTCTGATAGCAAACCCTCCTTTCCAGTAGAGACAGTAGCCTTTTCCAAGTGCCTTATGTTTATTGAAGAACGAGAGGATGTAACAATCATTAAGATTGATAACCAGTACTTACGCAATTCCTGCAACAGTTGGAAAATAACATGCAATTGAAACAAATTAAAAAAAGCATATTGGTGCCGATGAAGAAACAGGTATCTGTAGGAAATCAAGCACACATATATGGAAAGAAAAGCATATCAAGTCACTAGAAAATTAAGAGGAACAGACGATGATATATGCTTTTTTATGGGTGAAAATTTTGAATATAACAATAGTGTACACAATCTGAAGTTATAAGAAGATATCTAAAGTATAAATTTAGGTCATCAAAGTAAGCCTCAAACTCGGAGAAAACCAATGATAATGTAGATCTAAAGTTCTATAATACTGATGATGGGATGCGTGTAGCCATTCATAGAAAATTTTAGCTGACAGACAAACTAGTTATTGCTTTGAATAATTAGCCTATCCAAACCATTGAAATTAGCTTTAAGGATCCACTTCCATTCATTCTTGTTAATTGCTTGATATTGCTCTACACGAGAGAGTGATACCACCGATCATAAGGATGACTTTAGTGCGACAATATTAATATATTCAAGCAATACTCATATATAAAAATGCAATTAGCAAGTCAACGTCTTTAGTAATTGCAAGTTTTGAGAGGGGAAAAATAATTATACCTCTTCAGTTTCCTAAAACTCAATTACAAGATAAACACAAGGGAAAGCCACCACATTAGAAAAGCTACAAAATCCCCATGCAAGAAAAAAGAAATAAAAATTACCAACAATAGCTAAATTTAAAATTCAAAATTACTAAAAATAGAAAATAATAAAAATAAAAGATATCGAAAGAGAAAAATTCCGGCGCCCCCTCTCAAGTTGGAGCATAGTATCTAGCATGCCAAAATTCTTTACAAGGAAAAATCCAAACTGAGCTTGAAAATTCCTTCGGTGAAGATATCCATTATTTATTGTGTTTTCGGAGTGAAAGGCATGCCAATAGCTCCATAATCTATCTTCTATTTTACAAAGTGTCTATCAATTTCCACACGTTTCGTGCGATCATATTGCACTCGGATTTTCTGCAATGCTTATGACTGCTTTATTGTCACAAGACAACTTCATTGGCATGTTTATCGAGATCCATAGCTCTTCAAGAATTCTCTTCAATCAAAATATCTCACATACTCCATTAGCCATAGCTGAATATTCTGCCTCGGCACTACTCCTTGCCACCACATTCTATTTCTTACTTCACCCTATAACCAGATTTCCCTAGACATATGTGCAGTATCCGGACATCGATCTCCCGTCAAGAGCTGAGCCCGCCCAATCCGCATCGGTGTGAGCCTCTCGCATTGGTGTGAGAATCCCGCTAAATGCTTCGAGATCTTTTTTAAAGAATGAATGCATACTTACCAAAATTACAACAAAGGCAATATTTAATTGTGTATGTGATGAGTATATCAACTTTCTCGCTAACTTTTGATCTCGAGCAGTATTAGAATCACTTCCTTTCATCTCTAAATTTCTGATTGGGATCAATTAAAGCGCTTGCAAGCCTACAAACAATCATCTCAATTTCTTTTAGAAATTAAAGACATACTTTGGTTGAGAAACAATAATCTCTTTCTTTGATCTAGCAACCTCAATACTAAAGAAATACCTTAGAGATTCTGACACCAATGTTATCCCAAACAACAACAAGAAAAAAAATATTAGTACTACAAAAGCCAATAAGCAATTACAACCCACACATAAATGGAAACACAACAACAAACACACTACTCAACTCAAATTGATGTATATCCCAAAGAAGAAGGTGGGTGGTTATGCAGGGTGAGAAGGGTGTTAGGGTGGTTGTGGCTAGTTTTGGGTATAGATGATTTATGGAAGGTTAGAGGACAGAGGAGGTTGGCTGTGGAGGTTGGTTGGAGGGGGAAGAATGTCCGGGTGAGGGAAGTAGTAGGGGGATGGTTGCAGGGAAAGATGTTGGCGTTGACGGTTAGGCAGGTTGTTAGATGATGGTCAATTGAGGTTGTTAGAGGATGGTCAATTGAGGAGCGCTGCAGGAAAGATGATTGGTGGGTGGAGAACAGAGAGGTACAGTACGAAGGGGACTGGATGGAGGGGGCTGCAAGAAACAACAATTGTGGTTGTTTGGTGGCTCTAGTAGGGGAGAAAGGGGGTAGGGAGACGGCAGCTGGGTGGTAGGAGGCTGGCAGGAGGCTGGGAAAGATGCAAGTATGGTGTTGCAAGTGTTAGAAAAAGGGTTGTCATTAATGAAGTTGTGGCAGTTATGACGATGGCGACAGGGGAGGTTTTAGAGGATGAGAATGTCGAGGATAATTACCACCTCGGAATAGGATACGGTCGGGCGCTACTCGCCCTTGGACAACCCTATAGGGGAAGATTTCGAGACATCGACGACAATATTGATAGAAAACTCGTAAAAAACTGAGGATCCAAACCTATTATAATAAATAATGAGAACTAGGCGCCTTTGAAAAAATAAATACTGAAATCCAAGCATTAAAAGAATTTATTATAATTATTAAAAAATTAAATTGTTTAAATAGCATGCTACAAATAATCTCAGACAATCTTAGTCAACTAGAAAATAAAATTGACCAAATACAAAATCAATTAAAAAACTAACAAAATATGAAATTCTTAATTCAAAGAACTTATAAAAGAAACTAATGTTATTGCTAAACTGGTCATCATAAAAAATCTAGCAATTCAACCATACCCTTCGTTTAATTATAATTTTGGTCATACTAAACAATATTTTGAAGCATTAGTACAAAATTTAAATCTGCACATATTATAGCCTTAGATGAAATATGATCCTGTGAGATTTCTGAAAAATCAATCTCAGAAGACGAAAAAGAAAAACTTCAAATTTCTTTTAATAATCTTCAAATACAACCATTTTTAGAAATTAATAAACTAAAATATACTAGAAAACAATTAAATCGTTATTATTATAATAGACTCACTTTTATGGATATTCTTCATGAAGACGCAGCTTCGAAATACCAACATTTATATGATGCACCCTAAGTATATGATGAAATAACGATGGATTAGCTAATAAAAAATTAGAGAAACCGTTCAGAGAATGTTAATATATGCTACAGCAACACAATCTAGGTAAAATACGACTCCTATGATAGCCAGAATGATCACTTGCAGGTTTACCAGAACCTTAAAAGGCTGGTTGGACAATAATCGAAGAACAAAAACTAGAACTTTCAAGTAGAACAAAATTAGAAGATGTCACTCTTCCAAATACTGAAGTCGTTTATTATTTAGTTATTAACATCTTAGAGCATTTTACTGGAGTATATGCAGATAGAGGAGAACAAATTAGATCATTATTATAAAAATTAAGATGTCCAACTCATTTTAGGTGGTATAAAGATGTTTTCTTGGAAGAGTTCTGACGCTAATCATAATTTTGGATACAAAAATTTATCGAATTGTAGAACGAGTTAAGAAAACTCTTAGGAATCAAGAAACACAATATTACCTAGAGGAACCAATGATTCTTGACAATGCAATAAATTCATACACTCTTTCTTTTTAGTTGTCTTTGCCGAGAGTATGCAATGTTAAATAGCACCAATATCGTAGTTCTTTTTCTTGTTACCTCTTTGTTAGTTATTATTCCTCTTTATTAGTTGTTATTGGAAAATGAACATCATGAGATGACACTGGAGGAAGATCTGAATCGTCTTTAATATCTAAAAAACTTGACCTACTTTCTCTTGATATAATATAGCTTAAATTTTTAAGTTGAACAATAAAAATTTGAGATATTAATTTCTTAGCCTTTGAATTGAAGAAAATCATGAAAACTAGTAGTCAAATTTTTGTTTTGTCCCCCCTAAAAATGAGGTGAAAAAAAATTTGTTGTAATTAAAAAAATGTTAAATTCATGGAAACAAATATTTTTTAGAAAGAAGATCAAAATATTTATACCCCTTTTTGGGTGGGAACATAACCAACACATATTATGACTCAGGTTTCAAATTATTTTTTATTATTGCTATGAAAGTAACAAATGTATTACACTCAAATATCTTCAAAAGTAAAAAAGACGGAAGCCGATTTATTGGGTAAAATTTATGAAAAATATAAAAAAAGTGTTTCAAAGTTGAAAATTTATTGAGCGTTCCATTCATGACGAATGTAGCAGCAAGAATGGCTTCACCATAAATATATTTTGAAACTTGATAATGCCCGAGCTACTTTGAATAAGAGTTTATTTTTTCTTTCAGCCGCATCAATTTATTGTGAGAGGTCGACACAATAACTTTGATGAACTATTTTTTTTGAAAGACACTAACTCAAAACATGTTTGAAATACTCTCAGCCATAGTAACTCTGCAATAATTGAATAGTTTCTTGAAATTACATTTATACAATGGTAAAAAAAATTTTAAAATTATTTCCACCTCAGATTTTCTTTCACTAAATACAACCAACTTAATCTTGTGAAATCATCAGTAGATATCACAAACTATATTTTTCAGAGTGCGTAAGTTATTAGTATCCCATATATTACTATGAATCAGAGTAGATTGCATACTTTGTTTGTAAATCTATGGAGAAAAAGACACAATGAGATTTAGCAACCTGCAGATTTCACATTGAAAAAATGTCAATTTTTTATTTTGAAATAAATTGGGAAATAAGAATTTTAAATACTGAAAATTAGAATAACATGACCTATAATCTCATAAAATAATATCACTCTTTGGAAACAAAATAAAAAATTAAACAAATACTTTGCTATTGTCTATTTAGATCAAGCCCATCGCCAAAATAATAACATTCATCATATTTTTTAGCACAGTCAAACATTCTCCCAGTGGTTAATTCCTGAAACTCACAAAAAGAAGAGTAGAAATCCACTTGACATTGATAATCAAAAATAATTTTGCTAATGGACAATAAATTACAAGATAAATTAATAAAATGGAGCACATCACGAAGGATTAACAATGAGATAAGCCTGACAGTTTCTATCCCAATAAATATATAGAGAGAGAATCATCGACAATTTTGATCCTTCTATTGCATGCAGAAGGTATATATGATGAGTAACTTAGAACAATCAATCAAATGATCAATTAAGCTGAATCAATAATTCAATTATTGAATAATGAATAAAATTAAGGATAACACCTAGCGTGAGCATTCGGTCGGTTTGAATGGTTCGGTTTTTAAATTGGGTAAACCAATTTCAATCGAAATCTAAAATTCAAACTACCGAACCAAACAAAATTTTGATAAAACCAATCCAATCAAACTAAAGTTTAATTTGGTTTCATAAATCTACTTTTACATAAGCCGACATATAGTATAAGAATACGAGGAACAAGAGAAAAAATGAAAATTATTAAGTGAGGATAATGTAATATTACTCACTAAAATTTTTTTTTCCTAACATTTCAAAGAAAATTTACCTAAAAAATTCACTTTTCAAATAGTTCGGTTTAACAAGAATAAAATCGAACCGTAAACTAAAAAATCAAACTAAAAATTTTAAAACCAAAACCGAAATCTTTTTAAAACAGAACCGAATCAACGAATTTTACTCGGTTCGATTCGATTTTTCGGTTTAAACTAAATAATGCAAACCCCTATTAACACCTAACAATGCAATGGATGAAGAGTTATTCTTCCATACTAAAAAGCAAGACGAAGCCGGTGACAATTTTGGAGATTGAAACAACTTGTGCAAATGCTCTACTTGCTACTCGGTGAAAGGTATTGCATCCAAGCTAGTAGAATGCTCCAAGTTTCATTAACAATGGCTTGATAGACTCAGCCTTCAAGTTTAGATTTTGGCTTCCAATTTGTGATTTCTTAAGAAGCTTCTAACATGAGTCCTTTGTATGTCATGACTTTCTACCATGCTCGCACCACCATGGGTAGGGCGAATTGGTTTTGGAATTATTGGAACTAGAAGTTAGAATTTTTTTGGGCGCCACTCATCCTAGACTTGTACGAAATCATTCAAGGAGAAAAGAGGATGAGTTTGAATATACGAGTCGATTTCAATTGCGAGTTATTTCAGTGCATAAAGATGAGTAGAGGAAAAGTTGGTGGAGACAGCTATAGCGAGAAGAAGCCGAAGGGGTTGAAACAGATTAGTATTTGATGGGCTTACTTCCGATTCGGTTTAGTTCTCCACTCAGACACTACGGAATGAAACCTTCCCGAGTGAAAACTAGAGGAACAAAAAGAAGAATTAGTTTTCTTTCCCTAAAATTATAAGTTCCAATGGCACCAAAGATTGAGACGAAACCAACGAAGAAGAAACTTGCTATCAAACGACGAAGAGAAAGGGAAGAAAGCGAGAGGTGGCAAAGATACTTTGCTAGAAAGATGCCTCATGCTAAGGGTCGACTTCCGGTGTCATAGCGAGGCGACAAGGAGTTGAAATTCTTTATGTAGTGTAGGTCTAGAACCCTCTATGACGTAATCATGAGGAAGATGTGATGTCAAAACCGAGTCGAAGCATATCTAGATCTCTCAAACTTCGCCAAATCGGTGATTTCAGTTCTCTAAACTCCGTGATCCAATCGTTGCCTTCCCAGCTGGCTCTAATTGTAACTGCATCGTGAGGGGTCTCTGAATGCCACAATCCATTTGTTAACTTCCCACGTAGTTCTAATCGCGATTGTAGTGCGAGTGGTCTCTAAACTCCATGATATACTATTAGTTGTCATCCCAACTAACTCTAGTCTCAATCGTATCATGAGGGATCGATCACAAAGATAATGATATTGAGTGAAACTGGGAGAGGTAGGAGCGAAGAGAGAGAGAGTACGTGACGATTGAAAGAATTAGATTATCGTTTCGAAGACCAAAGTCTGCTCTGATACCATGTATGTTTTGGGATTGGAAAAATAATTATCTATCTTCAATTTTATAAGACACTGTTACAAGATAACAAGCACAGGAAGATCACCACATTGGAAAGCCACAAGATCCTAATGCTAGAAAAATGAAATAATAATTATCAAGAATAGGTAAATCTAAAATTAGAAACTACTAAAATAGAAAATAATAGAAATAAAGGATACCAAAAAGGAAAATTCCTAAAATTATGATGGTAATGATGTGAGTATAAATGAAAAAAGAAGAGTTAACCGGGAGAAAATAAAAATAAAAATAATAATAATAATAATAATAAAACAACTTACAGAAAGATCGCATGTAACAACAGAGATGTTTTCTCCTTGTATTTTTGGTATGTTCTCAAGACAATGAACAATTTGCTGAAATAGACCCTTCAAAGTTGAATCAAGATCCAGGGCAACCATCCCAGGGGTACCGAGCAAAAACCGAATTCTTCCAGCAGATGATGATAGATACGATAGTGCATAACCCTTTATTGCTGCAAAGAAAAATAGAGGAAAAGTTTTACAGAGCAATATGAACACCACTAAGTATTACAGTTTTCAATAAAAGCCTCAGAAAGATACTTCCCATAACAGCCTCAAGGACAGAATTTTAATGAAAAATAAAAAACAACAATTTCAGAAATAATCAGGCATAAACTTGCTGAGGTTAGCTAGGTGCTGCGTTCCATATAATTCAGAAGCAAGGAGCTTTGTAACTGCATTCCACAAATGATCTAATAATTTTTACTGGAATGAAATATACCATTCAAATGGCCTGCAATAAGAAAACAAAATAACATGAAGATCGAAGATGGTCTTAATGACCATTTACCTGCCATATATTTGCGAACTAAAGAGCAGAGTTTGTCCATTCCATCCAACAAAAATCCGACAGTTGGATCTGCTGCATCCTGAAATCACCGAGGAAAGCATATATGGTTAAAAAAAAATGAGGCATCTGAGCAAAAGATAAATTAAATGAGCAGTTCTACATCTTACAATTTCAATAGGCACTCGAGCAACTTTAGACTTTGAGGATGCAACCCCAACATGTTGAAAAAACCAAGTTATCTCACACTGAGCTAATGCTAGTGAAGAGAATACCATCTGTCACCATCACAAGAAGAGATGAGAAATGTAATTACTACTGATCCACCATGTCATGGTATAGAACATATTGGAAGAAAACAAAATTCAATTCATAACTATCAAAGCTATTCCTCACATTACATCTTAATAAAAATGAATACTAAAATGCGGTGTGGAACCAAAGGTGGGGGACACACTAGCCTCCCTAAAGTTTTACAAACTCATTAAAATCATATAATAAAGTAAAAGTTTTGCCCCTCCTAAACTTAAATACGTAATAATAATTTGGTTTTAATTGTATTTTTTATTTAATAATAATTTTTATAATAGTATTACAAACTTTTAGGTGGAAATTTTAGAACTTAAAATACTTGTCATTCGTCTATTCTTTATTTGTCACTCCCTCTCCAATATTAAAGCAAACAACCTACATCTTGCAGGTGTCCCAATTTTATTTGCATGACAAAATCAATTATTTTGTTAGAGTCCCCCTTTATTTCATTCTCGCAGTTAATTGAACTAAAAGACGGATATAAATATTCCATGAAGGCAATCTCCACCCAGCAGTGGTAATGAGCCAAATAATCTACAAAATATTATTAGACTTTCCTATCCAGTTATACTCCACATCCTTGGTCCTAGGCATCATTTCTTGTAAGATTTATCTATTTAACTTCTTTATTCAATGAATTGTAGCATATTCTTCTATCCTTTGACATCGTACCTTGCTAGTTCAGGACTTTGCCATTTTTCAGATATATTTGGTACATAAGTTCTTGTGCGATATAAATTGTATTTAAAGTATCTTATAGAGTAGCAGTTATCATAACATTTTGGAAATTCTAATTTCGATTTTGGTTTTGCTCTCATTGTTGAAGTTTTTATATCCTGGTTTGGACAGCTTCAGGGTTCAATCAGAGTTTTTATTTTTAATATTTAAACCATAAAAAGATAAAAATCATATAAAGAAAATATTTCTCATTGATTTCAATAATCAAAACAAGTTAACATAAAGAAATTTTCCATGGCTATAATATGCTGACGTTTGTTCCAAGAATATTAAAACATGTTTAATTTTTATATGCCCTGACATTAGTACTATCATAATCTTTTTCTAGCTAAGCTTTAAGTACACATACACTTCTATTTTTTGCATAATAAAGTATTAAATTTAAAAATTGAAAGTTATAATTAATTTAAATTTAATATGTTTATATTTGAATGATGAAAAGGATGCAATTTTCAAAAGACTCGTTGATGTTCAAAACAATGAGCAAGTGACATGTAGATTGTAAAGAAAATAAATAAAAATCGAATACTATAAAATATAAAAACTTCAAGTAGTTAATTATTTATCATTTGATGAATTATATATAATGAATCTTTTTAAGAAATCTAAAATTACATGTATTTAGTTTAAAATACCTCAAACAGAAATTTACTGAATTTTTGATTAAACGGTTACTTACTATTGTAGCTCTAAATAAAATAGTTGACCCTTGATAAAAAACAACTATTTTGGCGGAATGGTTGAGGGAAATTTATGAAAAAAAGGGGAGTCTGCATTCACATATCATATATACCATTTGCTTTACTTCCCTATCTTACAGTATGTGTATTCAAATTGGACTCAAGGTTTGCCAAAACCGATCATAACAAATTACATGGACCAATTTTGGCCTGCTTATAAAGCATTCACAAGCAGAAGACATGCATCATCATGCTAGTTTCATGCCAATGTTTATATTTAGATTCAATAAATAATTGGAGCAAACCGATTCAAGAGGATACTCAAGGCCAATAGGAAAGCATCATACATCATAAAAAAATCAATCCAGATCCAAAGCCAATCACGTCACGGACCAAGTACTTGAAGTGGAGCGAAAGGTTTTATACATGAATAAAGATGAAAAAAAAAACAAACAGATTCATGGGTGTTATGTTTAGTCCTTGACAGTGATGAACATCAAGCATACAACTGCTACGAAGCCCCCATAACGGCATGCATGGTTCGAATTCATTCCAACTTGACTAATATTAAATGAAAATAATTTAGCCAAACCTCGGCCAACATGAAATCATTATCATGAAAAACTGAACCAAACTATATTTTTGGTTCAATTTAATCAAATTTTGGCTAGATTTATGGTTTAAAACCAGATATCTAGCAACAAAATTGTTGATTTAAATTAGAACCTATTTAGCTTGCTTTGGTTTTAAATATTGTTCAAAAACAATTAAGTCTGGTCTAGTTTAATAGATTCGTTCCAAATTAATGGATAACTAAGGCATCTATATTGTCTCATTATATTATTAATAAGTTCAATTCGACAAGTTCATTTTAAATTTAATCTTTGGGTTCAATTTGGCTATAAGATATTTAACATTTAACATCAAAGGTCTCTGAAAATTCCCATTCATCTCCCTTGAATTAGAATTGATTTTGAGTTAAATTTTTACAAGGTGGATTAGATATTCAATAAGACAATACATAGAGTTTTATCCCTCACATGTGGACTTTATGATCAAGTTCGAAGTTTCAAATAGCCATAAAAGCCAGGTGTTAGCACTAGCTAGCTTGATCAAGATATCCCTTGCTTTGAGATGGCTTGGATTTGGAGGTATTAGGAGGGCATCGCTATTCATTCAAATTAAGCATTTATTTGGTTGGAGTACACAATTGAAACACCATCAAGTTGTCTGTTTTTTCAGTTTATTTTTTATTTTTATTGAGACGACAGTTTCACATGTTTCAACTTGTTTCAAATTTCTTGTATAATTTCTTTTGAAGGAACTCCTTTAAATGCTGTCTTTTATTTTCCTGAGATGACAGTTTCCCATCCTTCAATTTGTTTCAAATTTCTTGTATAATTTGTTTTGGAGCCAACACCATGAAGAAGGATGTAACCACTTTCACCTACTCCAAGTGCACCGAGAAATTGCTAGATAATGCCAATCTTCTATTTCTGTATATTCTCTCAAACCAGACCTTGAAGATTTAATAATCTTTAAAAAGGTGGCTAACTACCTGGTGATATAGACAATAGTTTAAATCATTGACTTGTCAAAACAATCTCACTATAACATCCCATCGAAATAAGCATTTTTTGTTTATTTTTTCTTGTAAGTATAAACGATTGCGCTCACAATCTCTTGCCACTGGCCTAGTATGCCTATCACCAAATAGATATTGTACAAGTTTGTGCTTACATTAAAGCAGCAATTTTTGGTTGGGTTTTGACAAGAGCAATGATTGTTTTCTTCCCTTTTGTCAACATTATAAAAGGAGGCAATGTGAGATTCATCCTTAATATCCAAGGCTTTATTTTGCCAGCACCTTTATGAATGACTTCTAAATTTTGATAAGCTTAGCTTATGAAACTAATACGAGCGAAATATGTGCGAAAACCCAAAAATAAGGCTAATTTGATTAATATCCAAGCAAACAAGAAAGATACCATGGGAAAAAGAAGAAAACAATCAATGCTCTTGTCAAAAAGAAAGATACAATTAATGTCTAGAATTCGAGAGGTAGATTGACTATCAACAAACCATAGATCCCACTAGGAAAAAGAAGCCAGAGACTGCAGAAATTAAAACATGAAAGCAAACTCAAGACGAGTAGCTCTAATAAAACACCACCAAAATAAATTCAAACGTTACCCCCAAAAATAGCATTAATTCCTCTCTTCGCATACATGATCATGGGCTTAACGGGCCCCACCAGGGGTTGCAATCTTTCCAGGCAAAAACAAGGGTTTCTACCCCCCCCCCCCCCCCCCAAGGCTAGATCGGCTGCTCTGGCTGGGTAGGGTCGGTCCAGACTATTCTAAGAGAGACCGGCGTAACAATACTCCCCTACAAAAGAAGTAAGTTGTCCTCAAGATGGAATGATGGAAACTGCTTCTGGATCACTTCATGAAGCTCTCAAATTAGCTTAATATGGTAATATGGTATTAAGTGTTGTACAAAATAATCAGCCCAAGCAATCCACCTTGCCCAAAGCTTCGGCATATTTGATACAAAATAATGCAGGTACATCTCCATACTCCTGTTGGCCATCTCCGTATGATCATATGTCAGATGGATGATACGTTGTACTCTTCTTTAGAATTGTCCCTTGTAATTTGAATGACTTCCTTATAGAAATGGCTAAGGAACATTTTATCCCTATATAATGCAATTGATTCTGGAACACCATGCACAGGAACCACTTCTCGCATGAACACAGTAGCAACTGATACAACAGTATAAGCGTGTCGCATTGGAATGGAGTATGCTTACTTGCTTAGGCGGTACACTACCACCAATATCACAATAAATCATTCTGATCATGGCAAACCCTCTATAAAATTCATCGTCGCCTCCTCTCAAACCTTCTCAGGTAAGGCTATGAGTTGTAGTAATTCTCTTAATGTCAGTCAAATACTAGTGTCGTTGGCATACATTGCATTTTGCCACCATGTACTCTCCATCTCTACACATCTCCACCTAATATAGCTCTGCGGACAGTTAACTGTATGTCTTCTGACACCTGACTGCTCAATCACACTGTCGTTTGGGAATGTACCTCGATGCCCTTGGTAACATGAATTATCACTGGTAGAATGGTTATTAACCCCTCATTGCATATCTTGAATGACTATCTAGATCCTGTAGAAATCTGCCCTGGCCTTCATCAAAACCTTATCATGTGCACTCTCTTGCCTCAGTGCATCCTAATCTAAGACCAAGGGTACTGATAAAGTTGTTAGTTGGGGTTCCTCCACCTTCTTCGATAGTGCATCTAAAGCCATATTGTTCAATCCTGGGCGATATTAGGTTTTAAAATCATATCCAAGTATCTGAGGCTCCTCGGTCACTATCCTCTCCTCCAATAAATAGTTCAAGCTCATCTGATTTATCCTTTATAATAAAGTGCCTCCCTAACAGATAGGATGACCAAAACAATGGTCATCAATTCCCGTTCATATACGGACAAGCCTCGCCTTGACAGTGAGTACCTGACTAAAATAGGTAATAGGACGTTGGTCTTGCATGAGTACTGCCCCAAGTCCAAATCATGACACGTTCATCTCTACCACAAATGACTTACTGATATTTGGAAGTGCTAATACTGACATGCTAGACATGACCATCTTCAAATGTTCAAAGGCTTGTGTCGCTACTTCCCCCCACTTGAAACTATATTTCTTTAGCTACTCCGTCAGTGGCCATGCAATAGTGTCATACCCTCTCACGAATTTTTGATAGCACCCGACGAGACATAAGAGCCTTCTCAACTCCTTCAAGCTCCGAGGCAAAGGACAATCCAACATATCCTCAATCTTGGTCTGGTCTGCTGCTACCCCTGCTATGGTCACCGCATTCCCTAGGTACTCCACGTGTGATTGTGCAAAGGAGAATTTCTTTTGGTTCGCGAACAACTGATGCTCTCTCAAAGTCTCAAGAATTGCCCTCCGTATCACTGTAGATCATTATGTCATCAAAAATAACAAGAATGAACTTCCTGACGTAAGGTTGAAAAATCTTGTTCGTAAGAGACTGAAATGTGGTTGGAGCGTTGATAAGGCAGAATGACATCACCAAAAACTCATAATGTCCTTCACGAGTCATAAAAGTTATCTTGTGCACAACAACTACTTTCATCCCGCTCTTATGGTATCTCGACTTCAAATCAATCTTCGGAAATATAGCTCCAGAAAACTCATCTAACAGCTCATCAATCACCGAAATAAAAAAAAAATTATCCAATACAATTTCTTTGTTCATAGCCATGCAATCCACACAAAATCTCCCGCCGACATCCTTCTTTACCAATAAAACTAGAATATCACATTGGGCCTGATAATCCTTGCCTCGAGAATCTCCTTGATCAACCACTTATCTCATCCTTCAATCTAAAGACATGCTCATGCTCCCTCTATGGCGATAACCCGCGGCGTTGCTGAAAGATGTCAGAAAACTACTGCAAAAGCTATTGAACACACTTAGTAAACTCTACTAACTCTGAATCTCGATTCTCCTCTAGACTCTACAACTCTACCAAATATCTCAATCCTGCTCCATGTATCGTTTTGACCATGGTTTTAGTAAGATCATGAATTTATAATATGATTTAAAACGGCGTCGGCTGCGGGTTTCTCTACTAAGGTTTTACCTAATAGAGATTCCATGCTTTGAATCCTTCGGCTTCACTCACCGGTTTTGTCATGTCCGACGATGAAGACTTTCGCGTCAATCGGTCGTATCCGACAATGAAGGGCATCTCTCCTTCATTTTGCTCGCATGTAGTTTCCTTCCTGCCTGACGACGATGGGTTTTTATCAGGCCTTCCTGCGCGGTCTCCTCTTCCGCCCGACGACGAATGGCTTTTGCCGAGCCTTTACGGTCTCCTCTTCCTGACGCAGTCCCCTGAACGTGGCGTTTGCATCGTTTGTAGACTCTGGCAGTGGTGATGGCCTCGGGGCTCCGTTCTTACGACGGCGCCCTTGCCGACGATACTTTAGCGCTGGGCGTTGACACCGGGTTTCTAAAAAAAACATCCCGTAAAAATGGTAAGCCTGCAATCTTTCTTTTCTAGACCAAGATCTACACCTTAGCTTCATCCTTTCGGTTAGTCTTAGTTAGTAAGTTCCTCTATGGAAACTCAAACTCGAGCTAATTCAAAAATATTTTGACCAAATGAGGTTGAAAGGGGAATGAAAGATTTGTAAACTGAGCGGTATGCACATTCTCATACAATTATCAGATGCTGAAGTCTATGTCCATTTGTTTGTGAGAAAACTCGTCCGCATGATAAAGGTTTTAAAATGGACAGTCGATTTTGACCCTCACTGAACCTCCTACTATTCCTATATGGATGCACTTCCTCGGTTTGAAGTTTCACCTCTTCAATCAAGAGCTCCTCTTCTTCTTAGCTATGATATACGGAAAACCCTCAAAGCTGATATTCCTACAGCTAATCTGAGTCGGCCTTCTAAAGCCAGAGTTCTAATTGAACAAGATATTAATTTACTTTCTTCGAGGGAGATCTGCATTGACTCACAACATCAGGGTTTTTGGCAGCAGGTGGAACTCGAACAGATCTTACTTTACTGCACCCACTGTCATATTTTTGGACACTCTCACTCTCTATGTTATCATTTGCATCTTCAATTAAAACATCAGAGGCAAAATGCTATTGGGTCTGCCCCAACTCATACCTGCCCCCCCTTCAGTCCTGAGTGCAATCTACTGGCTATTGAAATATTGGTTGAAACGCCATCAGCTATTTTGCCCACTACTGGAGACCCCCTGACAATACTATTCATGTTTTTGAGATTTATGTGTTGTTGGATGGTTCAATTGGGCAATCTACAGCTTCAAACCTTACTGAAAACAATACTGAAGAATCCTTACCTACAAAGGACAATGTTCGGTCTGACAATCGGGAGAGCATTGAAGCTCCTCATTCTCAGGAAGCATTAGGTGCAGAGGAGACAATTCATACTTTACATACGCTAGAACCTATCATTGTTGCAATGGTTGACAATCTTTCTACTGCGATTCAATGGTTGACAATCTTTCTACTGCGATTCTACCACCTTTTCAGAATGAACAACTTGTTACTATTAGTCAGGAGCAAGGGACACATCAGCTTATACATTCCCGACAATATGTTGACCAACACGCCGATTAGATGAGTCGACCTTCTGACGATGAACGACAAATTTACATATCCGAGAGGAAGAAGAAGAATCGAAGTCTACTCGAGCTTAGGAACTTAATGAATGATTCATTGGTTATTTTGTGTAATTGCACGAAACTCAACAATTTGTTAGTTGGCTCCTTTCCTAGAACTAGAGGCAGATGTTGGGTAATGTGAAGACCCGGTCCACCACATGTGAATTAGCTTCCTAATTAAGAGAGCTACCTACCGCTCACCTACCACATCCCACCTACCCCTCACCTACATCCCACCTACCGCTCACCTTGATTCTATAAATAGCCTTTTTTGGCTATTGGATGAGGGACAAGCCAAGTGAAGAGCTAAGCTAAGCAAAGCAAGCGGCTAAGCCAAGTTCACCAAGAGAGAAAGAGAGGAAGAGAGAAAGAGAGGAAGGGAGAGAAGAAAATAGAGATTTTCTTGTAAATGTTGAGACGCTCGACGGTGTAATTCCTCAAAGAAATAAAATCCTCTGCAGCTCCGTGGAGGTACGCAAATTTGTCGAACCACGTAAATCTGTGTCGCTCTGGTGTTTATTTTTCTGTGTGCAATTTTCTCGTTCCATTTTTGCTTTATTGTCATCATTTTTCACAACAATTGGTATCAAAGCCCAGGTTCGAATCTGAGGAAGAACGATGGCCGGAGACGAAGTAAAAGTTTCAGGGAACGAGAAGTTTAACGACACGGATTTTGGTTACTAGAGGATGCAGATAGAGAACTACCTCTATATGAAGAATCTTCATCTTCCGTTACTGGGAAAGCAACCGGAGAAGATATACGAGGTCGAATGGAATCTGTTGGATCGACAGGTTCTGGGAGTTTTTCGATTGACACTATCAAGATCAGTAGCACACAACATCATCAAAGAGAGGACCACTGCGGATCTCATGGCGACTTTGTCAGGTATGTATGAAAAGCCGTCGGCAAATAACAAAGTGTATCTGATGAAAAGTTTTTTCAATCTGAAGATGATTGATGGTACGTTCATTGTACAAAATCTGAATGACTTTAATACTATCACAAATCAATTGTCATCTGTCGAAATTCAATTTGATGACGAGATACGGGCACTGATATTATTGGCTTCATTGCCAAATAGCTATGAAGCTATGAGGATAACAGTTAGCAACTATGCGGGTAAAGCTAAGCTGAAATATGATGATATTCGTGATTTAATTTTGGCTGAAGAGGTGTGCAAGAAAGATTCTGTCGAGACTTTGTGTTCGAGTTCGACACTGAATGTTGATTCCATAGCGAGATCACATGATAGGAACTCAAACAGAGAAAGGACAAAATCAAACCACAGAGGCAAGAGTAAATCAAAGTCTGGTCAGCAAGCAACCTGCTGGAATTGTGGCAAAACTGACCACATAAAAAAGAACCGCAAAAATCCAAAAAAGACGGAGAACATAAGTGCTAATGTTGTAACTGAAGAAGTTCAGCCTTCATTGTTGCTTGCAGTTCATAGCTCTGTTGACGGCTGGATACTAGACTCAGAGGCTTCTTTCCATATATCTTCCCACAGAGAGTTAAAGCAAAACTATGTTGCATATGACTTTGGGAATGTTTACCTGGCTGATGGAGCAGCTTTGAATGTGGTGGGGATGGGAGATATAGAAATTACACTCAAAAAAAAAATAAATGGATCTTACAAAAGGTCAGACACATTCCTAAGCTGAAAAAGAATTTAATTTTTGTTGGGCAGCTCGATGAAGAAGGACATTCAGTAGTGTTCTCAGATAGCACTTGGAAGGTCTCAAAAGGAGCACTGGTACTGGCTCGGGGTAAGAAAACTGGTACACTGTATATGACTACTAGTTTAATTAACAATGTTGATATTGCAATTGCAGAGAGCATAACAGACATGTGGCATTGCAGGCTTGGATGCATGAGCAAAGAGGCACGAAAGAGATTCAGTCCAGAGGCAAGCTGCCAGAACTGAAGTCAGTTGATTTCGATATATATGAAAGTTGCATTATGGGGAAGCAAAAGAAGATCAGTTTCCTGAAAGGTGACAGAACGCCAAAGGCAGGAAAACTATAACTTGTACACACCGATGTGTGGGGACCTTCCCCAATGGTATCTCTTGGAGGTTCTCGCTACTACAACACATTCATGGACGATCGCAGTGGAAAGGTATGGGTTTATTTTTTGAAGCAAAAATCTGATGTATTTACTGTGTTCAAAACTTGGAAGACCATGGTTGAGACAGAGACAGACCTAAAACTGAAATGTTTGAGGTCTGACAATGGTGGTGAGTACATCGATGGTGGGTTCAAGGAGTAATGTGCAGCTCAGCATATCAAAATGGAGAAGACCATTCACGGAACACCACAACAAAATGGAGTTGCTGAACGTATGAACATGACCATCAATAAGCGTGCCAGGTGCATGAGATTGCACACTGGATTACCACCAACTTTCTGGGCAGATGCGGTCAACACTGCAGTTTACTTGATCAATAGGGGGTCATCCGTCCCATTAGACTGTGAATTACCTGAGGTCTGGAGCGGCAAAGAGATCAAATTTTCTCATCATAAAACTTTTGGTTGTCTTTCTTATGTTCTAATCAATCCTGATGCTCGTAGCAAGCTTGAGGCTAAGTCAAAGAAATGTTATTTCATTGGCTCTGGCGACAAAGCATTTAGCTATCGTTTCTGGGATGATCAGGATTGGAAGATTATCAGAAGCAGAAAGGTAATCTTTAATGAGAAGATGATGTACAAGGACAAGGCTAGAACAAATTCTGAAGCAGCTACTTAAGAATCGAAGTTCGTGAGGTTTGACGATCTACTAAAGGTTACAGTACAGGGCAGAGATGTGAATGACAAGGAGAGTGGGTCCAGGGAACCCATTCCCATTATTCCGCAGCTTCAGAGTTATTCACTACTCCAGCTACAGTTCGCAGGTCAGTTAGGAGCAGACGTTCTCCACAGCGTTACTCACCAACCTTGAACTACATCCTGCTGACAGATAGCAGAGAACCACAGAGCTATGAAGAAATCATTCAAGATGAAAATTCTAGCAAGTGGGAGCTGGCCATGAAGGAGGAGATGGATTCACTGCTGGGAAATCAGACGTGGGAGCTTACAGAACTTCCACAAGGGAAGAAGGCATTGCACAAGTGGATGTACCAGGTGAAGACTGATCTTGATGGTAGTAAGAGGTACAAGGCTAGACTTGTTGTAAAAGGCTTTCAACAGAGGCAGTGCATTAATTACTCTGAGATTTTTTCTCCTGTGGTGAAGCTCACAACCATTAGGATAAGTACTTAGCTATGATTGCTACCGAAGATCTATTTCTGCAAAGAATTAGATGTGAAGACAGGTTTTCTTTATGGAGATCTTGAAGAAGATATCTACATGCACCAACCTGAAGGGTTTGAGGTACAGGAAAAAGAAGACTCAGTTTGCAAACTGAAGAAGAGTTTGTATGGCCTAAAGCAAGTTCCTAGACAATGGTACAAGAAGTTTGATAAATTTATGCTCAATGCAGGGTACAACAGATGTCAGACAGATCACTGTTGCTATGTCAGGTACTTTGACAACTCTTATATCATTCTGTTACTGTATGTGGATGATATGCTTATTGCAGGGGTCAGCATTGATGAGATCAATAATCTGAAGAAGCAGATCGCAGAGCACTTTGCAATGAAGGATTTGGGAGAAGCAAAACAAATCCTTGGCATGATGATTGTCAGAGACCTTGTCAGAGGCACGTTAAGGCTTTCACAGGCTGAATATGTGAAAAAAATGCTTAGCAAGTTCAATAACAAGGCCAAACCAGTTGACACGCCTTTGGACAGTCATTTCAGACTCAGTAAGAGTCAATCACCCACGTCAGTGGAGGAACAAGACTACATGGGTAAGGTTCCTTACGCTTCAGCTATTGGTTCACTTAAGTATGCTATGGTCTGCACCGTACCGTATATCGCCTACGCAGTGGGAGTCGTGAGTAGATACATGAGTAATCTGCAGGAAAGAACATCGGAGGTCGTGGAGTCGGATCTTCAGATACCTAAGAGGCTCTTCAGAAACCTGCTTGTGTTTCTCAAGAAAGAGCCTGGAGGTAGAAGGCTATGTTGATGCAGATTTAGCTGGAGATATTGACAGTAGGAAGAGTACTACAGGTTATGTTTTTACTCTTGGTGATACTGCAGTGTCATGGGGTTCAAATCTACGTAAGAAAGTTTCTTCATTCACTACGTGAGCTGAGTATGTCGCAAGATCGTAGATCGCAGAAGGAGATGATATGACCGCAAAGTTTCTTGGAAGAATCGGGTAAGGAGGATCGAAGGGCACTCTCACGATGATAATCGGATCACTATATTCTCGCTGTGAATCCTGCATTTCAATCCAGGACCAAACACATTCAGATCAGGTATCACTTCTCATAATCATTATTAAATGATGAACAGTTGCTACTTGAGAAAAATTTGTGGAAGCAAGAATCTTGCTGATATGTTGACAAATGGTGTTACTCTTCAGAAATTGAAATTGTGTGCAGCTTCAATTGGTCCTCTAGCTTGAAAACAAAGGCTGAGTTGCAGAGGTAGAGAATATCGTGTTTGAGGAAAAGTTCGGTACAACCAGCAGATGATGTAGCATGTAGGTGGTGCAGTGAGTGTCTCGACCTCTAAGCCGAGAGAATTATGGGTAATGTGAAGACCCGGTCCACCACATGTGAATTAGCTTCCTAATTAAGAGGGTTACCTACCGCTCACCTACCACATCCCACCTACCGCTCACCTACCTCCCACCTACCGCTCACCTACCTCCCACCTACCACTCTCCTTGATTCTATAAATAACCTCTTTTGGCTATTGGATGAGGGATAAGCCAAGTGAAGAGCTAAGCCAAGCAAAGCAAGGGCCAAGCCAAGTTCTCCAAGAGAGAAAGAGAGGGAGAGAGAAGAAAATAGAGATTTTCTTGTAAACGTTGAGGCGCTCAACGGTGTAATTCCTCGAAGAAATAAAATCCTCTGCAGCTCCGTAGACGTAGGCAAATTTGTCGAACCACGTAAATCTGTCTGTGGCTCTGGTGTTTATTTTTCTGTGTGCAATTTTCTCGTTCCATTTTTGCTTTATTATCATCATTTTTCACAACAGCAGAGGCATGACTGAATTTGGTCGTCCCTAGCTACTTATTTTCCGCGATTTGGTAGTTCTGATTTATTGGGTTTACATGTATCTTTTCTTTTTGGGACTTTTGTGTGGGTTGTACTGTGTGGGTAGAGTGCCTTTATTGGGTCATCTCATACAACCTATCTATATCTTTTCTATTTTAATATATTAGCCCTTCGGCTTTTTAATAAAAATAAGACCATGATTTGACACGAGCTAGCATCCCATCCCAACACCACCTTCCTCCCCTCCACTCAAATCTCCATAATCGGGGATTTCCAATCCACCCTAGTCTCTTTGATCATTTGTAGTCACTTCATCCCCAAAATCACATCAATATTTCATAAGTCTAAGTGAAGGAAGCCCACTTGTATGCCTTGTATTGTCAAAACCAATCCCCTACAATTTTCTTTTCTTTTCTCCGCCTTCAGTGTCCCCATCATTACCCCAAAACTTTTAGTATCAATAAAGTTCAACCCCAATTAGTCCACGACTTGATTTGAGATGAAGTTTTGAGCTGCCTCGCTATCCACTAACACCACTACAGGCGGCTCCCAGGTCTGTCCATTCACCTTCATTGTGTAATTTGGTCTAAATCTCATCGTCAAGTTGAGGGACACTTCCGCTACATCAAGATGTACGTGCTTCTCTCCCTCCAACTCCTCATTGTCCACCTCCTCCCCATCATAAACTGTAAGGACCTGGAGCGAGCAATTTCTGCACTGATGGTCTGGAGCATACTTGTCATCACATTAGAATATATTCTATTTGCTCTTGTCTAGCACCCCTGCCTCCGTGAGACACTTGAAGTTGACCCCTGGAAGGGCCGCCACATTCGTCTCATTCGGTGCCTTCCTCTGAAGTGACACTTCTTGGTTTCTCGGTGTTAGGGTCATTGAGGTACCCCTATGGGATCCTTCCATGTTGTTACTTCCTAGTTCTTGTCTTTCATCATCCGAGCTAGCTCCATTATCTCCCTCAATTCCTGTGAATTCAACATTCAGAGGGCTGCACGTATGTAGGGCTTTAGAACCTTCATGAAATTCCTCTCCAACACTGCTTCAGAAATCCCCCCAGGCGTCCCGACAATAACTCAAAACTCTCTCTATACTTTATGATAGTCTCCTCTTGAGTCAAGGCAAATAATAGCTCGCGCAGTCTCCTTCTCGAATGGCTTGGAAATGTCTCAATAAATGAACCTCAAATTTCTCTCATGAGTGAATCAGATATATAGCCTCCCTCCACTGAAACCATGCTATGCATTTCCCCTTTAAACACAACGCTGTGGCCATGAGCTTTTCATTTAGCACTTTCATTGCAAAATATTGCTCCACCCAATACACCCAACACTGTGCATCTTCCTCCTCGAAGATGAGCATTTCAATTTCCTAACCCTAGGATCTCCACCCCAACATCCTCTCCCTCCGGTACTCCCCCCATATACGTAGGGTGAAAATTCTTCCGATCAAAGTCATACCACATCCCAGCTTCTCTCCTTCCATACCCCTTACATAACTCATTCCAACTATTTCGGTCTAAACACTCCATAAAAAATCCCTAATACACCACCTCAACTCATTCCCCCCATTTCGGTCTAAAAACTTCATTAAAAATCCCTAATCTACCACCTCAACCCCACCCAAAATCAAAATATCCTAGTAGGAGGTTCTTTATGGTGGATGCTTTCATCCTCATGTTCGTCTAGTTCAACCTCTTCCCTTCAGATTTGTCCAAGGATTTTTTCATTCAAACCATAGTGTCTGCAATTTGAACCGCAAAAACAATTTTGGATTGAATCTCAATAAGCCTCCTCATCATTTCCTCCAAGATCTCAAATTAATTTTCTACGGATGAAAGTCTTCCATATACAATTGAGAACTTTTCATCCAACCCAGATTTAATTTGCCCTAATTCTCCTTCCAATCTCTCTTAAAAAACATCAACGTTCTTTGTTGCTATCTCTCCAAGATTGCTCTGCTACCAATTTGATGCAAATAGGAACCAAAATAAAGGAAAAAATTACAAGAAATTTGTGGCAAAACCCAAATGATTAATTTGATTAATCTTTAAAAAACAAACAAGATATAATAGGTGATCTACAATCCAAGAGGTAGATCGACACCCACAAATCCTAGAGGCCGCGAGAAACAAGAAGACAAAAAGAAAACTGCAAAATCAAAACATAAAAACAAATCCTAGGTGATTAGCCATAATAAACCACCCCCAAAAAACATTGAAACATTCGGATTTGGCTCGTTTAGCTTAAAAAAATTATTCGTGTTCAGGTCGTTTACCTAACGAAGGAGTCGAACACGAGTTGTTCGCGAACAATGAGCTTTTTTAACATCCTTAGAGGCCATGCACAAGGATGGTAGCCATCAATTAACAATTTTTCCCTATCAAAATTTGCACAAACATACTCTAAATATTCCATTTCATGAACCACCTAACCATTTATAATTTAGAAGTCTACCAACAACCGCTCATTGAACATCATCAAGAGAATATATTTAATAAAAATAACATTATATGCATGGTTTCAACCCATAATATCTAAAAAACAAACTAAGCACATAATAATAGACTGCCAAATCATAGAATCAATTCATGTTACACCATTGAAAACTAAAAAATGATTCAAAACTATTCACAAGCTCAGAATTGAACTTCAATAAGTTCAAATTGATTTTGATTCAACTAAATCATCAAAGAGTTTCTATATTAATTTTGGGCCTTAACAAACCCAAAAAAGTAGCATAACAAAACACATCATTAATATGGGCTAATCAAAGTTTAAATTGGGCTTTGGAGGGTCAAATTAAATGTGCTTAAATGGATTTGAGAAACCAATCGACAGCCAAAAGAGAAATAAAAAGAGAGTGTGAGAAAGTAAATCGTTCGAAAATGAAGTTAAGAGAGAAAGAAAGGGGGAATATGTTCTGTGGAGAAATAATGTAATAGCATTATCAAATAATAACAATAAAGGCCTTGACAAAATAAAAAAAACAAAACATAAATTTAAGGAAAACGTAAAATTCCCCCAATAACATCAGCTAAAAATAAAAGCATCAATTTGCACCATTTACAACATATATAAAATTATATTTGAAAGTATATGATTAAATATTTAGGCTTTACATGATGGCCCACCTGGACACAATTAATTAGAGAGCAATGATGCATATGAAAAATTATGTCAGCTATTCGTCAATACATCAACCTTCTCATCCAACGCGAAAACCACCATGACGTTGTTAACATGGTCATATTTCACAAGCGCACACAGGATCAGAGATATGCTCTATGCATTTCAAAACAAAACGCTCAGCAAAAGTCATCTACATTTCCTTCTTCAGAGAAATAAAATAAAAAATAATCATCATAAAAACACTTAACATAATCTAAAAATTCAGGGACAAACGTAATTTACTGATGCAACAATGGCCGTGACAGGACAGGATCTACATTACAAAGAAGGCAAGAGGAAAAGAGAAAAAGCTAAAGAAGAAAAAAAATTCTTCGGTATAACATTATCATTTTCTAGCATATGAAAAGTGTCATAAGAATAGATCAATAGAATATGAATATATACACCCAAAGACTGTCATTATACCTGAATATTCGGGGCAAGTAAGCTGGGTTGATCAGCAAAAAATAGAACCATTCTTCCAATCTCTTGCTTAAGTAGTATTCTCCTTTCACGATGAATGCCATCACAGGATATAATAGCTTGCTCATGCACCTCACTGCAGTACAACTTCAATACGATTAGTTCACCAAGCGCAACCACTAAATTTGGCACTAAACATCAAAAACTTTCTAAAAAGTGAGCAAACAAGGCAAGCTTCAACGTGATATTCAACCTCTATAAGTTAGAAAGAAGCCAAAAAAAAAAAATGCCTGAGCTTATATACTCTATCAGGGATGTCCATTACTTCATTGTTTTGGAAACAAATATTATTATAGTCTTCATTTTGCTGCTCAAAGAAATTTCATATAAATGAAAAAATACTAGAGAAACAAAACCTTGATGGGAGCAGAATAAACTATCAAACCTACATAGCACAAATATAAAAAAAAAAAAACGGAAAATTACGTACATGTCAAATTAAGTGTATTCTAACAGGGATGTCATCACTTCATTGTGTTGGAAACAAATACTATTCTATTCTTCATTTTGCTGCTCAAATAATTTCATATAAATGAAAGAACGCTAAAGGTACAAAATCTAGATGGTAGCAGAATAAGCTATCAAGCCTACATAGCATAAATATAAAAAGGGAGAATTAGGTATTTGCAATCAAAATTAAGTGCATCTATAAATCAAACACCAGTCCCAAAAAGATGAAAAGCCAAGCCCATGTACTTGTGCATGGCCGTTGAAAATTTGATAGAAGGGATGAGTAGTTGCAAATTTGGATAGTTGGGTGAGAATTTGTTGAGAAGAATAGGAGAGTGGCGGTCTAAAAGAAGACAAGTTCACTTTAATAGATAAAATTGCTCCTAATTAAAATCAGAAAAGAGCCATAATATCTTCTGGGTTTTGTTATATATATATGTGTGTGTGTGTGTGTGTATCAAAACCTGTGAAAGGTTAGGAAGGAGAGCCGGCCGGCCACCTTATAGATCTTAAGGAATCTAATTGGAGAAACCTTTGGAAACCCCTTAAATAGTTTATTCTCTTCCTAATTATGTTTCTTTATTTTTATTTCAGAATAATTTCCTTTCCAAATTTAAATTAGATATTTTTATTAGTTTGTAAATTAGGAGAGAACGGTTTCCAATATATGTACCCAACATTTGAATAATGGAATAAGTAATTTTTCCTCCTAAATGTTATTTTTTGCATGGCATTAGGGACGGCTTCATTTCCCTCCAACGCACACGCAGCGAAATCCCTTACTCAAACGACGGCTCCATCTCTCACATCAGCACGAGCAACAACGACAAACATCTCAAGTCCATCTCTTCCACTAGAGGTCGTTGCGCAGTCTCCTAAAAAATGCATCGTCTGGCTCTTCCGTCAAACAATCATTTGTGAAGGTGAAAGCTTTTGCACATCATTTTCACATACAAACATACCGCTCGACTTCCTCAAACATGTCGTTTCCTCAGATGAACGCTCTGCTCGACTTCCTTCCACTCATCATTTCCGCAGAAGATTGCTCCATTCGACTTTGCTCCACACATCAATTTCATAGATGATTGCTCCATTCAACTTTGTTCCACATGTTGTTCCTTCCTTAGTTCGACTTCAACAGTTTTTCCTCTTCGAGCATTAAGAAACTGAAAGAACACCTCCTACCACCAGAAGTTCCTTCCCTGCATGCCCCCCGTCAGCTCTTCAGGCAGCCGGATTTCTCCCCGGAGAAATTCTTCCTGCAGGCCCCTCCCCGGAAATTCTTCCTGCAGGCCCCTCCCCGGAAATTCACTACAGCATGAAATTTATTTGTTGCAGGCCCTCCTCCGGTGGATCCTCCAACAGCAGCAACCAATTCTCCAAGTAGCAGCCTAGCATCAAAATACTACCTGCAGTCACACGTTTCCCTGCAGCTGACAACCTGAAGGCCCTCTGCCGGCTAGTCTCCTGCCTTTCTGACAAGCAAAAATAGGCAGTAACTCGCTGCAAGTAGCAGAGCTGCTCCTTCTCGTAGATATTCTCAATCCTTCTAGCGGAAATCCCAAGCCTGTGAAAGGAGTTGGATTTTCTCTCTTTATTGGAAATATGAAACCTGCGACCAAAAGTCGTGCCTCCTTGTAGAACTTCCTCCATATTCCTTTCTACCCGCCTGCAACCAAGTTGCGCCTTTCCCAAGATAACAAGGCAGTCGCAAGTAGCTCTTCTGAGCAAATAAACCTCTGCCTTTCCAGGTGTTCCTCCACTTCTGTGATAAGAAGCAGCCAGGCGCTTGCAAAGGTCAACTATTCTTCCAGCCCTAAATGAGCATAGAGTTTTCAATCAAGTATGAAATGGAGAAATCTAAATCTACTTTGGAGTCTACCAGGTTGGCAATACATGAAAGCAAGGCATCAAATCCTCATATCTTGCTAACAATAGAAGATTTCTACCTAAGATAATAGATTCAGGTGTTTTTGATCACTAGGGACCATCATGCTCTCATCAACTACTGAGAGATCACCAGAACCAATTTTTTTAGACTTGTCGGTGGATCTTTATTAGAAAAGAAAATATAAGTCTCCAATGATATTTAGCTTTCTTCAGTAATTTATGTTGCCCAACTAGATTGTAACTTACTTTCAATTAGAAAGCTTACTCATGACTTTAATTATGTTACTAAATTCCATTCTAACTCTTGTGAATTTCATGTGGTAGATTCAAGAAAGGTGATTGGCAGTGTTGAAATGCATCATTGTCTATACCTGCTCGAGAACTATTCTTTTAAAACACAAGTATCTTCTTGACCATCCTCTTCTCATGATCACGAGTTTGATGTGCCCGAGTTTGTTGAAAGTCAAGTTTCATTATGGTATTGTCATCTAGGTCATCCCAATTTTCATTATATTAAAAAGTTATATACTCATCTCTTCCTTAACAATAAGTCATGAGTTTTATCAATGTGAATCCTGTCACTTGACTAAACATACTCGTCATATCATCTGTTTCAGACAAACCTGTTGACCTCATTTCTGGATGAGGTCTCTGTGTCTCTCCTTAGAGCCTAAGGTCTAGCTTTAGGCTTCCCCTGCCTGACTCTCTTAGAAGACTAGTACGGGACCCACACCGCTTAGAAAATTTGAACCAATTCTTCACTCCTTCGAGTCTCGCATGGTGTTGACCTCGTTTTTGTCGAGATTTAGTTTTTCTCCTAGGATTTAAGGTTCTAGTTTTAGGAGTTTCCTCGACGATCTTAGATTCCTAGCACTGGACCCACCTCGCTTTAGAATGCTTGAAACCACTTCGACACTCTTTTGGAGTCCCGGACGGAATTCCGACCTCCAGCTCACAAGCAGGTAGGTTGGAATTAGCGTTAGGACTCCGAATCGAGTTCCTATGGGACCACCGGACCTTAGGATAGCCTCGTGCACATCTTCTCGCACTACCGAGCACAAATTCTCGAGCCACGGCCTCGACGCTTCGAGTGTCTCCGCGACGAACCGAATCGAAGCCGAATGCCAGGACGAGCGACGTCGAGTCAGAATTTCAGAAAATGTCAGGTTTGACGCGCTTTCGACGCGATCGTCGACGAGGTTGCCCGAACGACCTCGGATGACGAAACAGACTGCGCCGTTGCGTCCGGAGCGTCGTTTCCACCTAAAATTGATATTTGATTTGCGACGATCACTCGTCGGAGCGGAAATTGCGATTTTTGGGCTTATTTTAATAAAATTATATATATATATATATATATATATATATATATATATATTAAAACTCATTTATTTTATCCTAAGCCCTAATCCCTCCCATTCGGATCGGCCGCGCTCTCTCTCTCGCTCGTTCGATGAGGGCGCCCGTTCCTTCCTTCTCCCGCGCTCGAGCGCGTCTCTTCCTTGTAGCCGTTGCTCTCTCGAGCCCCGCGTGGTTCTCCCCATACCTGCTCGAGTGCTATCCTGTGCGAGGGTCACCTCGCGTGACCTCCCGCGCGCAGCCCTGTCTCCCGCTCGACTCTGGCCCTTGCCGCCGAGCTTCGGCTCTTGGCTGCGACGTTTTGTCGCCTTCTTCCTGACTCTTCCCCACTTGCGCCCGGCTCTGCAGGTAAGGGGCGGCCCTTCCTTTCCCTCCTTTGCCTATAAAGGCCCCGTTCTTGGATGGATTGAGGGTTGGTTGGTTGGCTCGTTTGGTTGCTTGCTTCCTCTCGAGAAATTGGTGTCGGAGTGGAGCTTGGTTGTTTTTGCTTTTTCTTGTGTGCTCTACACTACCTGGTATGCCTTCCTCCCTTCCTCTCCTTCTCGGTTTGGCCTGAGATAGCCGTGGTCTGTGGCTCGGGCTTGTTTTTCCTTGCTTGTTGTTTCGGCTAAGCATTTATGTGCCATGGAACTTGATATTTATTTGCCTAAATGATAATATCTTGCTGCCCCTCCCTAGTTGCATGCTAGTATGTTCTTAAATTGAGGTTGGGGGGGGGGGGTTTATTGCTCAAGCATGATAAATATTCAAGCATGAATATGTTTTAAAGTTGGAGTTGATTATTTGCTTCAAGATAACAACGGATTGGTATGTTGATATCTTCCTTCTTCCTTAGGTTCAAGATGAAGATCAAAATCAAAATATGTGGCCTTACATGTGAGTTTGTTTAGCATGAAATGGTGGGGGATTCACTTGGGCCTCGTAAACATGTGGGCCTCATTTCGGCTTCCTTCTAGCTTTTCCTTATCAAAAGCGCATGTTATGGAGAATTTACTTTAAGTTTGGAAAAGTTCTATGCTTATTCTTATCCGAAATATATGGTGGCCTTCTATTTTGATGTATTAAGAGGTAGAGAATGCTTATTCCTCGAGTTCAGGTGCGGTTTTGGCTTTCCTGTATTCGGTTATGGTTTTCCTGCATTCGGTTTGGCTTGGCTGGGCTCGGTTTAGACTTGTTGTGCTTTGTTTTGGCCGAATGGAGGCCTCGGTTTTGGCTTTGTGATGCCTCAGTTTTCAATCTTTGTAAAGGCTTGATTACTTAGCCTTGGGTTTGGTTTAATGTCAGCTTTCTAGTGGTTTAACTGTAGCTTTGTGCTGGACTTTTGGTGGTCGCTCCTTTGCACTTGGTTTGGGGTCTCGGTTTCGTTTCGTCGCTTCTTGCTAGCCACTCTTCGCACTTGGTTTGGAGTCTCGGTTTTCGTTTCTGTCGCTCTTGCAGCTAGCCCCTTTGCACTTGGTTTGGGGTCTCAGTTTTCTGTTTTGCTGCCTAGCAGCTGCCCCTAGCTCTTTTGGGGCTCGGTTTTCGATCCTTTTTATTGGCTTGATGTTGGGTTTGATCCTAGTCGTATAATGGCTCGGGTTGGGGCCTAACTCGCCTCGGTTTTGTATTCCGTCGCTCTCGTAGCCGTCCTTTGGCATTTGATTTGGGGAATGGTTTTCGTTTCTATTTTCCGTTGCTCCTGCAGCCTAGCCTCACCGCATTTGAAAGGGGCTCGGCTTTTTTGTGTTTTTGCTCGCTCCGCGCACTGTTACCTTCTATGGCATTTGAATTTGGGGACCCTTTTGTTGTTTTGTCTTGTTGCTGCCTCGCAGCTGTCCCCACGGCACATTGGGGTTCGGTTTTCGTTCTCGTCTGTTCTCGTAACCTCCCCGGTGCGACTCTTCGAATGGCTCGGGTTTAGGTCTACACGGGGCTCGGTTTTGTGTTTTGGTTTAAGCTATGGGTGGCTGAATTGCTCGGTTACCTAGTGGATCTAGTCTTATTTATCGGTGATGAGTCCGAACCGGTATAGATGGCTCGGTCGCACCCTTATTCGGAGCTCCTCGAGGGCTCGAGTTTTGGCTTTGTGGTAGGCTGGGTGCTTAATAGTGGCTCGGGTCTATGTCTTGAATTGGCTTAAGTGTGGCTATATGTGAACCCAAATCCCATGGCTATTTGGTTAATACCTTTATACATGTTGTTATGAGCTTGGAATTGAATTTTAAATTGTCGGGGCTTTACCTCTTGCTGCCCCTTTATTGTGACTTAGGCCGTGAGCCTTTGCTCTTTTTCTTAGCCCTGGCCGAGAGCCTTATTTGGGTGATTGCTGTGGTGGTGGCTTTGCTCTTTGCTTCACTTGTCTATGGAATTGATTTAATGAATTTGGAGGAGCTTCCTAGCTTACTTATGGGAAATAAATTGAGCACGATATCTGGAATACTTCTTGGAGGATTTATTTGGTGAAATCGATGCCAGTTTGGTGGCTCATGGCTTGTCCATTCTCTTTCTTATGTATTAAAAGATTATTGATTCTCCTATTGCTATAGCTTGAGTCCCGAGCCCGTGGGAGAACGTACCGGGGAGGTTTGTGTTCCAGGAATTGAAAATCAATGTGGCCTGGAGTCTAGAACCCGAGCAGTGGCTTTCTTTTTTATGTTTTTCATGATTTTACAAGTTATTTGGGAAAAGGGCGTGTGTTCTTAGGAGTCTAGTCTTCACCTTCTCCGAGAGCGTCGAGGTGCCTTTAGTCCTTTTTTACAGGACATGTGAGGTCGGTCGGGAGTCCAGGGTAACTTACGTGTTTTCTGATTATTGGAAATCGACTCACTCTTTCAAAATCGTGTTAAGTGAGCCGCTTCCGTCCTCCTTTCCTCGACCTCTCGTCCCTAGTTTTCACCTTGTTTTGGCTCAAAGACACACCTACGGTGGACGTGTAGGTGTGCATATATAACCTCCTCGGGTTATATATGGGCCATCAAGCAAGACTGTAAGTGCGGCGGGGACACTGGATGAGACCGCAAAACGAGAAAATTACGAGAATCATAGAATCGGGCCATCCGACTCGCAGACTCGTAGAGAGTAGAGCGAGAATCACGGAACCGTTCGACCGTCCTCGTGGTTTCTACTACCGACGCTCTAATGTTCGTAGACCTAGTCCTATTAGTGTAGAATCAACCCGTGGATCGAAATGTTTTAAAACAAAAAATACATATATTCGAAAAATACAAAATTACCTCTACTACTACACAAACTTACTTACTCTACTGATCTTGCTTGCATTTGAAAACCAAAAATGAAATGCGTGAAAATTTATAAAGGTCCACTGGTTGGCTTATTCGAGTCGGATTAGGATCGCCTTCGCAGAAAGTTAATTCAAGTAGTCGACGACTCAAGTCCGGATATTAAGACAGCTCCGAGTCCGAAACACCACCGTGCTTACTGGTCTTTCTTTCCAGGAGGCCTATGGCTTTCTTATGGTTCGCCATGAGTTTAGCGGGTCGTCTATGGGCTTCTCACTTGTCTGTTCAGCTTCCTACGGTTTTGTTTTGTTTTCGTTTGTGCTTTTCTCGAGTTTTCTACGTACGTTTCTTTTCTTTTCCCGACTTTCCTAGTTTTCTTCGTGATTTTCCTCGCTTTCTCGGCGTTTTCCTTCGTTTTCATTGTTGAGTTTTCGGACTTTACTTTCTTTGTACACACCATAAGACTTCGTTTAGTTAGCGTTGTTTTTACTTACTACTTCTACTCCTGCTCTTTTAGTATCGACAAATTTGTTGCAGGAAATATAAAAAAAAAATAAATAAGAATAACATACATGAGTGATAAGAAAGCATACGATACTCCTGTGATAGTCTTTACTTTTCTTATCGTTATACTCGCTTGGCATGTTTTACTTTTCAAGACATACTCTCGTTAATCTAGGTTGTTTACTTTCGTACATATACTTGCTTAAGACGTTTTACATTTCGTACTTTCTCCCGTTTAAGCATGTTTCATCGTTTAGTTTGTTATAGCACGCTCTTGTTTATCGCTTTCGTTCGTTACTCCCGTCATCGTCGCACACACTCACTCGCAATAAAAAAATAATAAACGACTCGTACGCTCACTTTAACTTAAGACTTTAAACCTAAACCGCGATTCCTTGCTACGACGTGGAGCTTGGAGCACGGTGGGCAAGCACGGCTATCTTCGTCAAGAAACCCGTGTCGACATCGACAAAACCCCCTTCTTTAAGCTTAAATAACAAGCCCTAGGACTTCGAGGTAGTTCGCCTAGCGCGGCATAAACCCTCACCTTCTCTTTTAGGCTTTTGCACCGCCTCGTCGTGCAATATAAGCCTCTAACTCGCTTAGGTTTCCGAGGTTGTCGTCCGATACGATGTAAGCTCTCATGTCTTTCGGGTAGTTCGCATAATCAGGACATTATGCAAACGTAATCCCTATAATTAATTTTCGTGATTGAAATTAAAATAAATCTCTTTCCAAAACTTAAAGCCCAACCATAGGATAGTCTGGGACGTCCTCGAGGTTCTCCCTGAGATCTGTGACATCCCCTACCCTTCTTCTTCGACTCCGTAAATAATCGTTCCTCATCGTGCCTTTCACCTATCGGATTTCCTACTACCAAATTTCGTTGAAAACCCTACCTTTTGAATTCGTGAAGATAGAAATCCGCGATCTAAATCGAGAGTTCTCTCGAGCTGACTTCGGTCGTTTGAGGAGTAATTAACTATAGGGGTTCGCCGCTATAGTAGAGTTTTAAAGACTCGAGATAATATAAACCCTATTTAATTCTTTTGTATTAAATAGGGAATTTGTCGGTCCACATAAAGCGTTCGTGCACTGGAACGGATGTCATGAATTTTGTGGTTTATTCGATCGAGCGGTATTGTCAAGTAGAGTGTCTCATTCTTCTGAATAGATGCGTTACTCGCGATATTACGCTCGTTCATCGAAACTGCTAAACGAATGAGATCCGTCCTTTCTCATTCTCATATTTTAAAATTTAAAATTTTATTTTCAAAAATCAATACATACATATATATACATTAAATTAAAATCTCAAACGCGCATCGCAGCTCCTAAAGCTGCCGACACATGGATGGTATCAAATCCTCGACATTGCGCTAAGTTGATTAGGACTGACACGTGAAACTCGAAGTCGAGTTCCTACATGAATAGGGGCAGCCCCTAGGCGAACCACTAGTACCTCGAGCACTCGCGGACACCACATTTCGCGCATCGACCGTATCGCACGCAATTTTGGCTTAAGCCGGGTCGACCGTGGACGAATTCGTCCGGACGACCCCGGATGACGAAACGGACCACACGAATGCGTCCGGGACGTCAACTTTAGCTAGGAAGGACACCAATATTGCTATGGTTCCGCGCGAACCATTAGCACGAAAACTGATGCATATTTTTTTAATTTGCGGAACGCCGGTTTGGGCTCGACCTAGGTTCAACCCTGGTCTGAACTGGGCTACACACTTTTCAGCCCACCTGATTTTTGAATTTCAAATTTAAAATTCAAATCTATCATTTAATTTCATATTAATTAAATATAATCAAGTGTTAATAATTTCCAATTAAACACCTCCCTGGATAGAAGGTATTAATTTTGGCGTCCGATGCTTGTAACGGATACTCGCCGCTATAGGATGGGCGGGGGGACTTTCTCCGAATTCAAGAGAAGCCCTGCTCCTCTTCTCTCCCGCTGGACCACGCCTCCGCTCCCGCCTGCTTCTCCCACTCGAGCCTGCTCCTTCACGTAACGTAGAGAGAAGTCCGGCTCTCCCGCTTGACGCCGCAGGACACACCTCTGCTCGCCCGCTCCTCGCGCGCGACAAAGAACAGAAGCCCGCGTCCCTTCTCTTCGACAGAAAACCTAGCGCCTACTCGCGGCTCTTCGACTGAAGGTCTCCCGCCCACCTTTACTGACGTCTTACACCTAGTTCCGGTTTTTCCATACGTGACTACAAATTTTATTTGTGATTTTTACGACTCGTTTTTCTGACTTTCGTGCTGAGTTTTCTCTTTTTTATTTAATTTGCTTGCAAGTTTATTTAAATTTCCGAATGATATCATGTTTGCAATACAAATCAGGCGGCAGTAGCTGATGCCCAGGTACGTTTTTACAGTTTATTTACTGTAATTTACCTTATTGCAATTTATTTTTCAATTATCTTTTATATACCTGCAATCTGTCTATTCTGCATGCAAAACCTGAACTGAAACTGAAACCAAAACAAAAAGAGCAAAACAAAACCAAACTTTGACACCAAAACTTTGGAACACATTTGACAAAACCATTTGAACCTTAGACATTATGGTTGCTACTTCAGCAGGAAGCTTGGAGCTGACTCCGTAGGCAGCACAGCGAGGAGCTTGGATCGAGCAACAAGAGAATCTTCTTCAGCAAAACTCTCCCTTAGTTTGAATTACAACCTATATGACTTCGAGGTAGCTTGCCTCGAACGACGTAAATCCTCACACCCTCTTTAGGCTTCTGTGCAACCGTATTGTGCAATGTAAGTCCTAACTCACTTTAGGTTCTGAGATTATCATACGGTACGACGTAAACCCTTCTATCTCTGCGGGCTATATGCATAATTGAGTATTATGCAAGTGTAAGTCTCAAATAATAAAATTGGCATGATTAAACAATTAATTAACATCGTCTCCAAAACGCATCCACACAGTAGAATAGTTGGGAAGTCACTGGGGCTCGCCTAAAATCTGGATGTCCCCTACCTTTTCTTTCCTTTGGACTCCTGAAAATAAGTGTTCCATATTGAGTTATTCCCACTTGATTTTCCTTGTCTTGCCGTGAAAACCTAAACCTTGAAATTCTTGAAGACTAGTACCTCCGATCATTATCGAGAATTTTCCCAAGTGACTTCGGTCATTCGGGATATAATTAATTATAGGGGTTTGCCCTTATAGAAAACTTGGAACCCAAGTAAAATAAACTCTACATCGTCCTTCTATTAGGTAGGAGAACTTGTCGGTCACAAATAAAGGTTCGCAGACCAAACAAATATCACGAGTCCCTTAGCTCGTATGATTGGGTCTACCGTCGCATGATACATTAATCTTTCGAGAAGATGTATCATTTGTGGCATCGGGCATGATTATACAAATTACTGGACAAATGAAATCCAGGCGGTCTCATTTTTTAAAATTAAAATATATTATTTTCAAAACTACTTTCAAAAATCGTATACCTTTTATATTAAACTAAATCATTAATTTCATATCTTTCAAAAAAAACTGGCTGACAAAACCCTCATATTATTCTCCTTCATTCACAGTGACTTTTGGAGACCTTCAAAATTAAAAACCATCAATGAAGTCAGATAATTTATATCCTTAATTGATGATCACACTAGAACCAATTGGTTATTTGTCATGGAAAAGAAATTTGAAACTACGCATCTTTTAGTCATTTCATGAAATAATTTATAGTCATTTCCAATGCAAAATTCATATTTTCAAAATTAATAATGCAAAGAAATACTTCAACTCTATCCTTAAAACTTTGTAAGAAATGGTATCATCCATGTAAGTTTTTGGGTTGAAATACCACAATATAATGGGATAGTTGAAAGTAAGAATATACATCTCCTCGAGGAATCTAGATCTATAATGTTTTTGTCACAATGTCCCAAAAATTTTCTAGGAAAATATTGTGCTCACGACCACATACATTATTAATAGAATGTCAAGCAGAGCTATTGGATTCAAAGCCCCTCTCCATGTTTTGACGAAAAAATACCCTCATGTTAAAGCCTTCTCATTTAATCTCCCCTAAAAGTATTTAGTTATGTCTCTTTTGTCCACATTCACCAACAAAATCGTAGAAAGTATGACCCAAAATCCATCAAATGTATTTTCATTGGACATACTTCAAAGAAAAATGGTTATAACCCCATTACACCAAATCTCATATTCGAGTGGAGAGTTCAGGAGTACATTAGACTTGGAAGTTGGGACAGTACTTTTAATACACACTAATCTAGAGTCATCACAACCTATTCCATTTCCCTACACTACTCTGGATAACCACACTGAACTAGAGTAATCAAAACTTATTCAACTTCCCTGTAAGCATCTTTCTCCCAAGTTTTACCAGTTAAAAACATTTAAGCTGTGATTGACAACAAGGAACTCCAGGCGTATACTAGGAGAAAAAAATCCACCAAATATCATAAAGTGAATATGTACCAAAGTACTGTTCACAATCAAACCTAAATTCACACATCTCTAAAGTACCAAGAGAGGTGGAATTCGGTGGAGAAGACAAGAAAAATTGCACAAGTTATGCTATCCATAATTATATTGCATAAGAGAAGTTATCCTCGACTTATAAAGATTTTGAACCAAATTTTAATAGTGTGCAGATGCCCAAATCCATTCATGAAGCACTTCAAAGTCCAAAATAGAAAAAGTCAATTGAAGAGGTGATCCAAACTCTTGATCGAAATGGCACATGGATATTGTAATAACCGGTTTTAAGAAACTAAGTAAAATTTGTGGCAACTTTAAAATGTAACCCAAATTTTGTATCCCTCATATTTCAACCAAATCAATTTTAAAAAACTTTAAGCGTTAAAACGATCAATTTGATATATAATACTATATATAAAATATGAACGAAATGAAAAGTATAAAAATTAAAAGTTATAAGTTTAAATAATTTCATTAATCCTAATTGTTCCTTAATCTCCCATATCTTACTTTACACAACTGAATTCAACGTGATATTAAGTGTTGGTTTCGGTCGAAGGAATGACACCGTTTTCAAATCCTTGAAATCTGTGGCTCCCCTCTATTGATCTTCCTCTTCTAGCGAGTTGGCACTCGATCACGGTAGCAAGCACGATCCTACACTGTAGTAGTGTCGCAAGCAGAGAAGGCAAGCAACCCTCCGAGTGTCGCAACTCATGGTATACGATTTAAGGATGAAATCGATGAGTATGAAACCCTCTTTCAACCTATTTAAGACATTCCTTTTCTTCTTCATGTTTCCATTTTGAGATTTGCCATGAATCATGCATTTTTTTTTGTTTTTGGTCGCCATAGCTGAGACAAGGTTGCATTGAAAGCGACGAAATTGGTTAGCGAACTTCTAAAAGAGTCATAAGCGAGAAATCAACGATGATAAGAAAGGAATGAAGTGAGAAGAAGAAAATATAAGAATAGACAGTTTCGATGAATGTTGGGTTAAGTCATGAAGCCTGTTTGAACATGTTGGACTCATTTTGCCTCAAAATTACGAAATAATTAAATAAATAAAATTTATTAAAACCTTTTTTATATAAAGATTCAAAGTACTATTAAAAATGCTAAATTTTTTTGTTTACTCTTTCAAGCTATTTTTTTAGACGAACATGAGCCACAAATGAACAACTTTGAATCAGGTTGAATATAACCATTCTATTCACAAGCCAAATTTAAATTAAAAAATTTTGAACGAGCCAACACAGAACTCACTTAAAATCACAGCTTGTTTGCAGCCTAGTTAGAATAGGAGTGGCAATATAGGTCGGTACAAGAAAAGAGATCAACCATATTGACCACCTATTTGGATAAGTCAATTTCTAGCTTGCCTGTGAGAGCTATAATTCAAACTTGGTCTATTTTCGAACATGAATAGTATTGAAATCCATTGAGATCAAATTTATAATACTTTATTCAACTCAGGAAACCACAAGTAATGTTACCCAAAAAATATATATTTCGGCGTCGATCTCGGAGTTGACATCAACAAGTTGCATTGTATCCATTACCAAATACAACAAAGCACGCAACAAGAAAAATAATGAAATGTTAGTAAAATTTAGCTCATTATAAACTTTCCATGTAATAATTTTTTTGCCATGTAATTTTTTTTATCAAAAACTTGTTTATTGAAATAGCGTTGACATCATCTAATACTCCTCGGCAGCAAAATCAGCAAACAAACCACGACGAACGGCAATAGATAGGTGGAAGAACCACAACAAGGGCTGCTCTTACAAAAATCAAAGAAAAACAAGCAAGATACAAGATTGATCTATAATTCAAGAGGTAGATTGTCTCTCCCACACTCTAGACATCGCTAGGAACACCAAGAAAAGAAAGAATACACCAGCCGCAACAAAAAATACATAAAAGAAAACAAACCCTAGGTTTCTCCCCTTAGAGAATCCCCCACAGCCTTTTGAAAACTTTTTTTTCCATTTTCCCTCCAAATCTATTTTAATTTCTCCTCCTTGAGTATCTAATTAACCCTCTCGTGGACCCAAACCTCTCCATGTCTACTCCTGTAGAAAAGTGCAGCCCCGCTTCTTCACTCGAGCAAGATCAGCTTGAATGTCGGTTTGGTGGGCTGGTGGGAGGGCATTCGACCGATCCCTCTTGAACTGATTCTGTGACAGGCGTAGCACTACTCCCCTCTGAAAGAAGTACCTTGTCCTCAAGGTGGAATGATGGAAACTGCTTGTGAATCACCTTACAAGGCTCCCATGTTAATTCATAGTCTAACAGTACTTTCCACTTAACCAATACCTCCTTCGCTCCCCCTACTCCTCGGTGCACTCCTTCGATTTCTAACAGCTCCAGAATCACCTCCAAGTCTTTCATAAGCATTGGTGGTAGTGTAGTTGAGGGTGTATGACCTCCAATCACGCGTCTCAGTTGTGATACATCGATGACCGGGTGTAGTGCAAACGATGGTGGTAAACACCACTGCCCATATACATTTCATCATTTCATAAGAGCCAAAATATCTCGGTGAAGGTTTCTCGCTCCTCCTTGTCGACCTCATTTTTTAGGACTTTTTTTTCCCTCCTTAGAGCCTAGGATCTAGCCTTAAGTTCTCCCTGTTTGGCCCTCCTAGCGGAGTAGTAATGAAACCCACCTCAAATAGAACTTCAGACTATTTCTTGACTCATTTTTTTTAAGACCTAGCATGAGTAGTCTCAAGCACTCGACTCTTAGTTACAATGGCTAAGGACTAACATATAGAGGGCCCGAAAATGAGTTCCCATAGGATCAGACGGCCTTAGGAAAACCACTTGCGACTCGGATTCTCACTAACGTCGTATTTTGCACGCGCATCTCACCAAGCACGATCTTGACTTGAATTGACACGACCGTCGGCGAACTCATCCGAACGACCTTAGATGACGAAACGCATCACAAGGATGCGTCCAGGACGTCGACTTTAGCTAGAAAGGACATCCACATCACTACGGTTCCTCGTGCAAGCAATTAGCACGACAATCGATGCACATTAAATTTAATTAAACGATGTGAGTTTAGGCTTGATCCTGGTTTGATTCGGGCTAAATATAGCCCAATTATGTTAGGTCGAGCTGACAAGCCAATTTGTAATTTAAAAATTTACCCCTCCTAAATCGTTAATTAAAATTAATCAGGTATTATTGATTTCCAATTAAATCTGTTGCTTTAACGGAAACCAATTAATCTCCCGCGTCCTCTAACGAACAATTTCAAAATACAGCTAGAAGATTTGGCAGGGCTTTTCTTTCCCTACATTCGAATCCTTCTCCCTATCACGACGAGATTCGGCTCACCCTCGCCTCGTCTCTGCACCGCAGCTCTCGCCTCCTCTCTGCACTGCAGACCGAAAGCCCACCTACTTGCCTCCTCCCTACGCCAAAGCCTCTCTCCTCTGCACCGAAGTTATTCGACTGTTACTCATCATTCGGCATCATTCCCCGCTCGCCTCTCCTCCACACCAAAACCCTCGTTTGTGTCCCTCTCACACTAGACAAAAGCGTCGCTCGCTTACTTCGCATCTCCCGCCAGAAACTCACCTGCTCTGCCCTCTAGCGCTCGACCGAAGGCCCCCTATCTTCTCCTCCGGATCCCACTCCTTCATCCGCACCGAAACCCCCGTCTGTGTCCCTCTCACACTCGACAGAAGCCCTCGCCTCTCCGCACCGAAGCCTCCCGCCTCTTCCCTGCATCGAAGTACCGAACTCCCTGTTGCGCCATCTCCTGCTCGATCGAAGCCACTCACCGGCCCGACAGCCCTTTGCCGAGCCTTCCTTTCGATCTCGTTCATCTTCCCCGCTTCTTCAGTTGCGAGGTTGTGAGTTGTTCTTTGAAGCGGGATCTGGGTATGTTTAGACCTTTATTCGACACTCCCACTCGAAGTTCTTTCAGGTAAATTACATTTCATCGCTAATTAAAGGATGTTCTGAAACTTGTATGCCCCTGGAGCTCAGTCGTTGGTAGCTTCCTTTTGCATTGTTATGAGGTTGAGTTTGTTAGTGAAAAAAAATATAATTTAAGTAATTGTTTTTGGTCTGCAAAGAACATGTTGCATGATGATCCTTATCTTGCAGTGTGTCTCTTATCCATTGTTCAACTTTTGCATTTACCATTAACCATTAAACTTCCAGTAATTGATAGGATAGGTGTCTTCAAAATGCTAATGGTCTGAAGATTTATTTATGGATGTTTTCTTATGGATTTGCTATACAAACCCCTATTTTACTTTCTTTTGGCCATAATTTCTTGACGTATTTTGGAAATTCATGTGATAAGGTTGAGATTCATTGCTATAATTTATATCTTTGTTCTTACAAAAGAGAAGTTAAATTTCTCTTGCTATGTTCCTTGGAGAGAGTGACTGACGTTATTAAGCTTACTATAGTCTTGCTCTTAAATATTTTCCATGCTCCCCTACCCATACAATTTCACTGTTTTCTGGAAATATTAAAAGCACCATTTGACACTGTTTTGACACCACTATGGGGAATTTTAGAGGGCTGATTTGTGCCGAAATTTATTGTTGTTTTAGGCATTTTATGTGCTGTTTGGAGGGGTAGAATTGATGTTTGAAGGGGTAGAATTGTTGTTTGGAGCCTTTTAGGTGTTGGGTGGATTTTATGATTGTTGTTTGGAGCCTTTTAGGTGTTGTTTGGACTTTATAATTGTTGTTTGGACCTAGGGGGACTTTATGATTGTTGTTTGGAGCCTTTTAGGTGTTGGCTGGACTTTATATGCTTTTGGAGCCTTTTAGGTGTTGGCTGGACTTTATATGCTTTTGGAGCCTTTTAGTTGTTGTTTGGGCTTTATAATTGTTGTTTGGAGTTTTTTAGGTGTTGGTCGTTGTTTGAAGCCTTTTAGTTGTTGTTTGGAGCACTTTAGTTATTGTTTGGGTTGTTGTTTGGAGCCTTTTAGGTGTTGGGTGGACTTTATAATCGCTGTTTGGAGCCTTTTAGTTATTGTTTGGACTTTATAATTGTTGTTTGGAGCTGGGAAGGGGGACTTTATGATTGTTGATTGGAGCCTTTTAGGTGTTGTTTGGACTTTATAATTGTTGTTTGGAGCTGGGGACTTTATAATTGCTGTTTGGAGCAATTTAGTTGTTGTTTGGGTTTTATGATTGCTGTTTAGAGCCTTTTACGTGTTGTTTGGACTTTATAATTATTGTTGGGAGCTGTGGGAACTTTATGATTGTTGTTTGGAGCCTTTTAGCTGTTGTTTGAGCATTATTATTGTTGTTTGGAGGTGTCGATCACTGTAGAAAGTGCCGAAATAGCTGTTTAGGATTGCTAGTTGATGTTCAGAGCTATAGGAGACCTTAGGTTTGCTATTTAGGCTTGCAAACTGGTTTCGGCCCTGGTTTGGGATACTCTTATTGATCGATTTGGGTCGGTTTTATGCATCGTTTTGAAGCCATTTTGACTGCCGCTTTTAGGCTGATTCACTTGTTCTTTCCCCCTTTGAGCTTTGCTAGTTTTAGAAGTGGGCCGGCCTCCGTTCTCTGGTTTTATTTTTCTCGCCAATGGTTAAGTCACAATATGAATTTCCAATTTATTTATTTAGAAGACACTTAGAATATTTGAGGATTAGCTAGGAAACACTCAATTGAGAATAAACCGCCCTAAATCACTTTAAGCATAAGTTAAAATGTAGGCTTCTTAGACATTACGAACACACCTTAGGTGAGAGTTCATCTACCTAATTTTTAGTGTAAGCTTCTTAGATTTTAGGAGCACGCACCCTAGGTGAAAGTTCATCTACCTAATTTTCGAATGTAATGAAACTAAACATTTGACCCTGATTCACAAACTGATTAAGACACTAGATATGATGATGCACCGAGATGTGATTCACGCTTCCTTAATTAAACCAACTGTGAAATTCCCGTCATGACTTAGCCAACATTGAAACCCAATGCATCGGGATTTGAGCTTGAACCTTACGCTCGGATCCTACTGACAATTGGAGACATTTGTTTTGCCACATATGGATCATCGGACTAGTATAGGTCTGGGGTCAATGTGGTTAGGGCGATGATAATAATGCTAATGTGTTAAATGAGAAATGCGATGTGAGAATTTTTAGAATAGTATCTATCTCCTACCTCAAAGACCCTTAATAAGGGAGAGGAAAGGACCAATGATACTATTCGCCGACTCTTGGTAAGAGAGAGGAAATGACCTTTAATAAGGGATGAGATGTGTGAATTTTTAGAATAGTATCTCCTACCTCAAAGAACTTTAATAATGCTAATGTGTTAAACGAGAGATGAGATGTGGGAATTTTTAGAATAGTATTTCCTACCTCAAAGACCTTTAATAAGGGAGAGGAAATGACCAATGATACTATTCGCCGACTCTTGGTAAGATTGTTTCTCCCGACGCTCTTAGGTCGCCAGGAGTCCTAGCCCGATTAGAGTGACTGACCTGTGGACTACACTACTTTAAAAAATATTTATAAAAATAAAATAAAATCTCTTTTGCTTCTTAAAAAGAAATCTGAATGAAAATTCAAATAATAGTTTTTGCAAGAAAATCAATGATTTTTTTTATGAAAATTTATAAAGGTCCATGGTTAGTCATTTGGATTGAGGTTAAGGACTGCCCTCCGTGAATTGTCGGGTTGGTAGCGTTTGTCCAAGGTCGGGTAGCACACAGTCCACTCTGAGGCCCCACCTTTACCGATATCATATACCTAGCCTCAGTCTTCCATATACGGTCACGGGTTTTCTTTGATTTGTTTGTTCATGTTCTGTTACGACTCGTTTTGCAGCTTTCACACTATAAATCATGTTTCCTTACTTCTTTCTGTACTTTATTTAAATTCACTGCAAAAAATATTATGTTTTATGGACTAGTCATGCAACAATAGCAGATGCTCAGGTATGCATTATAGTTTATTTATAGTATTTTACTTTACTGCACTTCACATTTTAACACCTTTTATTTAATTGCAATTTATTTACTTTGCATGCAAAACAAAAATAAAAATAAAGAACAAAACTAAAACCAAAACAATAACAACAAAACTTCACATACACACTGCAAAACTATAAACCCTGAACCTTGAAACTGTAGAACTACTACAACTGCAATAAAGAGCTCGGAGCTAAATTCGTGGGCAGCAAAGCGAGAAGCTTGGAGCATACGCCGTAGGCAACGTGAAAAGGAGCTACAGAAAGACATATTCGAAAGAGCAAACAAGTCTGCAACAAAAAAACTCTCCCTAGTCTAAATAACAACTCATAGGACTTCAAGGTAGTTTGTCCAACAAGACGCAAATCCTCACTTTCCCCTTAGACTTCTATGCAACTGTGTTGTGCGGCGTAAATCCTAACTCGTACTATGTTCTAAGGTTGTCGTACGGTACAGCGTAAACACTCTTATCTCTGCGGGCTACTTGATAAATAAGGTATTATGCAAGTGTAAGTCTCAAATAATAAAATTAGCAGGATTGAAATGCTTAATAAACATCTCTCCAAAATGCAGCCACACAGTATGATAGTTTGAGAAGTCACCGAGGTTCTCCTCATGATCTGTGACATCCCCTACATTTTCCTTTCATTGGAGTCCTAAAATAATTGTTCCCATTTGATCTTTTCCCGCTTGATTTTTTTATCCTACCGTGAAAACATAAACCTTGAATTCTTGAAAACAGAACCATCGATTATTATTGAGAGTTTTCTCAAGTGACCACAGTTATTTGAGATGTAATTAACTGTAGAAGATTGCCTCTATAGGGAACTTGGAACACAATAAAATAAACTCTATCTAATATTTATATTAGATAAGGGAATTTGTCGGTCACATACAAAAGGTTTGTAGGCCAAACGGATGTCATAAGCATTCTAGTTTGTACGATTGGGTCAACCGCCACGAGATACTCTTATCTTTCGAGGTGTATTACTCGTGTTATCATGCATGATTATGCAAAATATTAGGCAAATGAGATACATTCGGTCTCATTTCCAAAAAATTAAAACATACTATTTTCAAAATTTAAAATTACATACCTTTTATATTAAATTAAATTAAAAAAAATTATTTTTCAAAACGAAAAAGCTGGCCGACACTCCTAGATAATGTCTTATGTTGGTAGGGCTCAGCCTCAAGTAAACTGTGTCCCCTGGTTCAAATTATACCTCTCTTATGTATTCTTCTCTTTCCTTTTCATGATTTGTTGAGCCCTCACAATATACTCCTTAAGGTCTGTCAATATCCTATTCCTCTCCGCCAAGTACTTATCGATGTTGGATACCAGTGTAGTGCTATGCTCATAATATATCAAGTGAGATTGATCCCACCCATACAATATCTTGAAAGGAGTGGTTTGAGCTGCGATGTGGTATGAAATATTATACCAATATTCGGCCCACACAATCCACTTAGCCAATAATTTCGGTGTATCGAATACAAAACAACGCAGGTAAGTCTTCACACTCCTGTTAACCACCTCCATCTTTCCATCGGTCTAGGGATGATATGTGGTGCTCCTCTCAAGGAATGTCCCTTGAAATCTGAATAGCTATTTCCAAAAGTGTTTATGGAATACCCTGTCCCTATCCAAGACAATCGATTATGGTACTCCGTGCAAACTAACCACTTTCCGGATAAACACCGTTGCAACGAAGACCGTCGTGTATGGATGTTGTAAATGAATGAAATGTGCATACTTACTCAAGCGGTCCAAGACCATCATGATCACCATGAACACATCTAACTGGGGCAAGCCCTCGATGAAATCCATCGTCACCTCTTCCCATGCCTTCCCCGGTAATGCTAATGGTTATGGTAACCAACCAGGTTTCATGCTCAAGTACTTGTGTTGCTAACTTACATCACATTTTGCCACAATATTCTCGACGTCTCTGCAAATCCCCACCCAATAAAGTTGTCATCAGATGACTGTAGGTCTTCTGCACCCCCGAGTGTCCCTTGATCAAACTGCCATGAAACTCCTATAATAATCTAGAAATATACTCTGATGTCTTGGGTAGCACCGATTACCTCTAGTGGAGTAATTGTTGCCCCCTCAATGCATATCTTGGATGACTGTTTGAATTCTGTATATCTCGGCCCTTACCTACCTCAGCTCCTCATCTCGTTCACTTTCCCGTCTCAAGGCTTCCCAATATATACCAAGGGTACCAATAGGGTTGTCAATTGAGGTCCTCCACCGTTCTCGACAATGTGTCAACTGCCTAGTTCTCCAATCCTCGCCAGTATTAAATCTTGAAAGCATACCCCACAGCTTGGATAGCCATCTGATGCTCCTCAATCACAATTCGCTGCTCCAAGAGATATTTTAAACTCCTTTGATCTATCCTGACTAGAAAATGTCGTCCTTAGGTAAGTTTGCTGCTTCTGAATGGCCAAGACAATCGTCATCGATTCTCGTTCATATACAGACTTTAGCCTTGCTCTGATCATAAGAACCTAGCTGAAGTACGCAATTGGTCACTGATCCTAAATGAGTACATCTCCCAATCCTTACTCAGACGCATCAGTTTCCACCACAAATGATTTACTAAAATTTGGAAGTGCTAAAAATAGGATGCTAGTCATGACCCACTTCAGATGTTCAAATGTCTGTGACTGTGCTTCAAAACATTTGAAATTGTCTTTCTTCAACTGCTCCGTCAATGGTCAAGCTACCATATCATATCCATTCAGGAACTTTCGGCGAGGCCCAAGACCTCTCAACTCCTTTAAATTCCTTAGTAAGGTTCAATCAACCATAACCTCTATCTTGGACCAATCCATGATTGCCCCCATTCTGGTCACCGCGTGTCCTAGGTACTACATCTGTAACTATGCAAAAAAAAATTTCTTCAAGTTAGCATGCAACTTGTGCTCCCTCAAGTTCTTCAGGACTATCCTCAGGTGTCCCACATATTGTATTTGTACGGTTGTAGATCAGAATAGCATGAACGAAAATTAGGACAAATATCTAGCGATAAGGTTGAAAAACTCTATTCGTCATTGGATTGGTGAGGCCAAGCGACATCACTAGGAACCTAATGTCCTTCAAGTGCATATCGCTGGATTTATCCTGATCTGGTGGTACCTTGACTTAAGATCAATTTTTGAGAAAATGATTGATCAAAAACTCATTCAGTAATTCATCAATCACAGAAATAGGAAACTTATTCAATATTGTTGCCCTGTTCAAAGCCCGGTAGTTCATGTAGAATATTTAACTATCATTTTTTTCTTCACCAAAAATACGACACTGGAAAAAAGCGGCTTACATTAGGCCTAATAATCCTAGCCAAAGCATCTCTCGGATCAGCTTCTCTATCGCATTATTTTGAATCTAGGGATACCTGTACGGTCTGACGCTAATGGGAGAAACACACTCTCTCAATAAAATAGCACGCTCGTGCTCCCTCGGATGAGGTAATCCGCTTGGCTACTGGAAGACATCCATAAACTGTTGTAGAAGTTGTTGGACCCCATTTGGAAACTCTGCCAACTCTGAATCTCGAATCTCCTCTATGTTCTACAACACCACTAAGTAGCCCAGTCTTATTCCTCGAATCGACTTGGCCATGATTTTGAGCGACACCGTGATTTTTCATAAACTAGTATCTCCTCTCAGCAGCACCTTCTTCCCCTTCACTTGGAACTCCATTGTCAAAATCCAACTTCATGTCCTCAATGTTCACAAACACTTCATCCCCAAAATCACATCTATGCAGCACAAATCTAAATAAAGTTTTCAACCGTCTCTTGTCCATGTAGTGTTAGAACAACTCCATGCAAATTCCCTAACTTTTCTCCACATTTCTTATCCCCATCATGACGCCGAAGATCCCTATAGTCACTAACTACAACCCTAGCTTCTCCAAAACCTGATTTGAAATAAATTTATGTGTGGCTCTGTTATCCTCCAACACCACAATATGTTGTTCCCCGATCCATCTCCTTACCTTCATTGTGTGATTCAAAGTAAATCTCACCACCAAATTGAGGGACACCTCCGCCACATCCAAATGTAGATGCTCCTCCTCCGTTGCTTCCTCTTCTGATTCCTCACTTTATGTATCCTCCAGAACTAAAAGAACTTGTGCTCCTTGCAAAGGTGCCCTAGGGCATATTTCTCGTCACATCAATAGCACAATCCTTTGGCTCTTTTGTCATGCACTTTTGCATCTGTGAGACGCTTGAAATTACACACAGGACGGGGTCCTATACTCTTATTCAGCGTCTCATTCTAAAATGACATCGTCTGGGTCCTCAGTGTTGTGACTATCACGATGCTCTTGCAGTATCCTCCAGTGTTGTCGCCTTTGTCGAATTTCTTCACCTGTTTCTTATCCTCCGTCAATTTCTTCACCTGTTTCTTATCCTCCGTCATCTAGGCAAGTAACATCATTTTCCTCAATCCAGACAGTCTCAAGGGGCGGATGGCTACTTGTATCTCAGGCTTTACCCTTTCAGTCCTACTGTAGAAATCCCCCTCAAACTCCCCAACAAAAGCTTTAGCTTCTCTCGGCATTTCATAATAATCCCCTCCTGTATCAGAGCATAGAATTGCGCGTGTAGATCTCCTTCCTGAATGGCCAGGAAACGCTCCAACAAACAATCCTTAAATTCCTCCCATGAGTGCATCGGATATCTTGCCTCCATCCACTGGAACCACGCCAAAGCCTTCCTATCCAAGCATAATCCCGCCGCCATGAGCTTATCTTCCTCGATCAACCCATTGACTGCAAATTATCACTCTGCCCGATACACCCATCCACGTGCATCCTCTCCATCGAAGATTGGCATCTTCAGTTTTCTGACCCTTGTATCTTCACTCCAACCTCTTCTTCTTCTAATATTTCCCCCACGTGTCTAGGGTGGAACGCTCTCATTCGGTAATAGGTATATCCCAATCCTGAACCCCTCACTCCATCGTGCTCTTCTGTGCCCCTTACACCATCCCCACTCCAAGTCCTAGGGGGCGCTTTTGTAGATAAATGAGGTTTTCTTTGTTGTCTTCTCGCTCGATCTCCTTCCCTTTTGGCCGAACCAAGGATTCTCTGATCAACACTTGGTTAGGATTTGCAACTAGCGTGATTGGCACAGCCTTGACTTGCATCTCCACGAGCATTTTCATCATCTCTCGCATTTCTCCTATGCTCTCAAATCCATCATCCATTCGACTTTCAATGGAAGAAAAAAATGTCCTCCATAGTGGTGAACCTCTCTTGCATCCCCGGTCTAATTTGCCCAACCTCTCCTCCTAGCACATCCAAATTTTGTGCTGTCATTCCCCCAAGATCAATGCTCTAATACCAATTTGATATGTCTCGCTACCAAAATCAGCGACAAACCACAACGAACGACAATAGATAAGTGGAAGAAACACAAACAAGGGTTGCCCTTCCAAAAAATCAAAGGAAAACAAGTAAGATTCAAAGTTTATCAACTATTTGAGAGGTAGATTGTCTCTCACACGGTCTAGAGTTCACTAGGAACACCACAAGAAGAAAGAAAACAATAAACACAACAAAAAATGCACAAAAGAAAACCAACCTTAGATTTAAAAGAATCCACCCAAAACCTTTTGAATACTTTCCTTTTCAACTTTCTCTCCAAACTTGCTTTAATTTCCCCTCCTTGAGTAAGTAATTAAGCCTCTTGTAGATGTCAAAGTTTTGAGAAAAATAAGCTGAATTTTGAATAGGCTTGATACATTTTCCCTTTGCTTTCATTCCATTAAATAATAATCTTACAATCTATTTTAGGTACAAAATAAAGTGCATAATCTATTTTAGGTAACTTAGTAATACATATTTCTAATCTAAATATTCAGCTAAAAGGGAAATAAATTAAAATAAAAACATTGGAAATAATTTAAATAAGGAAACTCCTAATTATAGAAAACTCCTAAATTAGTTGTCTGATTTCAGTCTTTCCTAATTGACATCCCCCTCAAATCGATGCTGACTGATCAGGAAGCATCAATTTACCAACAAGAAACTTTGTCGGGACCAATAATCATCAAGATGTGATTGCCAAAGCCAAAAGTGTCGAAACCGAGAATGTTGAAACCTCAGAGACAACTCCTAAACCATAATATGATTTGAGCAAAGAAAAGTAAGAAATCTTTTATCATTGTCGTCCAGAAATTTGAACCATAGCCACAAGAAGAATCTGCTTCCAGTTACGCAATCAAATGCTACCGATCGTAGCTCACAAATAGGATCCAGCTCACGATCAAAATGCTATCAATGATAGCCTACAAGTAGGATCCGTTTCCTGACCCAAATGCTACAAATCATAGCCCATAAGTAGGATCGAGTTACACGATCCAAATGCCATCGATGATAGCCTACAAGTAGGATCCGTTTCCTGACCCAAATGCTACCGATCATAGCCCACAAGTGGGATCTGCGTCCTGTTACACAATCCAAATGCTATTGATTCTTCCTGCTACAACGAGGACGATTTGTTCCTTAATTTTCATGCTAAAAGTGCTGAAGCCGAGATGCCGAAGCCGTGGGTCTAGTAAGGAGTGCCGAAGCCTTGGATCCTTGAGTGTGACGAAGAAACCGAAGTCGAAGCGGACGAAGCGAAGCATAAAAAGTAGTGAAAGATGCCGCAGAAGCAGCGATGCAAAGCAGAGAAATCCGAATCGGACGAATGATAATACAAACATAACAGTTCTCTACTTAATTCTTCGGCTCAGAACTAGGGCAGAGCCGTGGATTCGGTTGAGCAGAAAAAATTGGACGTAGAAGCAGCCGAAGGAGAGAGGATTGTGCAGGAACTGAAGGACTAAAACAATAATTTTGACTTCCTCGATTCCAAGGAGACGAAGATGCAGAAGCGAACGAAACCGACCGGGATGAAGTAGTTGTGGGCAGAGACGACGGTTGACGAGGAGAGTCGTAGCTATGGCAGAGACGCAGGGGAGTAGAGGAGACCACAGTTATGCCCCTTGACGAGGAGATCGCTGGTTCACGAGGATAGTCGCAGCTAAAGCTGAGGCGGCGAGAAGACCGCGACCGGCTAGGACAGAGGCTGCGGCTAGCGCAGAGAAGCAGCGGGTTTCCTTTGACTCCACTATGGATCAAAGATGTCGTAAACTAAGCAGAAGAAGGCATGCGAAGATGTCGCAGAACTCAAATAAGGACACGAACGAGTAGTTCGGGTGAGCAGGCGAGTAGAGCGTACCGAGCGGAGCAGAGGAAGTAGAAGCAGGCGAGTAAGTCCAGACGAGGTGGACGAGGGTTTAGGCGAACCAGCGCGGAGGTCGGGCAAATTGAGCGAAGAGCGAAGCAGTCTTAAAAATTGACACCGTGGTTATAAGAGGAGAATGAAGCGGAGCTCGGGCAAACCCAGTTCGAAGCAGCGATGACGATGAATGTGAGGGGATGGTAGAGAGACGAGAAAGATGACGAACCAGACGACCTTTCCCAGCAAGACTTAGAGATTTACAAGAAGAAGACCAATCAAAGGCAAGAGCCACTGCGGCTGTGTCGATACTGGCCGATCGAAGAGGAAGACGAAACAGAAAGAAGACAAAGCAGACGAAGAAATAATGAGACGACGAGCAGGCGAGCGAGAATCAACGCAGAGAAATAGTTCTTCCCTTCCCGTCCGGTAAGAAGGCTGGCGGGAATGGAGTCTTGACGGTCCTCCAATACTATCGGTGGTTAGAATAAAATTTTAGCTCTGATATCATGTCAAAGTTTTGAGAAAAATAGGCTGAATTCTAAATAGGCTTGATACCTTTTCTCTTTGCTTTTATTCCATTAAATAATAATCTTACAATCTATTTTAGGTGCAAAATAAAGTGCATAATTTATTTTAGGTAACTTAGTAATACATATTCCTAATCTAAATATTCAGCTAAAACGGAAATAAATCAAAATAAAGACATTGGTAATAATTTAAATAATGAAGCTCCTAATTATAGAAAACTCCTAATTATAGAAAACTCCTAAATTAGTTGTCTGATTTCATTCTTTCCTGATTGACAGTAGACCCCAACCTCCCCCTGCCTTCTCTTGCAGCAAAGTGCCACCCCACCTCTTCACTCCAATAGGATCAGCCCGCCTATTGGTTTAGCGGGCCGGTAGGAGGGCATTTGGCTGGTCCCTCCTAGACCCGTCCTGTGACGGGCGTAACATCATGCTTGGATTTTCATCAAAAACTTGTTTCTTGAAAGAGTGCGGCATCATGTTTGGCTTGTCAAAAAAGTCTGAAACGGCTTAAGTAGACTGAAAATCGCACAAAAGGCCTATAAGTGATTGTACAGAGCTATGATTTGAGTTTCCTTCCACATATAGTTTATGAATCTTGCATGAGATCTACTCTTTGGATTCATACACTAACTATCTCACTTTTTATTTATTAGGAAATACCGAACCAATGTGTTTTATTCAACTTTATAATGCTCTTTTGGTGTTAGTTTACAATAAAAAATAAATGGAATAATCTAGTATTTGTAAGAGACTCCTAAACTATTGCTTGAACTGCTTTCTTCACTGTACCCCTTGCTCATCCTCTTTAATATCTTTAATCTCTATTAAATTCATTCATGCTGCTTTTCTTCCTCAGTTAATTTGAGCCCATCAAGCAGCATAAAAATTTCAAAATCACTACATTTCACTCGATTACAAAGACATAAAAACAAGGATGGCTATATTTCTATCTTCCCCAGCTTCCAAATTTAGTTTGGCCAACATCTTAATTAGCAAGTCTGTCGAGTTGTTTGATAATGATGATTAACAAAAGTTTCTATATCAATGCTCCTTACAATGGATGCATTGTTCAAACTATGCCAATGATATTTATAATTTCTCAAAAATTAATAAAACAGAAGAATTCAACATCATGATGAGACCTTCCAGTGATTGCTGCTAGGAATATGATTGTAGCAATGCTTAATGTTTGACAAGTCATCAATGATGACTATGAAGGGAATAAGAATTCTTTTTTTTTTAATATAGAATGAGAGGTTTAAAATATGTTAATGATCCATGTATCATGCCACTTAAAAGGTAATAAACATTGTTAATTTTGAAGGTAACAAGAATTGTGGCCATTGTAATATAAAGTAAAGCTATTTTATTCATACATTATGTATGATCTTCTTAGTGATTTAAATTGGAATTCTTTCAAATGCAATATAGGCAAATTTACTAGATTGAGCACAGAAAGAAAAGGAAAATGAAACATAAAATGGCAAAACATAAGCGTAAGTCCAACATACTAGAACCCTTACCTTAACATTTTTTCAACTTGTTTTGCAACATTATATTCCAGGTCAGCTTCTTTTTGTTTAGCACGCCCATATTTGGCCATTTTTTTAGACTCAAGGACCTTTGGCAGAACATAAAGCAAGTAGTCCTCATGCAGTAGAACATACTGCAAGATGCAACACCATAATAGTTATCATACAATTAACAACAACATTAGCTTTTTTTAAAAAGCTGGATAAACCTACCTCGTCTCTAAATAATGTGATAATTAAATTTTCTTTCAACACAACCTTCAAAAGAAAAAGCAGAATTAGTGACCATGATCTAATATATAAAGCCTGCAATAGAGTTCCAATTAAAAATTGCAACATTACAAACCATTAAATTATATTAGAGGGATGGTTGAAATAACATCTAGAAAAAATAAGGTAGTTGGAAAATGACTTTAACTGGTCTTGAATACAAGGAAGCATTAAAAAAATTTATCCAATAGACGGATTGATAAAATTATAACATGAATAAAAACTATTCAGAAAGATTTGCAAAAAACAGGTTTAGCATCACTTCTAGATTCAATGCAAAAAAATGAAAATTGAGGATTAATAGAGTTGGTGATATGGAACCATACTGTTTGAATTATATATATCATCTATTATTCATATTTTGTATCATTTATCCTCTTTTATAAGTTATCAATATGAAAACATGGTTACTGCTCTTGGTGGAATTTGACTGATAAGAGCTAGGGTGAAAATTGTTGGTCCCAAAATTTATTCTTTAACAAGATTAATCAAGTATAAGACTATAGAAAAATATAGCCTTTGATACCAACATAGAGATTGCTTGACTTCGGGTAAAAGATGGGAATGAGAAGAGGGTTGGATCACATCCATTGTTTGATTGACAATTGGAATACTTCCTCACGTATAGTATGATTCCTAGTAGATGACATTAAATTCAAATGCTAAAAAATCACTTTCACAAGTCATTAAATTTGACATTGGTGCAGCAATAAAAGATTTCTTTATGGAAATTCCAGTAGTTTAGATTAGTTTTAGATTTATTAAGGCTGGCCGGACAATGAATCTCTTCCATAATTTTATTAATTTTCACACTTCCTCCCTTTTGCACAATGGGCAAGATTTATAATTTCAAAACAATGGGCAATGGGTCCTCCAATTTTTTACATAGAAATGCATGCCCCTAGAAAAGTCTATTAGTAGTTCCACACCATTCGTTAAACCACCTTACATGGCATATGTAATGCGATTAAATATGAAAAATAATGTTAGCATTACTTAATGATACGCCACCAACAAATTTTCATCATCTGGCACGAATCTCGAGGCATGACACGGATCTCGAGACAATGCCTTGACCAAAAAACATTCAAACACCAATTAAGGGTTATCCAGAGCTCTGATTTCATCAAACTTATAGTCAAACTGACCAGCTCAATGAGACAGAACAAATTATATAAAAATCAGTCCAATCAGAGTCAAATCAAGCCCAGTTCAAGTCATTAAACCACACTTGGAAGATTTTTGAACACATTTGAAAAGTCAAACGGATGTCGAATCTGGCGAGTTCACATTCGAAACGAGTGTCTCGACAAGATGAATCCAACGAATCCAAGATTACTCAATTATGACATTGTTAAGGCACTCAATTGTTCATTAAATATTGTTTGATCCAATGAAGGTCTCGAGACCGTCCGATCAAAATGATTTATATTCTTGCATTAATTGCACTAAAAACACTATAAATAGACTCATACCCCTCTCATGAGTGGAAGATCGAAGCCTTGAGAGAAAACTTGAGGCTTTGAGAAGGAGCTGAAGTCCAGCACCACCACCTACCGTCGTCGAACACCGCCGACCGCCATCACGTCAACCGCCGTCGACCATTGTAGACCGTCTTCGAACCCCGCTGATCGTCGTTGACCACCACCGACCGCCGCCAACAATCACCGACCGCCGTCAACCATCACTGACCGTCGACCATCGCCGACTATCGTTAACCACGGCCGACCATATGTAATTATTCAATGTCGTAACTTGAAAATTCTTGTACCTCTCTCGTTTGTGAGACATCACCACTACGAGTATTGACCGTCGACCTACGTGATCATCAGCTCATACAGTTCCCGACTCTGGCCCTAGCGGCCTACGGACATCATCAATACTCGTCACAACAACCTACGTGGACATCAGCTAATACAGTTCCCGACTCCGGTCCCAGCGGCCTACGTACGTCATGAATAATCGCCCGAATGACTTACATGGTCATCAGCTCATACAGTTTCAGATTCCGGCCCCCGCAGCCTACCGACGTCATTAATACCTGTCAACTATGGCCTACGTGGTCCACAGCTCCCGAAATGACTTACTATGACGTCTCTAACCAATCAACGTTTCTAGAGCAACCATCTACAACACTCATAACAGACTACTGCCTCCACAACAATCAACAATGACCCTTTCAATCTGATGTCACCAAGAACTACAGTCAGATTATAGTTATACAACTTTATAACTCCATCTTCTCTAATTTATGAAAAGAATGAACATGCGCACTCATCATTCATAGTGGATTATTTTAACTGGGCCAAGCCTCGTGGTTTTTCCCCTTTTCAAGGGTTTTCCACGTAAGAAGTCAAGGTTTTTACTCCTGCAAACTTCTCTTCTTTTATCTTTGTGTGTTGAATTATCGTGTAACGCTAAGACGATGAGCAATTACTCTATAGTCACGAATTTTCTAGCATGCATCACTTATATATAAAAATTTTGTTTTATAAGTTATAAAATCTTCAAATTCAACCTAACACCATTGATTTTCATCTAAAACAATAAAATTACTTGAAGATAGAGTTAAGCATTTTTATAATATTTCAGCATCCATCAAAGGACAAAGATGTGGCAAAACAAGAATGATCCAATGACATGTAGAATGCAGTCCCATACCCCGCCCAAAACCCACACACAAACTAGCAAGCGTATGTGCATTCATATTTAGTTAGCACTTTCTAAATGCATAATGATAATATTTTAATCACTAAAGAAAAATAGAGTGGAAACATGTGTTATATAGATCTGAGCACTAAACTCAAACTAATTTCATAAACAAGCAAGTTCAGTGTGTAGAAGAAATATAGATCCCCACATGATTGTGAAGCAAAAAGAAGGAAAAATGCAAAAAAGACAAATATATAAATGAATTAAGGAATACATGCCGAGAATAAGCAATTAGAAAATAAGATAGATAATTTAGGCATGTGCGTACCGAAGAGGAAAAAGAAGCAAGGCAACTTTATCAAACGAGATAAGGCTAAAATAAACTAGTTAAAGCTAAAATAAGTATAATTCAAACATGTTGAGATAATTTAGAAACAAAAACACAACCTAAGCAAATACACAAGATGAATAGTAAGAATAAAATACACAACCTAAAATAAACTAGTGCTCAAACTAATTTCATAAACAAGCAAGTTCACTGTGTGGAAGAAAAATAGATCCCCTTATGATTGTGAAGCAAAAAAGAAGGAAAAATGCAAAAAAGACATAAATATACAAATAAATTAAGGAATGCATGCCGAGAATAAGCAATTAGGAAATAAGATAAATAATTTAGGCATGCGTGTACCAAAGAGGAAAAAAAAGCAAGGCAACTTTATCGAATGTGATAAGGCATAAATAAACTAGTTAAAGCTAAAATAAGTATAATTGAAACATGTTTACAAAATTTAGAAACAAAAACCACAACCCAAGCAAATACACAAGATGAATAGCAAGACTAAAAAAATCATCCCATTACCAGAAAACAGAGTTCTAACACAATAATAGAAGCAAATGGCAAAGATTAACAAGTCAACCCTTAAGGTCAGCTAAGACTGATGATGATCATGAAGTTAATAGTAATAACCTAAGAAACATCAACGACAACGGTGATTCAAATAAAATAAGTCCAGAAAGAAAGCTCATGCAACATTGTTTTTGAAACGAAGCTATTAAATAATGTACCAAAAGTATGAAATATGCAACCAAAAAAATAGAATTACATGGACACTAGCATCCTCTGAATCGACGTGAATGGAAGGAGCATTAAGAACATTTGAAACAACGTAAAACTTATATTATACAGTTGGTGCATGGACATACATTAAAAAACAATTTATCGTACCCATAATTCAAGTTAGAAATAATAAATATATATTTGCAGAATCATAAAAAATTATTTTTCCAGCAAGTTTGGTCATAAATAAAATATAAGTAAAGAATACCATAGCAATATCAATACTTGTAACCCGAAGTAGCTCATCAGGACAAACAAGATAACCCAACATAACCCATTCACGATATGCCGTAACATTAGCTAGATCCTGGGCTCTCTGTCCATATTAAAGAGAAAGAACTAAGTCAGCAATATAATATTAAGAAGTTTATTTTACAACACCAGAAACAAAACTCAAGCTGAATATACTCAAGGCATAAGAAATTCACAAAGAGGGACTTTTAAAAACAATAAACCAACCATAGGATGAGCAGAATTTGTAAGTATATCAGGATAACGAGGATGAAATGGACTTAAAAATCCTTCATTCCGCAACTTTTTAGTATCAGTAGAAAGAAAAATAATCGGACCAACTGCTTCAAGCACCTGCATGAATATAAAAAATAAACATTTTATTTCAAAAGGCCACTGCGTGCATTAAGATAAATGAAATACTAAAAAGGAGACTAGGTCGGTATATGACTTCTCCAATACGAGGGCTAACAAAATTAAGGTCCTCTTGCAACCCTTTTACTGGGTGGTCATATGAATCAACAAACTGAACCAATCTGCAAAAGTGAAATTGGAACATCAAAAAATGAAAATGACAGATAAAAGATAAAGAAAAACAGATTACAAATGAACCGATCAAACAAAAAAAGGCAAAATGATTATATATGTGATATGAGAGGTAACTCAAACCACTATAAAAACACAAATATTATTGCTGAAATTTAATAGGGTTAAAACCAAAAACTCTTGACAATAGGGACATAATAGCACAAAGCATAAAAGATACACTGAAGTGAGTACGAAATGGGTGGGCTGCGGCGGGACGGTAGATGAGAGGGGCTAATTGGAAGGTGGCGGTAGCAACGAGGGAGTCTGGAGGGTTGTGGGGCACGGACAGGGTGGCAGGGGGGTCTCGGCAGCAAGCAGGATGATTGGAAAGAGTGGTTGTGGCAATAGGTAGTAGGTCTGGAGGGACTTGCGACAGTAGGGGATGGGGCAAGATGGAGTTGCGGATGGGAATGTAGCAGGATATGGGACTTAGCAGGATGGACAACAGGCTTGCTGCAGATGGATGAGGTGAGCCTGCAGGAAGAGCAGTTGGAGGCAAGCAGGCAGGGTGGAGGTGGTAGTCGTTAAGGATAATCACCACCAGGAGATAGGGATAAAGCCGGAGCACTACCCTACTCTTGGCAGCAAGTAGGATGATTAGAAAGCGAGGTTGCAGCAACAAGTAGTAGGTCTGGATGAACTTGCAATAGCAGGGGAAGGGGCAGGAAAGAGTTGCAATTGGTCTAAGATGAGATAGACTGAGATGCAGCCGATCTAGGATAGGCTGGAGGGAGTCGCGGTTGGGAATGTAGCAGGATACGGGACCTAGCAGGATGGACAGCAGGCTTGCTGTAGAGGAGGAGATGGAGCTGCAGGAAAAGCAGTAGGCAGCAAGGAGGTAGGGTGGAGGTGGAAGTTGGAGAGGATAATCACCACTAGGCGAAAAGGATATAGTCGGAGCACTACCATACCCGTCGGATACAGCCCTAGACAGGGAAAACAAGACGTCAGCGGCAGTTCTCTCGGAACTAAAATCGGAAACAACATAAAACCTAAACCCTAAGACAAACATTCATATAAATATTAATCGATATGTAGAAGAGGTGGGGTCTCCTATTGGGCAGAAATTTCAAGACTAAGTGCCGGCTAGGCCTTCCCTCTCTCAACTTAATCTGTTCACCAAACCAGTTCAGTGAGGAAAACCCCCGTGTAATTCTCTGGGGATTGCGGGAGCTGTGACATCATTCGTCGAAGCTCTTGGCCTCATATTGCTAGTGATTGGTCTACAGTAATCTTCCAGGTCGAATAGATCTTCAACTATCATCCTAGTAGGACCCGGATCTCACCATCGACTACACTGCCTCCCAAAACACCAGAGGAGTTTGCTCCACTTGCGAGCGTAAATCCATATCGGTCCACTTTCTTGGGACTACGTGCCCCGTATGTCCTGTTGAACCTTTCCAAAAGTAACCCCTAGTCGGTTCAATCTAATGTGCGGTGAGAATAACCCGAACATTCCTGCACGGTTTCAAGTGCCCTTGTATAAGTGTTCTCATTCCAAAGCATTTTCTGATAGAATAGGTACCCATCCACCTTTGGCACACAATGAGCTGGAACTGAAGATAAAAGAGGACTCTCAAGAATTAGGTATCGAGTCATCCTCGTCATAACCTGCTTTTTCCACTCCTCTTATTTGACTAAGTGCAACTGATGATCAAGTATGTGAGAATTCAACTCTAGGGTGACATCTGCGGCAGACGGTCCCACTCTCATTAGCATGCACTCACGATAGACCTCTTCTTCACTGGTAGAACCTGAACCTCATTGAAGAATAGTCGTCCCTATGAAGACCTCGGGCAGATTTCAACCTTAGATTTCAACCCTAAGCACAAAATATTCATAAAAATAGTAGTAGATATGTAGAAGAGATTGGGCCCCCTCCTATCGGGCGGCAATTCCAAGACTAGGGGTCGGCTAACCTTTCCCTACCTTAGTTGAACCGATTCAGGCCAGACCAACTCAGTAGAGAAAGAAACCCCCCGTGTCAATATGACAAACCTAGGTAAATAATAGAGTATTTGAATCAGTTCAACTTGCATTATCAGAATGTTTAATGCTATTCCAAAAGATAAGATTTATATAGTATGACTTGTCCTAAGAGTCCACCAGGCCTGGTCTATATTACAGAAAGACAAGACACGGTGAATTTTATTTGAAGACGTCATTTGGCTCAAATAGTTGACACAAATCTTTTAGCCCAAAAATAGTATCCAGAAAATTTCAGACATTTACAGAATACACAGTGTGTGGATAGTGAGAAGACTTACAAAATTTATACTTAAATTAGTGATCAGGCTATAAAGGGCTAAATAAAATGACAGTGCATGTAGAATGGTTGGCATTATTAGTAGAAATAACTTGAGGACATTTCAATAGGATGAATTTCACATTACTTTTATAAATACATATCAAGAAAAATTCCAAAATGGTCTCGTGACTATTTGCATTAGCCAATTTAATCTCAGGCTATCATCTTATCCAATTTAGCCTCTTGGCCACAAAAAAATGATCCCAGGTGCCCCCTTATTGAAATTAGTCATAATTGAAAGAAAGAAAGGGAAAAATTGGCACAGAATTGGTGGGAGAAGGGTATTTCAGGAAACATTTAAATTTACGATTACTATTCTTTTACCAAGAGAATCCATCTATGAAACACTAAATAACATGGAACACAAAATGGAAAAGTAAGGATGAATTAAATAACACATTTGAAGGAATTGAAATCTTGGATTGGCATCGCGGGAGAAAACATTATATCCTTTTTGAACATATATATGAAAATTATAGCTATTTTTGAACCTACACGATATCTTCTCATTAAACAAAAATCTCGAAACACCTTTCCATTTTAGTCATCTAAAATTAACAATAGAAATTATAAAGGACAGAAAAATTATTCCACACTGTACTACAAAGTATGTTCAAATTCAAAATATGAAATTTTTCACAAGACCTCGATTGACATGCAACCATCCTCTTAATATCCTTATAGGCAAACATAATAAATATTTAAGCATTGCTATTCAGATCAATAATAAATGTGTAGTGAAAAGACTATTGGACATTATTTTAGCTGATGTATTATGATGAATATAGATGCAAGCGAAAAAATTCACTGGAAATATCTTTATAGTTAATGTACCATCAAGGAAGGAACAGAGTTATATGTAAAATCGAAGTTTAAAATGTCACTATCTTCTCTATAAACAACATCCAGTGTTAAACCAAAAAAGAATTAAAAAGAACAAAAAAACTAAACCTATTGTTAATCTTCTCAATAAACTATCACTCACAAACGAGGTAATAAAAAAATCAAACACAAATCCATGGAGGCAACCTAATGATTGATGGAGCAAGAAGAATTTTCATCTCCGTGATCCTCATTGTACATGCTTAGAATCTAAAAATTAGAGAAAAAGAGAAAATGTTAATCCACATGTCATGTGGCTACATAGGAATTTCGAGTGCCAATTTGTTGAGACTCCTTTCCTTTTCTCTTTCTTTACACCTTTTTAGGTTTGATACAGGAGTTTACCCAAACAACAATAGGGAAAAAAACAAATAATATTGCCGAAAGTGTATTTGAAAGGAAAAATACAACAAAACGACACAAGCAAACTCCACTAAAGTGTATCCCAAGAGTGTTGAAGGTCGGCTAAGTGGATCGGAATGGCTGGCGGGCGTGACAACAACTAATAAATGTTGGTGACAATGAGGGTGATGCGGAGCTAGGGAGCTAGCTGGCTGACAGGAGAAAGGAACCAGTCTGTCCGGTTCTCGAACGCCCCTTTCCATGTCCTAGCTGGACCGAGCAGCTATTTGGAAAGGGCGGAACTACCGCAAGAACTTCCCACCTTCCTTTCTTGTTTCTTTCCTTATAGGAGTCTTTTTAATTGCTGCTTGAATGAATTATGGCATGTATTGTTGCATTGTTGTTTTAGATTCTCTGTTGGAGTCTCATTCTCCCTTGCTAGGGTTGTATCCAATGATGGGTGTGTTGACCTCATTTTAGTGAGGTCTTAGGATATTCCTCTTAGACCCTAGGATCTAGCTTTAGGAGTTCCTTATTGACCATCTTAGAGGACTAGTACGGGACCACACCACTTAGAAAATTCGAGCCAATTCCTCACTCCTCCGAGCCTCACGAGAACGGTCCCAAATCCTCGGCATTGCGCTAAGTTGATTAGGACCGAACAAACGAAACTCGAAGTCGAGTTCCTACATGAATAGGGCAGCCCCTAGGGAATCACCGCACTCTCAAGCACTCACGTACATCACAATTCGACACTTTTTGACCCGATCGTCGGCGAACTTGTCCGGACGACCCCGGATGACGAAACGGACCGCACCGACGCGTCTCGGACGTCGACTTTAGCTAAGCATGACACCCATATCGCTATGTTCCGTGTGCGAGCCGTCGGCACGAAAATCGATGCGCATTTTCTTTAAATTAGCGGGCACTGTTCGGACTCGACCGGGTTCAATTCGAGTCCGACATAGGTCGAACACGAGCCGAGGCTATTTCAAATTTTAAAATTTTAAAATTCAAATCAATCACTCGATTCCCTCTCAATTAAATTTAATTAGTGGATTATTACTTACCTAATGAAGTCGTCCCAGCATCGGAAAAGAATTCAATTCCCCGCTCATTGCAAACTTAACGACTATGAGAGGCGCGGGCACAAATCTCGTTAACCGGACAAATCCGGTCATTCGGCCTTCATCTTCCCGCCCGTTTCTCTCTCCCGCCGGTTCTCTCCGGATCGTCCCATCTCCCTCACGCGAGACTCTCGCTCGGCTCGCCTCTCTCGGACGCCGAACCGGAGGCCGCTCTCGTCTCTCTTGCTCGCCTTCTCCGCACGAAGTCGCTCGCCCCTCTCCGCGACACGAAGCCGCTCGCCCGCTTCACCCCTTCCTTCCTTGTACACGAAGCCCGCAGCCCTCCCCGTTCCCCGCGACGTAAATCCCGTTCACTCTCTCTTCATCGAAGGGTCTCTCGCTCGCCTTCTTTCCTACGCTCGCTCGCCCGAAGCCGCTCGGCTCTCTTCCTCGCGTCTCCCTCACGCTCGATTCCGCCTCCAGGCTTCCTCCCTCACTCGACCGCAGCCCTCGCCTGCTCCTCGCGCGTGACCCGAAATCCCCCGCTCACCTCCTCTTTGCATCGCGGTCGCCCTTCTCTTCCGCTCATTTCTGCAAACCAGAGCCCCACGCTCTTTCTGCGATCCGAGCTTCCCACTCCCGCTCGCCTGCTACTTCTTCTCGTGCGCGACAAAGCAGCTCGACAGAAACTCTCGAGGCCGCTGCCTCGTTTCAGCTCCTCTGCATCGAGAACTGCTTTGTCTCTACTGCTCGATCCCGCCACTGCACGCGCGACCCAAACAGTGCGACCTGCTCCCCTCTCTCTCGATTCGGCCTCACTCGCCTCTCCCTCTTCAGCCCGAAGCTCTCCGTCGACTTGTCCTCTTCCTCGCAGGTATTTATGCAGTGAGTTGGCCGCTATTTTAAATCTGAAATTTATTTTTATGGATTAAATCTGAAGTTTATCCATTAAACGAGCTTGGTATGCTACTCTTCCGTTCATGCACTTCATTGTCTCTATCTTTCTATTTGTGCTTAAACCCGGATACTTAGATCAAGCCGATAAGTGGTGATCATGATTTGTGCTCGTTGGAGTTATTTTCTATTCCCGCACTCATATGCCTACGATTCAATTGATTTTCCGTAGTCGTGGAAGAATTACATGCATATGATTCGTCACTTATGTATTTACATATCAACATCTAAACTTAAATCTTAGGTTGCCACAAGATGTCACAATTCATGTCAAACTATTCCTAAGCATTTACATGCCTTACACCTGAACTTTGCTTTTGCATCTATACCACCCAATATTCCAACTATTTTGGAGTCGTTACTGGTGTCGATTTTGAGCTATTTAAGTGATGATTTAAGACGATTTTGGGACTGATTTGTGTTTTTTTTATGTGATTTTAGGACTGATTTATGACTGTTTTAAGTATCATTTTGGGGCTGATTTTGAGAGTGTTACCTACTGTTTTTGGGTTAAATTTGATAATTATATTTTATGTTTTGGGGCCAGATTTGAAGAGTCTTATTTACTGTTATGGGTTTCATCTGATTATTATTTCAATGTTTTTTTTTTATGCCGATTCATTTACTATTTTCCGTTTTTTTTTACTTTACTAGTTCTTTTTAAGTGGGTCAGTCTTCTCCTGTCATTTGTTTTTCTTGTTTTTGTTAAACGGTTAAGTCACAAAACGGAGAATTTCTGATTTAATTGGGAAACACTTAGGGGATATTTGAGCTTTAGTTAGAAAACAATTAAGTGAGTATAGAACACCTTAAATCACTCCAAGCACAAATCACAAGATAGATTTCCTAGACACTGCGTGCACACTCTGAGTGAGAACCCATCCTCTTAGTCCTTCACTCGTAAGCCTCCTAGATCTTAGAGTACACCTAGTGTGAGAGCCCATCCACCTAATTCACGAAGATGCGCTTCCTAAACCTAGAGAGCACACCCAGGCGAGAGTCCATCCACCTAATTCACAAAGATGACTTCCTACACCTTAGGTGAGAGCCACACACCTAAATCACAACGCATAAGCCTTCCTATACCTCAGGAGCACACCTTGTGCGAGAGCCACCCACCTAATTCACAAGATGAGCTTCTAGCACCTAGGGATACACCATAGGTGAGAGCCTGTCCACCTAAGCTTCGAATGCACAGTGAGACTAAGTATCTGACCCTAATTCAAAAACTGTTCGAGACACTAGACACGTGGACGCACCGAGACTTGGTTCACCCTTAATTAAATCAAATAATGAAATTCCCTGAAATGACTTAACCAATAATGAAACCCAATGCTCCGGGATTTGAGCTTGAGTATTACACTCGCATCCTTCCAGCAATCGGGGACATTTGTTTTCACACATATGGATTATCGGGCTCAGTATAAGTCCGAGGTCCAGGTAGCGAGGCGATGATAATAATGCTTTACGTGTGTTATACGAGGGATACGAGAGATAATTAGAATAAGATCTCCTACCTCGAGAACCCTCCATGAGCGGAGAGGAAAGGATCACCGTACTATTCGCCGACTCTCGGCGAGATTGCCCTCGACGCTCTTAGGTCGCCAAGCAGTTCTCAAGACGATTAGAGTGACTAACATTTCGACTTACTATTTTTTATAAAGTAATTACAAAAATAAAAAAAAATAAAAAAAATAAAAAAAAATCTCTTTTTCTCGTTATCAAAAAAAATCTAAATAAAAACTTAAACAACTTTTGCACTGAAAATCAAATAATATTTTTTTATAAAATATATAAAGGCCCATTGCTAATCACTTGATCGGGTTAAGGACTACTCTTCATGATTGTCGGGCCGGTAACTCTTATTCAAGGTCGAATAAAGACACACGCCAACTTTGAGCCCTCCCGCCTCTACCGATGTCTTATACCTGCTTCCGATATTTCATATGCGATTACGAGTTTTACGTGTGCTTTCTACGACTCGTTTTTTCTTTCGACTTTCGTGATTCGAGTTTTCTCGCTCCGCTTATTTTTCCGCAAAGTTCATTTAAATCCACTCGCAGTCATGTCACGCTTGTAATACAAATCATACAACTGGTAGCAGATGCTCGAGTACGTTTTTACGCTTATTTCCAAGAAATTACTCAACTGGAATTTATTTTATCTGCAAGTTACTTTTCACGTACCTTTTATACACTCGCAATATATCTACTCGTACGCAAAACCCGAACCGAAACCGAAACCAAAACAAAAATCAAACTTCGACACCAAAGCATTGAAACACACTCGACAAAACCACTAACCTGGACATTGTGATTATTACTCAAGAAAAGCTTCGGAGCCGACTCCGTGGACAAGACAACGAGGAGCTCGGACCAGAGCAACGAAGATCTTCTTCAAGAAACTCTTCTAGCTTAAACAACAAACCTATAGTGACTTCGAGGTAGTTCGCCCTGCGCGGCGTAAACCCTCACTCTCCTCTTTAGGCATTTGTGCAACCGTGTTGCGCAGCGTAAGTCCTAACACGCTTTAGGTTCCGAGGTTGTCGTACGGTACGACGTAAATCCTCATATCTCTGCGGGTTATTTGCATAATCGGATATTATGTAAATGTAAGTCCCAAATAATAAAATCTAGCAGGATCAAACACTTAATTAATATCGTCTCCAAAACGCAACCACACCATAGATAATGGGAAGTCACCGGAGTTTTGCCTCGTATCCGCGACATCTCCTACCTTTTTTTTTCTTTGGACTCCTGAAATAATCGTTCCCATTCGAGCCACTCTCACTCGCTTTTCACGTCCTACCGTAAAACCTAAACCTCGAATCTTCAAGACAGTAACCACCGATCATTATCGAGAGTTTTCTAGCTGACACCAGCCATTCGAGATGTAATTAACTATAGGTGCTCGCATCTATAGTGAATCTCGAACCTGCAGAAAATAAACCCTACCTAGCTTTTTCTATTGGTAGGGAACTCATCTGTCACACATAAGCGTTCGCAGATCAAACGGATGTCACGAGTCCTTTAGTTCGTATGATCGGGTCTACTGTCGCAAGATACATTACTTTTTCGAGAAGGTGTATCATTTGTGACACTGCAGCACGATTATGCAAATTATCGAACAAAAGAGATCCAGCGTGCCTCATTTTTCAAACTTAAAATACACTATTTTCAAAACTACTTTCAAAATCATATACCTTTTTATATTAAACTAAATCACTAGCATTTTTATATTCTTTTAAAAGAAAAAATGTTAGTCGACAATATTCAGCGACTACGTGACTAGCTTCCTCCCTCCATTTTGATCGTGAGGTTTTGTCTTCATAAATCGACAAGGTGTCCATGTCCTCGTGGGCGATCGTTGTTCTTCTATCGACATACTATGCGCTCATTTCTTCCCGAGCCAAAGATAGTCGACTCTTTTTGGATTCTGCAGCCATCCGTTTAATCACCATTAAGCGCAGTGGTTCGAGAATCCTTAGGGTTAGTGGGGTGGACTCCCAATAGTGTGGTAGGTCAGAGCGGTTTGTCGAAGCAAGCTCGATGCGAAGTTACTCCTTCCAATCTCGGACCGGGTCCTACGTTTCATTCCTCTTCGAGTTCGACTTCGCTTTTAACAAGTTAAAACTGAAACTTCTCTATCACAATCCTCCATTTAAACTCCAAACAAAACACAAAGGTTTAAGACAAAATTCACATGAATAAATTCACAGGATGCCCAGTTTATAAGACAAGTGTGTCAACTTGAGTACCTCCACTGAAACTACAAGGCACAAGACATTACTGACTTCTGAAAATTCTTCAAATGACAGAGATGATGTCGTCACCGAAGCTCGATCTTCTCGTTCGACGTAAACCCGCCCCGCGACAAGGCCGCTCGCTACCAAGGATCGTTGATCGAGCTTGGAACCGGCCGACTGTGTCGAAGTCATTCTCGGCAAGGCGCCTTATGTCTTCTTCAAGACAGTTGCCTCAACAATAAAAGAGCCAACAACCAAGTTTGACCTGAACTGCAAGCAAGAGTTCCTCGTACTCAGGAAGCCCAAGGACGGGAGGACTTTTGCTAAGACCGTTGCTTCTGATCCCGTCAAGCCTGTCAGCCCCGTGGAAAAGAGGGTTGTCACTGCCACGCCTACCGGTTCACGATCACCGCACCAGCTCGCACCATCGACCAAAGGAAAACGATTTTTAACGAGGAAGAACCGGCCGATGCCCTCGCCCCATCGTTGTCCGTCGCCGAGATCGGATCTAGCTCAAAGTCCGGTCAACTCACCAGAACACAACGCAGAAATAAGAACCGCAAGATTTTAAAAGCCAAAAAGGCACAAACTTCGAAAACCGTTCTGGCCACAGAAATTCCTCAACAGGACGAAATTGGATGGTCTGAGACCGCACCTCTCCTTGGAGGAAGCAGGTTTCACCCATTGTTTGCCGCTCTCGGAGAAGAGAGTATTCATAAGATTGTTGCTGCCTCTCGAAAACCTACATACCGCCGACCGATTCAGTCTTGCCTGGGTCCGAGAACACAGCTTGCCACCACGAGGGGAGATCCCCACAAGATGAACAATGACAAAAGATCACTAGTTACTGCATCCGGACCGCGCATTAGGGACCGCGATTTATCCAGAGAGCCGAGGCCCTCAAAGAGACGTCTAGTCTCCGGACTCGGTTCCGAAGGAGAAGTTGCGGAGTCTTAAGGTTGCTTGGACCGGTGCCTCACCGTAGATCAAAAAGACGTCTCCCCGCAAAGGATTCTAAGTCCGATGCTCCAATCATTAGTGTTCCCGCCACGCCGTAACCAATGTCGATGGAAGGTGTACAACAACGAATCCTCGCCGATCTCAAGATCATTAAAGGGAAGTCAATCGAGGAAAGATTAGAGAAGCTCAGGGCAGACATCGCTGAACTGTCAAAAGAACAAAGTGAAAACATCAATGATGAAGAAAATGATTTGTCATATCATACGGATGAAGATTTCGCAGAGATCCTTATGGTTGAGACTAGAGCCTCTGCGTCATCGCGCGATGCTCCTTTGCCTACTGAGGAGAACGCCGAGGATGAGTCACAAAGGGCCATCCGACGGAGGGATGAGCTTATCATTCGCATGGAAAAAAGGATGGAGGAGATGGCGGCCGTTATAGCCTTCATTTCGTAGTCAACCTCAATCTCCGAGAAGCAGCCTCTCCGGAAATAAACCGGCGCGAGATCATTCATGTCGCGGATGAAATGAATGGTTCGACTCTAAAACACTATACCGGAAAAGGACATCAAACAGATAGTTGAACAACAAGTAAAGGAGACCTTAGCCCAATCCAAAGGAGGAGCATTGATTCCAAAGGGTAGACCATATCCAGAGGAATTTGATGCAGTGCCCTACCCGAAGGGCTTCGTGCCACCTACCTTCAAAACTTTCGATGGAACGAGGAAATCCTCGACAAGATGTCGCGACACTTCCGGCAAGCTTGCCGCAACGCGGGGGTAGTGAAGCACTATTATTTCGCCAAGCCTGTGAGCGAATACTCCGGAGTCGCATTCGATCGGTATGCGACTACCAAATGGGTCAATAAAGACATTCACGGAACCTGGAGAACATGTTCGTTAAGAGGTTTGCTTGGAGCTCAACGATCATATCATCGTGGGTGATCTTGTGGTAGAAAGACGAAGCGACAGTAAACTCTAGTGGAATACATTCTCGCGGTGGAGGATCTAAGTATGAAGTGTGAGCCACAATCGCAGGAGCGAAGATGCGATCGAGATCTTACTTAAGAGCATCCATGGCCCAGTAGCTTTCCTACTTAAGGGATTTACAATCAAAACCTTTGAAAAGCTACTCAGTAAAGCTGCAAGCCTGCAAGAGGAGGCTAAGCAACTCAGATTCCTGGAAGCTGATAAGTCAAAGCCCGCAAAGACATTCGATAAGAGGTTTGGAACGGTGGCAGCAGTTGACAAAGTCAAGCAGCCAATGCAGATTCGAGTAGAGCATCCTCAAGAAGGCAACCAACAAGATCCATCAATCACGACGCCACAGCGAACTTACCGCACGTGATAGAGGGCAAGGTCCATCCATGGTCGATCGGCTGAGTAAAATCTACTCCTTCAAGGATGAGGCAATGGGAAGATGCTCGTAAATTTAATCAGAAGCTCGAGTTCGAGTTGCCGAGCCGAAGAAACCGGATGAGGTCGATAAGAAGGATCACCCAAGATATCGCCCATATCACGGATTGCTTGGGCACACCATGGAGGTTGTATCGCTTCAAAGAATGGCTCGAAGAATTTCAAGAATGGGAACATAACGATCCCGAAAGAATATTTGAAAGAACCCGAATAAGGTTCCATCAATGTAATTTCGGTACGATCCTAGATGTTCGATTGATTCCGATGCAGTCGACAAAGGATGAAACATCTCTCGATTACTATCGTACTACTTTGTTTTTGAAATGAATGTTAATCGTATCAATGTTTGTATGTCCCTTCCTCCCACCGCAATAAAATAAATAAAGAACTTGTTGTTTTTCATAATTGTTCAATATTTGAAAAGCATGGTTAACAAAATGTTCAAAACTCAACAGGAAGACAACCCGAGAAAGGAGTAATCCAAAATAAAAAATTTCAGCATTGTGATGAAATTATGATTTCGAGGAAAATAAAATTAATGCCCTAATGAACTGGGTCCCGCACTTTAAAGATTTTGACTCGGTCCCGAGTAAATTTCGAATAAGTCAATGCGATTATAATACGAGTAATCGACTAAGGATATCAAGAGACTTTTAAACCTCCGTCAGTATGACCGGTTCGACTTTCGAACGAGTTATAATATCTCGTGATTTGTCTCAAGAAATATTTCGAGAATTATTAATCGTGGAGTTCGTACATTTAAAATCTTTAAATTATGCTTTACCGTATACGATAATTCCCGTAAAATAAAAGGAGCAAAAAAAAGTCAAAAAAAAAATCGCTCGAGAAGAAGCTTAAGTGCGGCATGAAATCAAAAATCGGTGTCCCAATTTAGACATTCAAAATCTTTAAATCATGCTTCACCGTATATCGTAGTTCGTCAAAAAAAGGAGAAAAAATGAGACTCCCGGGAAGAAACTCGAGGTGAGCAATCAAAAATCAGTGTTTCAATTCTCCCCGAATTAATAAAACTCGAAAGTGTCTCTTAAGGAAATTCTTCGATATTATACTTGGAAAGAGTTAAGTGATTCATGTGTCTTTTGGTCGACTATTAATCGTCTCTGAAATATCTTTGGAGATGAAAAATATTTCGATCACACGAACTAAATTCGAATCGCTAGCTTCAGAAAGAAAGGACTAAAGAAAGACATATGTTATTAAGCAAATTAATTGAAATTCTACCCCGAATTCATATCTTTCAATGCCTGAGGATTCTACTCCACGAAGAGTATCAAAATGGTTTCTCAAACACCGCGAACATCTTTACAAAATCCGTGATAAAGAAGCGACGATCGCTATGAACGAAGCTACAAAGTGCGACTTTTCAGCTTATGATGTCCTTCGAAATAAAGACATCTTTATGTAGTACTTGAAAGAATACAATTTTGATAAGCACTACAAAGAATGGGTTGTTTTTACACATGTCTTCTGCCCAAAGATAGTGTGAACATCTTTACAAAATCAATGATAAAAGAAAGGCGATCGCACAACGGATCTACAAAGCTTTCAAACTTTCGAGTCGTGATGTCTCTATAAATAAGACATCTTTATGTGTACTTGACAAAATACAATTCGATAGTACTCTTAAAGAATAGGTTATTTTTGCACATGTCTCAACCAAGTAGATGGCACCTCAAGAAGCATCGCGCATCACGAGTGTTCCAAAGATAGCTTGTTTCTAGAGCACCGATGTCATACTTGTCTAAAACTGGGTCCAAATCCTGACAACATTGCAACTAAAGAGAACTCACAAAACATAAACATAAACCACATCAAAACACAGCAAAAATAAAAATAGACTCGATGTCATATCAAGTTAAAATCCAATTCAAAATCAACATTTCAAGCTTCAGATTTCAATCGGGACAGCTTGACTCTCATTGACCTATCACTAGCGTCACTTTCCTCGGCACAAAGTTTCTTTCCATAGGAACTCTGGGTACTTTTTTTCTTTTTTTTCGCACCGAAGAGGCTAGTCGGCTCTATCTACATGTAACCGCGCTCTCCCATGCCTTTTTGTCCGGTGTGAATGAGATTCGGTCGGTTCTATCGAACCGCATCTCTTTTCACATCGACATCCGTTCAATCGGCCATCGAGTTGGAAATGAGTCCCTTCATGCTCTTTCTCGCCCGATTTCTTCCTACTTGGTCATTTCCGCATCGCATAAATTTTCATAAATTTCACATAAAATTTACACAAAATTCAACATCCGTACAAAACAAAAAAAAAAATCTATGCACTAGCAAGTTCTACAAATTTCATCATCTTCACAAATTTTGCATAAATCTCTGCAAGATTCTACAATCAACTCTTCAACTCTCTGCACTCACAAACCTTTGCAAATCCCTGCATTCACAACCTCAACAAATCATTTGCAAATCTCTGCAAATTTTCATAATCTCTGCATTCACATTTCTCAGTCATTCCCCACAATTCTACAAATTTCACAAATATCAGCAAATCTCTACAAATCTTTGTACTCACAAATCTTTGCATTCACATTTCTTAGCAAATATCCACAATTTTACAACATCACAAGTCTCCAAGTCGCTGCAAATCTGCATAATTCCGCAACAACTCTGCACCCTCATAATCTCTCATTAATTTCATAAAATATATGTCCGCAATCACCACAATTTCATAAATTCCACCACTTCACGACTTTTACAAATTATCATTCTTCCCACTTCGCGTGCTCCACACTTCCACACTTCAACGAATCTCAAGACTCAAGCACATTTAAGGATATGTAGGATCCTAGTCCTTTCTCAAGACTCAAAGACTCAAAGACTCAAGACTTCAAGACCCAAAGACTCAAGAATCGGGATGGACATAGTCTTATTCCTTTCTCAAGACTCGACATATTTAGGATAGATTATATCCTAATCCTTCCTCAAGACTCAAAGACATTTGGGATAGGTTTAATCCTAGTCCTTTCTCAAGACTCAAAGACATTTCGGGATAGGTTTAATCCTAATCCTTTCTCGAGACTCAGACATTCTGGGATAGGTTTAATCCTAGTCCTTTCTCAAAGACTCAAGACATTTTGGGGATAGACTCGATCCTATTCTTTCTCAAAGATATCGGGATATGTTACATCCTAATCCTTTCTCAAGACTCAAGCATGTTTACACATTTATGATATGTTCAATTCAAATCCTTTCACTTACAACCACGACACTCCTCACAATCATAACAATCTCTGCAAGACAACAAAAAAACATCACAAAACAATTAAATCAAACAACACCTCATATTGCAAATCCTTTCATCCCCAGCAGAAACTCTTAAATTCTACACTAAAGTCTTTCCTTGAGTTGGGGTTTCCCAAGTGGGAACCTTAACTCAAATTCCTTTTTCGGACCCGATTCGACATTTGGTGCTTGGACAGTTCTTTTGGTTCCGTTGATCGCTTCGGCCAACACCATACACGCGTGTGCATGTGCTCGCACACCACACCTATCGGGGTCCTTTTGTTAACCTCATTTTAGTGAGGTCTTAGGATATTCCTCTGAGACCCTAGGATCTAGCTTTAGGAGTTCCTTATCGACCATCTTAGAGGACTAGTACGGGACCACACCACTTAGAAAATTCGAGCCAATTCCTCACTCCTCCGAGCCTCACGAGAACGGTCCCAAATCCTCGGCATTGCGCTAAGTTAATTAGGACCGAACAAATGAAACTCGAAGTCGAGTTCCTACATGAATAGGTGCAGCCCCAGTGGGAATCACCGCACTCTCAGCACTCGCGTACATCACAATTCGACACTTTTTGACCCGATCGTCGTGCCGAACTAGTCCGGACGACCCCGGATGACGAAACGGACCGCACCGATGCGTCTGGGACGTCGACTTTAGCTAAGAAGGACACCCATATTGCTATGTTCCGTGTGCGAGCCGTCAGCACGAAAATCGATGTCTGTGAGTGCCCGCATTTTCTTTAAATTAGCGGGGCACCGGTTCGGACTCAGCCCGGGTTCAATTCGAGCCTGACATAGGTTGAACACGAGCCAGGGCTATTTCAAATTTTAAAATTTTAAATTCCCTCTCAATTAAATTTAATTAGGGATTATTACTTACCTAATGAAGCTGTCCCAGATCGGAAAAGAATTCAATTCCCCGCTCATTGCAAACTTAACGGCTATGAGAGGCGCGGGGCACAAATCTCGTTAAACTGGACAAATCTGGTCATTCGGCCTTCATCTTCCGGCCCCGTTTCTCTCTCCCGCTGGTTCTCTCTGGATCGTCCCATCTCCCTCACGCAGAGACTCTCGCTTGGCTCGCCTCTCTCGTACGCCGAACCGGAGGTCGCTCTCGTCTCTCTTGCTCGCCTTCTCCGCACGAAGTCGCTCGCCCCTCTCTGCGACACGAAGCCGCTCGCCTGCTTCACCCCCTTCCTTCCTCGTACACGAAGCCCGCGGCCTCCCTGTTCCCCGCGACAGAAATCCCGTTCACTCTCTCTTCATCGAAGGATCTCTCGCTCGCCTTCTTTCCTACGCTCGCTCGCCCGAAGCCGCTCGGCTCTCTTCCTCGCGTCTCCCTCACGCTCGATTCCGCCTCCAGGCTTCCTCCCTCACTCGACCGCAGCCCTCGCCTGCTCCTCGCGCGTGACCCGAAATCCCCCGCTCACCTCCTCTTTGCATCGCGGTCGCCCTTCTCTTCCGCTCATCTCTGCGAACCAGAGTCCCACGCTCTTTCTGCGATCCGAGCTTCCCACTCCCGCTCGCCTGCTACTTCTCGTGCGCGACAAAGCAGCTCGACAGAAACTCTCGAGGCCGCTCGAGGCCGCTGCCTCGTTTCAGCTCCTCTGCATCGAGAACTGCTTTGTCTCTACTGCTCGATCCCGCCACTGCACGCGCGACCCAAACAGTGCGACCTGCTCCCCTCTCTCTCGATTCGGCCTCACTCGCCTCTCCCTCTTCAGCCCGAAGCTCTCCGTCGACTTGTCCTCTTCCTCGCAGGTATTTATGCAGTGAGTTGGCCGCTATTTTAAATCTGAAATTTATTTTTATGGATTAATTTATCCATTAAACAGTTTGGTATGCTACTCTTCTGTTCATGCATTTCATTGTCTCTATCTTTCTATTTGTGCTTAAACCCGGATACTTAGATCAAGCCGATAAGTGGTGATCATGATTTGTGCTCGTTGGAGTTATTTTCTATTCCCGCACTCATATGCCTACGATTCAATTGATTTTCCGTAGTCGTGGAAGAATTACATGCATATGATTCGTCACTTATGTATTTACATATCGACACCTAAACTTAAATCTTAGGTTGTCACAAGATGTCACAATTCATGTCAAACTATTCCTAAGCATTTACATGCCTTACACCCGAACTTTGCTTTTGCATCTATACCACCCAATATTCCAACTATTTTGAGTCGTTATTAGTGTCGATTTTGAGCTATTTAAGTGATGATTTAGGACGATTTTGGGATCGATTTCGTGATTTTTTTATGTGATTTTAGGATCGATTTATGACTCGTTTTAAGTATCATTTTGGGCCGATTTTGAGAGTGTTACTTCTATCGTTTTGGGTTAAATTTGATAATTATATTTTATGTTTTGGGGCCAGATTTGGAGAGTCTTATTTACTGTTATGGATTTCATCTGATTACCATTTCAATGTTTTTTTTTTTTATGCCGATTCACTTACTATTTTCCGTTTTTTTTTACTTTACTAGTTCTTTTTAAGTGGGTCAGTCTTCTCCTGTCATTTGTTTTTCTTGCTTTTGTTAAACAGTTAAGTCACAAAACGGGGAATTTCTAATTTAATTGGAAAACACTTAGGGGATATTTGAGGTTTAGTTAGAAAACACTTAAGTGAGTATAGAACACCTTAAATCACTCCAAGCACAAATCACAAGATAGCATTTCCTGCACCCTGGTGCACACTCTAGGTGAGAACCCATCCTCTTAGTCCTTCACTGTAAGCCTCCTAGCATCTTGTGAACACACCTCAGGTGAGAGCCCATCCACCTAATTCACGAAGATAGAGCTTCCTAAACCTGTGAGCACACCTAGGTGAGAGTCCATCCACCTAATTCACAAAGATGTACTTCCTACACCTTAGGTGAGAGCCACACACCTAAATCACAAAGATGCCTCTCCTATACCTAGGAAGCACACCCAGTGTGAGAGCCACCCACCTAATTCACAGCATAGGCTTCTTAGACCTTAGGGATACACCATAGGTGAGAGCCTGTCCACCTAAGCTTCGAATGCACAGTGAGACTAAGTACCTGACCCTAATTCACAAACTGTTCGAGACACTAGACACGGGGACGCACCGAGGCTTGGTTCACCCTTAATTAAATCAAATAATGAAATTCCCTGAAATGACTTAACCAATAATGAAACCCAATGCTCCGGATTTGAGCTCGAGTATTACACTCGTATCCTTCTCGGCAATCGGACATTTGTTTTGCCACATACTGGATTATCTGGGCCAGTATAAGTCCGAGGTGCGAGATGGCGAGGCGATGATAATAATGCTTTATGTGTGCTATACGAGGATACGAGAGATAATTAGAATAAGCATCTCCTACCTCGAGGACCCTCCATAAGGGGAGAGGAAAAGGATCGACCAGTACTATTCGCCGACTTCGGCGAGATTGCTCCGACGCTCTTAGGTCGCCAAGAGTCTCAGAGACGATTAGAGTGACTAACCGTGGACTCTACTTATTTTTTATAAAGTAATTACAAAAATAAAAAAATTAAAAAAAATCTCTTTTCTCGTTATCAAAAAAAAATCTAAATAAAAACTTAAACAACTTTTTGCATTTGAAAATCAAAGAATATTTTTTATAAAATATATAAAGATCCATAGTTAGTCACTTGGATTAGGTTATGACTACTCTTCATAGATTGTCGGCTCAGTAACTCCTTATTCAAGGTCGAATAAAGACACAGCTCTGAACTCGAGCTCTCGCTCTATCGATGTCTTATACCTGAGTTCCGATATTTCATATGCGACTACGAGTTTTACGTGTGCTTTCTACGACTCGTTTTTTCTTTCCGACTTTCGTGATTTGAGTTTTCTCGCTCCGCTTATTTTCCTGCAAGTCCATTTAAATCCATCGCAAGTCAGTGTCATGTTTGCGAATACAAATCATACAACTAGATAGCAGATGCTCGAGAACGTTTTTACGGTTTATTTCCACCAAATTACTCAATTGCAATTTATTTTACTGCAAGTTACTTTTCACGTACCTTTTATACACTTGCAATATATCTACTCTGCATGCAAAACCTGAACTGAAACTGAAACCAAAACAAAAATCAAACTTTGACACCAAAGCATTGGAACACACTTGACAAAACCACTTGAACCTTCAGACATTGGGATTATTACTCAAGAAGAAGCTTGGAGTCGACTCCGTGGACAAAGACAAGCCGAGGAGCTTGGACCGAGCAAAGAAGATCTTCTTCAAAGAAACTCTTCCTAGTTTAAACAACAAACCTATGTGACTTCGAGGTAGCTCGCCTCGCGCGCATAAACCCTCACTCTCCTCTTTAGAGTTCAGGCAACCGTGTTGCGCAGCCGTAAGTCCTAACACGCTTAGTGTTCCGAGGTTGTCAGTACGGTACGACGTAAACCCTCATATCTCCGCGTGTTATTCGCATAATCGAGTATTATGTAAATGTAAGTCCCAAATAATAAAATCGGCAGTGATCAAACACTTAATTAATATCGTCTCCAAAACGCAACCACACCATGTGATAATGGAAGTCACTGGGGTTTTGCCTCGTATCCGTGACATCCCCTACCTTTTTTTTCTTCGACTCCCGAAATAATTGTTCCCATTCGAGCCACTCCCACTCGCTTTTCCACGTCCTACCGTGAAAACCTAAACCCCGAATTCTCGACATGTAACCACCGATCATTATCGAGAGTTTTCTCGAGTGACACCAGTCATTTGAGATGTAATTAACTATGAGGGCTTGCCTCTATAGGAACTCTGGAACCTGGTAAAATAAACCCTACCTAGCTTTTTCTATTAGGTAGAGGAACTTGTCGGTCACACATAAAGCGTTCGCAGATCAAACGGATGTCACGAGTCCTTTAGTTCGTATGATTGGGTTCACTGTCGCAAGATACATTACTTTTTCGAGAAGTGTGTATCATTTGCGACACCGTACACGATTATGCAAATTACCTGGACAAACGAGATCCGAGCGGTCTCATTTTTCAAACTTAAAATACACTATTTTCAAAACTACTTTCAAAATCATATACATTTTTATATTAAACTAAATCACCAGATTTTTATATTCTTTTAAAGCAAAAAATGTTGGCCGACAGGGTTGTGCTTTAGTCGTATTCTGCTCTGAGGTGGTGTTGTATCATCTCCAATCTTTTTCCTACCCGTTCTCCTTCACCTCCCTTCGTCTTCGGCCACTCCATCTTTTTCCAACTGCCCTACCGCACCCTTCAACTGCTGCAAGCTTGCTGCCCAGCCCTCCAATTCACATCCCAGCAACCTGTTCTCCTTTCCTCTGCAGCTGTCATTGCTATCCAACCCTCCCACCACCCTCCTGCATCTAGCCGGCCCTCTACAGCACCTTTCCTTGTTGTCTGGCCCATCCCTTCACCAGCCAGCACCCTTCCCCTTTCTTCCCTGCAGCTTCACTTGTCACCACGCACTTCCAACCCTCACACCAGCCACTAGCCCTCTTTCCAACCGACCCAACAACCCTCAACCCCTCCGTTTCCCCTTGCCACTTTGCAGATGCCACCGCCGCCCTCGGATCTTTGCTTCCGGCCCTAGCAGGAGATGGTTGTTATTGTGTTGTGTTTCTTTTTTGATTTGTCTGTAACCCTAATTCAGTTGCTAGTAAAAATTTGTTTTTGTTTCCGCTGATTATGAACTACATTCGGCATTATTTGGTATCAATGCTAGTCTAACCCTAATCCTATCCTAGGTTCCTAACATCTACCATAAACCAAAAATTTTTTTTCCTACCACCAAATACCCTTTTCACTTCCACAAATCTCAAACCTTAACCATGCCACCAAGAAAATACAGCGAGAGCTCTGTCGCCTTTAACAAAGGATTGCAGAGATTGATGAGATGACCCAACGGGAGATTACCCTCGACTGAGATCTGGAGAGTTGAAGAAGAAAGAGAGAGGAGGATTTGAATCCCTTCCATTTGAAGAATCACAACAATAAAGAAGAAGGCCACGACGTTTCGGAATCCGGTATAAGAGGAGGCCTAGATAAGGGTATTTAAATCTCTTGCATAAGGAGATTTTCGGAGAGGAGATCATTTGTAGGGCATAGTGATTTCGACATCAAAGTGTGCTAGAGTTTGATGGAGGTATGGATCCAGAAGATTTTATTGATTAGCTGCAATCTATTTAACGGAACTTCGAGTATAAGAATGTACCTGAGGATGAGAGAGTTAAATAAGCATATATCAAGTTGAAGAAAAGTGTGTCTTTGTGGCCAGAGAATTTACAGAGACAAATAAAAATGGAAGACAGTGATAAGATTACCAAATGGGAGCTACCAAATGGGAGCAACGACGGAAGAAAGGGAAAGATGGCTGGGAGGGTGGCGGCTACAAAAAAAAAACAACTGGTTGTCATCCTAGGTGGCGGCTGCAATAATGAAAGTCGATTGAGAGCAAAGTGGGGAGGATGTGAAAGGGGATAGAGAAGATAAATACCACATCGAGAGAGGAATACAACTTAAGCACCACTAAAACCATTGGATGTAGCCCTCGAAGGGAGAAAACAAATGTCGACGACCATTCTAAACAAAACACACTAACTGACTTTCAAACACTAATACAAGACATATATAGGAAATGACTAAACAAGAATGAAAGATAATAGGAAAGAAAGCATAAGAAAGGAAATGAGGTTATTTCAATGCCTCTCTCACAAAATTTATTCCCAAGGTACTGTAGCAACTACAACAACAACAACAATAACAAAGCCTTAATCCCACTAAGTGGGGTCGGCTACATGAATCCTTTTTCTCCATTGCGTCCTATTTAGTGTCAAATTTTCGTTTAATTCTAATAAATTAAGATCATTTTTTATGCAATAAGCCCAAGTTTTCCTAGGTCTACCTATGTCTTTCTTAACATAAGTTGTATCTAAAACATCTACTCTCCTAATCGGATCATCAGGTGGTCGACGTTTAATGTGACCAAACCATCTAAGGCGACTCTCTCTAATTTTATCCATCACCGGTGCAACACCAACCCTATTACGGATATATTCATTTCGCATTTTGTCTCTAAGTGTAAAGCCACTCATCCACCTAATCATTCTCATCTCGGCAACACTTAACTTAACATTATGCTTCTCTCTTAAAGGCCAACATTCAAGCATCATAGTGGCATTGCGAGTCTCACCACCATCTTATAAAATTTTCCTTTCGACCTAAGCGGTACTTTTCTATCACACAATAGGCCGGACGCATTCCTCCACTTCAACCAACCAACCTGAATTCTACTATTAACATCCCCATCTATATCACCATCGCTTTGAACAATGGAGCCGAGATATCTAAATCGTTCACACCTTTTAATAATTTGATCACCCAAAGTTACACTTCTGTCACTAGGTCTACTTCTACTAAAATTACATTCCATGTATTCAGTTTTAGTTCTACTCAAACGAAGACCTTTAGACTCCAATGTAGACCTCCATAATTCAAGTTTTTCCTGGGCGTTTTCTTCTGTCTTATCCACGAGGAGGATATCATCAACAAAAAACATACACCAAAGTACATCCACTTGTAAATGCCCAGTAAGACCATCCATAAATAAAGCAAAAAGATATGGGCTTAAAGCCGATCCTTGATGTAAATCAACAGAAATAGTAAAATAATTGGACAATCCTCCTTCAGTTCGAACACATGTAACAGCTCTAGCAAATAAATCTTTAATGACTTGAATATAAATCATATCAACACCTTTCTTCTCAAGGACTCTCCAAAGAACATCTCTAGGAACTACAACGCCACAAAAATATTGATCGATAAGCTCCCACGTCAATCTCACGTGGTTGGGGGACTTCGACCTCACCCATCGAAATTTCTGACTCGTTATTGTATGATGTCCGATCAACCATGTTAAAGAGAAAGCATTGTAATATCTTGGTAAGTCACTCCTACTAGCTATGGCATTCCGAAACACATCTTGATATAATAAGTATCCATTATGTTTTGATACAATCATAATTGGAGCTCTGTGGAAGGGTATCCTCAAGAACCAAACCTCGAGCTGTTAAATTTGTAATTGGTTTCTTCCACTCTTTGTACTCGTCTGAGTGGATCTGATAAACAAGAACGTAAGAAGAGATCAACTCTGTGGTGAAATCTATAGTAGATTGGACCACAGTGAAGTATAAAAGCTTAGATGTCCTTCTCCTTCTCCTTTGAAAGGTGGAGAATTTTCTTCCCCATAAAGCTTCAAAAATAATTTTCAAAATTGTGGTTCATTCTTCCTGTCTGGACATCTGATGGTGGGTACACTGCTAAATTGAATCTAATATTTGAATAACTCCACATAATTTTCTAAACGTGGCACACAAATGCCTCATTCCTGACATGATGGACCTCTTTCAATAAAGGCAAATCGGAAAAGAGTCTATAGATTTGAAAAGTTTGAATTTCTCTTATCTGGAGTTGTCATGCCTCTGGTGTCGATTCCCCGATCTCACGATTGTCTTGGACAATCACTGTTAATTCAGTTGGAGTCCCTCTTATGGGCTCAACTAGAACTATGAGTATCTTTTTCTCATCAATTGGAAGTTGATATTCCATCTTTATGTCCTCATCTTCTTTAGTATCTACTATATCATTACTCCTTTCTTCAATAACTCGCTATTTAGTGAAATATATCATACCATTGATTGTGCAATCTTTTTCAATACGGCAAAATCCGTGGCACTTGAAACAATTCCTAACAGGGATGAAATTAGGAATGTGGATTGTTGTCCTCTCTTCTCCACTCTGAACTAATCTACTCAGGCAAGGTCATCTTGGATGTTCCCCTAAGTGAACTCTGGTTGTAAGAGCCTAGAGTTAAATCCTGCACGTAAGTTGCGGTCCACTCGATGACCTCCTACGAATCCCTAAGGCCATCGAAATATGGTAAACCCATGTTTATTTTAAAATTATCACTTTTCAAATATTTTAGGTCACCTCTTTGAGGTAAAGGTTTGTCCCTGGAATCCACATAATGTAAGCGGTCCACTCTATCCCTTTGATCTAACAAGTCACCGTTATAGCTACAAGTAATCCATCTGGATTGTCGCTTGAAGATGGTAAGCCTCGATTATAGTTGACGTATTTTCCTCTGCATATCCTCTCTATAAATCTCCTGGACACATCTGTGGATTTCTCATAAACGGCATCATACCATTTCCCCTCGATCAGGCTTTTGACGATTACCTCTTTAGCAGCATGGCTAGGTTTTGGGTTAGGGCAAGTGGAAGGAAGAGAAAAGAATTGAGTTAGGTAATGCTGATTTTCAAAAAATTAGCAAGGAGAAATTAGGATTAGGCCAAAATTTGTCGATGATTTGGGAATAGGAAAGAAAATGTTCGGGTGAAGATGGCTTGGGCAGGGAGGGATGCTAGGAAACTCTGTGATAGGACTAGAATTAGGCTAGCTTTGATACCAAATGATATGGGAGTTAACCCAAACAACAATTAAAAATAAATAAATATTATTACCAAGAACAAATAGGTGGTTATAATAACTAGAAAGTGAATAGCAGGACACAAGCAAACACTGCTAAAGTATATCCGAAGGGTGGTGAAGGTCGGTTCAGTGGATGAGTGGATTAGAATGGCAAGTGAGTGTGACGACAACAAAGAAATGTTGGTGACAACGAAGGGGAGGTGTGAAAATGCAGAGACAACAAGTATGATTGTTAGTATGGTTGTTGTCCTGGATGGTGGTTGCGAGGAGTTGGGGTGGGTAGTGGCGAAACAGCAGGAAGAGGATGTTCACTGACTGTCATGGATGGTAGCGGCGCGATGGGAGGAATGGAATAGTAGGTTGAGGGGCGGTTTGGCCAGCACCAATGCCAGAAGGAAGGGGGAGGCGATTGGGAGGATGGAAGCTGCAGAAAGACAATAACCGGAATGTTCTCCAAGATGGCTGCAGCAAAGAAGGGCGATCGAGAACGACGAGAAGAAGGTGCAGAAGGGATAGGGAAGATAAACCACCTTGGGAAAGGAATATAGGAGTACCACCCAAACACTCAGATACAGCCCTTAAAGAAAAAAACGGACATTAGCGGTTGTCCTAAACAAAACACATTAGAAAACTGACTTCAAAACTTTAATATGACATATATATGGGAAAGAACTAGAAAGAAATAAAGGATAATAGGAAAAAAAACATAAGGAAAATAGGATTATTTCGGCAACTCTCCCATATAGCTATTCCCGCAGTACTGTAGTAGCTATAGTACTAAAGAAATTTCACGTGGTAAGCTCCAGCGTCAAGTTTTATGTGTGTGTGTGTGTGTGTGTGTGCCGCCAGCCCTGATCTGATGGTAGAGCTGTCTCTATGAAGGTTGTAAGTCCCTCGGCCCGAGTTGAATTACCCTCCGAGTCGCTTGTCGCAGTGAGGAGGCGAGCCGGCTTAGTCCCGCTCTCGCCTTTAGTTTTAGGAACGGAGCCAGCTAACAAATTGTTGAGTGTCATTTCATTGCCCGAAGTAACCAAAGTATCATCCATTAAATTCTTAAGTTGAAGTGTGCATTCATTATTCTTCTTCCTCCTAGATGTGTAAACCTATCATTCATCATCCGAAGACTAACTCATATGATCAGTGTGGTCAACTGATGGTCGGGCACGTAGAATAGGATGAACCCCTTGCTCCTGACTAACAGTAGCAACATTCTCAATCTTAAGAGGTGGTAGAAATGTCTCCTCAGCACCTGATGCTTTTTGAGGATGTGGAGCAGCGATGCTCTCCTGATTATCGGACCAACCACGATCCTTTGAAGATAAGGATCATGCAGTATTGTTTTTAACAATGATTAAAGTTGTAGGTTGTCAAACTAAACCATCTATCAATACATCAGTCACAATAACAGTCTCTGGTAGTGGGAGGGAAAGGTAGCAGCGTGTCAACTAGTGGTTCAATAGTCGGTGGAATGCACTCGAGAGCGGAAGAGGGACAGGTATAAAGTAAGGCAGACCCATAACATTTTACTTGGAGGTTTGAGATTTGGATGCAAATTATAACATTGAAAAATAGAGTTTCCAAACATACGACAATGGGTGGAGTAAAGAGGTATATGTTCAAGTTATGTTTGCTGCCAAAAGCCCTGATGCTATGTGTCAACCCATATCTCTCCCGGAAAAGGTAGTAATATGTCCCGTTCTATCAAAATTCTGGCTTGAAGGCCGAGTCAGCTTCTCTGTGGGCGTATCAGTTTTGAGGGATTTACTGTATATCATAGCTAAGGCGAAGAGAAGCTCTTGATTGTAAAAGTGGACCTTCAAACCTGAGAAGCGCAACCAAACATGAATGGTAGGTTGTTCAGTAAGAAGATCAAAATCTATCGTCTATTATAAAACTTTCATCACCCCATTGTCTATTCGAAGGAGTCCTCTCGCAAATAATTGGGCGTAGTCTTCATCATCTAATAATTGAATGAGAATATGTCAACCACCAATTTACCAATCTTCTAACCCCCTTTCAGCTTCATTTGCTCAAAATCTTTTTGAATTAGCTCAAGTTTAGAGTTTTCATAAAGAAACTTACCTGCTAAGAATAGCCGGCAGGACGCAGCTAGGGTGGAGATATCGGCCTCTGTAAGAAAAACTGCAGGTATACTATTTTTACGAGATGTTTTTTTGAGAAACTCGGTTTCAACGCCACGAGCAAAAGCATCATGGTATCGCTGTGAGAACATATTAGAAGGAGGGGCGAGGTTATCACCGGCAAGGGCGGCGGCGTATGAACAAAGCCCCCCCCCCCCCCGGGACAAATTCAGAAGTGATGGCTGCGTCAGGAAAGAACGAAGCTGAAGGAACGATGTGCAAAAACAGTCGGACCCACTTCGTAACAGTGCGAGAGACTTACTGCGACAGGAAAGGAGCACGATCTTCGTCGCCAGCCGCTACAGCAACAGGAGGAGGATGTTCCACCCGCCTTGTATCAGTGCGACAGGAAGAGGAGGAAGACGACAAAAACCGAAGGGCCCTTCGTCATAAGGCATGTCAAAACCAGTGCCACGATCATCGTCGCCGGGCACGACGAAAACCAGATGGATTGAAACGAAGGAATCGAAGCTAGGGATCGCCATCAGGCGAAACCCTAGCAGAGCCCGCCACCGACAACGCCATTATATATATATATATATATATATATATATATATATAGACACACACACACATATATATTCTTTTTTTTCTTTTTTTTCTTTTTTTCTTGTGAGGGGAACTGGTGGGTCCATTTAACTTTATGGAGGTACTTCTAACCAAGAAATCTGAGGTATTAAGCATGCTAAGGAATAGAAGCTACATAAAGTTCTGTAAACAAGTGTTTACCTACCGATGGTAGAACTCACAATCACGTCCGCCCCTAGTTATAGTATACAGGAGATCATAAACTTGAAGTATCATTTTTCTTGGTATCTGCATGAAAATTTAAGTCCCTTATGTTAGATAATAGAAGCTTCGGAGTAGCTGTGTTAATTGCTAATATACTTCAGTAAAAGCATTATTTTGAAAAGTTTGATTGGAACTTAATCATTATAGACAAGTTGGAAGGGATGCCTTGTCAGAAAATAGATTCACACGAACAAAGGAACAAAACAGGTCCATAAAAGCGTGTAAGATAAGAGAATTCTGATGGGGCTGCATAAAGAAAAAAACATGGATTAGAAAAGTTATACATGAGAAATTCAAATGCCTTTGTGAATCTTGATTCTAATAAAACAAACACTTACGAGCAATGTAATCACTGTGCTGCTTAAATTAAGAATAAGACGCAATGCTTGCTCCCGAAATGCCATCAAGTCAAGTAGAAGCTAAGGATTTTCAGAAAAAAAAACACTTCTAATTAAACCGCTTAATACTTCAAAAACTTTAAAAATAGACATTGCACAATAGATGTTGCACTAATTCAACCAGATGGAATAAACACAGATCGAAGGGAGCAGTTTACTTCTGATTATCTATCATAAAAAACAAGACTAGATAATGAATTGTGAGCAATTTCAAGCATCCCTTAAAGTAACACTTAACGGGTATGTTTACTAGCTTCTAATCTTAACAAATTATGAAAAAAGGTAAGCAAATGATTAGCAGTTCTACAACTTATTAATCAGAATAGAGTTTGTCAGACAAGGACCAATTAGTTTTTTTTCTCTAAAGAAACCTAGAGCAAGCATGAAATAATCTGGCAATAAAAAGCGTGTTGTGAGTTTCTCGATGGTGAATGAAGCTCCTCAAGTCATCGTGCATTTCAGCATACACAGCTATACTATTGAGATATTTTTACAAAGAGCCCTGCGCTAGTAGTAGCCTCATGCATTTAGACACACTTCTTTTCAACAATTTTATAGCAAATGAAAGATTCATATATCGGTATCAAATGAAAACTTTCCAGTTGAAAGTCTGAGTGTGCAAAATTCATCATTACAGCCACCAAAGGCTGAGATTATCTCGTGTCATAAAAGGCTTTGAACAGCCATTATCTTATCCCGGGAAATCCGATAAAACAATTCTACAAAAAAAATACAATTCAATTATCTTTCATTCTTTTCCTCTAAAAGTTTAGAGAAGTAAAAATTATTATTTCTAATCAATTTCCTAAGACTTCGTTACAAGATAAATAGCAGGGAATGCCACCACATTAAGAAAGCCATAAAATCCTCATGCTAGAAAAAGGAAATAGATACAGACAATAGCTAATCCAAACAGTAGAAACCACTAAAAATATAAAATAATAAAAATAGAAGATACAAAAAGAAGAAATGACACCCCCACTCTACTTAAAGTATAGTTATCTATCATGCCTAACTTGCTTACAAGGAAGTCAAAAAATATGCCCAAAAATTCCTTTGGTGAAAATCTCTGCTATTTGTTGTGTTGCTGGGATGTAGGGTGTGCAAATAGCTCCACGATCAATTGACTCTTTTATGAAGTGATTATCAATCTCCACAAGTTTTTTATGTGATCATGTTGCACTGGATTTTTTACAATGCTTATGACAATTTTATGTCACAGTACAACTTCATAGGCATGCTTATCAGAATCAGCAGCTCTTTAATAATTCTCTTAAGTTATGACATCTCACGTACCCCATTAGCCATAACTCCATATTTTGCCTCGACACTACTCCTGGCCACCACATTTTGTTTCTTACTTTACCATGTAACCAAATTTCTCCATACATAAGTACAGTATCCGAACTTTGGTCTCCTATCAATAATGAAACCAACTCAATTTCCATCGGTGTGTAAGTCTATATTTTGTCATGTGATCTTTCGAAAAAGTAAACTCTTACCATGTGTACTTCTTAGGTATCTGAGAATACGGTTAGCTGCCTCAAGGTATTTCTCAGAAGGCAAAAACATAAATTGACTAACCAAACTTACAACAAATGCGATATATGATCTTGTATGTGATAAATATATCAACTTTCCAGCCAACTTTTGATATTGAGCTATATTCATTGGGTCAAACTCCTCATTTTCCAATTTTTGATTGGGATGAATTGGAGTGTCTACAAGCCCACAATCACCTATCCCCGATTCCTTTAGAAGATCAAGAATATACTTTCGTAGGGAAACAACAATCCCTTTCTTCGATCTAGTAACTTTCAAGCCAAAGAAATACCTCAAAGATCCCAAATCATTTGTCTCAAAAGCTGATGAGTGAGAAGTCTTCAAACGATTTAGTTCATACATGTCATCTCCAGTGAGAAATGTATTGTCTGTTGTGAAAACAAGGCAATAAAGTGAAAAATGGAACGAGAAAAAATTGCATGCAGAAAAACACCAAAGCGACACAGATTTACGTGGCTCGGAAAATTTGCCTATATCCATGGAGCTGCAGAGGATTTTATTACTTTGAGGAATTACACCGTCGAGCGCCTCGACGTTTACAAAAAAATCTCTATTTTCTTCTCTCCATTCCTCTCTCTCTCTATTCCTATCTTTCTCTCTTAGAGAACTTGGTTTGGCTCTTGGCTTAGCTTTTTGGCTTGGCTCTCTCTTTAAAGCCAAAAGAGGCTATTTATATAAACCAAGAGAGTGGTAGGTGGAAGGTAGGAGAGCGATAGATGGGATGTGGTAGGTGAGCGGTAGGTGGGAATGTAGGTGAGCGGTATGTGAGATTCTTAATTAGGAATCTAATTAAATTAATGTGGACTGAGTCTCCACATTACCCAATAATTCTCCCACTTGGAGACTTGGAAACTGACTGCATCACCTACACGTTGTATCATTTGTTGGTTGTACTGACATTTTCCTCAAACATGATATGCTCCACCTCTGCAACTCAAAGCCCTTGTCTTCATATCAGAAGACCAGCTGAAGTCGAGCACAACTTTAGCTTCTCTCGAGTAACACCCTCAATTGACATATCACCGTCAATGTAGTCTTGTAACACCAAACTCTTTTCTAGGTTACTCTTGTATCTGTTTACAATTCTCACTGCATGAGCACTATCCTGTCGCTACTGAAAGTCATTTTCAACAAGTACAACCTTATACCTCTTACTACCACCAAGCGCAGTCTTCACCCAGTATACTCACTTGTTGTGCAATGTCTTCTTTCTTGGTGGAAGTTCTGTCAACTCCAAAGTCTGATTCCTGGACAGGGAATCCGTCTCCTCCATCTTGGTCAGCTTCCACATGCTCGAATTCTCATCTTGCAATATTTCTCCATAGTTATGTGATTCTCCACCATTTGTCTGTAAAAGGTTCGATTTTCCTGCATTTGGCGCTTTGTCACTTTTCAATAAATTGACCTCCTTCTGCTTCCCCATAATGCACCTTTGACTCATGTGTCCAAGTCTGCAATGTCGCAGATCTCTCGTGCTCTCTGCAACCCGAACCAGTACAAATGTTCCTTTGGTAACCTTCCAGATGCTATCTGAGAAAACTACCGAATGACCACCCTCATTGAGTTGCCCAATAGAGATGAGGTTTTTCTTCAACTAAGGAATGTGTCTGACCTTTTGCAAAGTCCATTTACTATTTTTAGGGAATTTAATATCAACATCTTTCATCCCCACCACGTCCAGAGCTTTTCCATCAGCCAGATGTACCTTCCCAAAGTTGCATGCAACATAATTTCGCATCAACTCCCGGTGGGAAGATGTATGAAAGGAAGCCACTGAATCCAGTCTCCAGTCATCAACAGAATTATGAACTGTCAGCAATAGCGCATCTTGCATTTCTTCAGTTGCAACATTAGCATCATCGTTCTCCTTCTTTTAGGGTTCATGTAGTTCCTTTTTATGTGGTCAACCTTGCCACAATTCCAACAGGTTGTCTGCTGACCAGACTTTGATTTTGATTTTCTTCTGTTTGAGTTCATGTCACGTGATCTCTCTCTTGAATCAACATTCAGCGTCGAACTTGAACACGAGGCCTCACCAAAATTCTTCATGCGCACTTCTTCAGCCAAAATCATATCACAAATATCATCATATTTCAGTTTAGATTTACTTGCAAAGATCGCTAATCGTCATCCTCGTGCTTTCAGCTTATTCGATAACGGCTCAACAATATCAGCGCACGTATCTCATCATCAAAATCAATTTCACCAGATGAAAATTGAGTTGTGATAGTGTTGAAATCATTCAGGTTTTAAGCAACAGACACATTTCGCCATCTTCAAGTTGAATAATTTTTTCATCAAGAGCACATTGTTATTCGCTGATGGCTTCACATACATACCTGATAAATCCGCCATGAGATATGCAGTAGTATTTTCCATGATGATGTTGTGGGAAACCGATCTCGACGAGGTTAATCGTATAACCCCGAACCTACCGATCCAACAGATTTCATTCAGTTTCATCCATCTTTTCCAGTCGCTTTCCCAGTAACGGAAGATAAAGTTTTTCCCATATAATTAATTAGTCATCTATCTGCATCCTCCAGTAACCAAAATCTGTGTCATTAAACTTCTCGATCCCCAATATCATCACTTCGTCTCCACTCATTGTCTTCCTTAGATCTGAACCCAAGACTATGACATCAGTTGTTGTGAAAACAACGACAATAAAGTGTAAAATGGAACAAGAAACAATTGCACGCAGAAAAACACCAAAGCGACACACAGATTTACGTGGTTTGGCAAATTTGTCTACGTTCACGGAGCTGCAAAGGATTTTATTACTTCGAGGAATTACACCGTCGAGCGCCCGACGTTTACAAGAAAATCTCTTTTTTCTTCTCCCCCGGAACCTACCGATCCAACAGATTTCATTCCGTCTCATCCATCTTTTTTGGTCACTTTCCTAGTAACGGAAGATGAAGTTTTTTCCCATATAATTAGCCATCTATATGTATCCTTCAGTAACCAAAATCTGTGTCATTGAACATCTTGATCTCCAATATCATCACTTCATCTCCACTCACTGTTCTTCCTTAGATCTGAACCCAAGGCTCTGATATCAGTTGTTGTGAAAACATCGACAATAAAGTGTAAAATGGAACAAGAAACAATTGCACGCAGAAAAACACCAAAGCGACACACAGATTTACGTGGTTTGGCAAATTTTTCTACGTTCACGGAGCTGTAAAGGATTTTATTACTTCGAGGAATTACATCGTCGAACACCCGACGTTTAAAAGAAAATCTCTATTTTCTTCTCTCCCTTCATCTCTCTCTCTCTTCCTCTCTTTCTCTCTTAAAGGACTTAGCTTGGTTTTTTGGCTTGGCTCTTTTCTCTAAGTCAAAAGAGACTATTTATAGAAATCAAAAGAGTGGCAGGTGGGAGGTAGGTGGGATGTGATAGGTGAGCGGTAGATGTGAAGGTAGGTGAGCGGTAGATGAGATTCTTAATTAGGAATCTAATTAAATTAATATGGACCGGGTCTCCACATTACCCAACATCGTCCACATACACAATCAATATGACTATATTCCTATCCTTTGAATCTATGAATATTGTATGATCTCCTTGCCCTTAAGTATACTCTTGACCTTTAGAGGCGTAACTTTTTTAAATCGTGCTCTTAATGATTGTTTCAACTTGTATAAGGATTTTTATTTTACACACCTTGTGTTGAACTTCTCACTAAATCCTATAGGTGCATCCATGTACACTTCTTCCACCAGGTCCCCATTAAGAAATGTATTTTTTTTATATGGTTACAGAATGGCTCTTATAGATTTTAGTTTGCTACTGAGTCAAATGTCTCTAAGTAACAAATTTCATAAGTCTAAGTGAATTTCTTGGCAACCAATTGACTCATGTACCATTTTAGAAAGTCAACATAATTATAATTGTTTATAAAAACTCATTTGCATTTGACAGTGTTCTTCCCTCTATGTAGATCAATCAATTGCCACGATTCATTTTTTTCCAGAGCACTCATGAGGCAGGCCTGCAGAAAAGAAAAAAAACAACCATGAGTAGAGGCTACGACCGCTTCAAAGAAGAAGACAGTGGCTTCGTCAGTAGCAGCTACGATGGCTTTTGATGTTGCGATATAGTGATGCACACACCAACCACGTAGTATATGTACAGATCAAGTAGTATATGAATTTTTGAGTTTATGTATCAATACCACAAAGAATTTGTTCGTTTTCAAAAATATGAAAGTTCTAGATTTTAAAAGTATCTAAAATCCTAATTTTGTGAAAGTAAAAAAAAATCAACCGTAAGGTAGAATGGATAGTTTTCTAATGTAATAATTACCTCCCCTAAATTGAACCTAAAAATCTTAGATTTATCTAAGTGATTCCATTGTAGTTGACAATCGATAACAAATCTATTAATTAACATCTTCCAATGTCATGAGAAGTCTTGAGGCTTCATATTACAAATTAATTTCTTAAATCATGCGAAAACCTCAAAAAATTTGCGTTTCCCTATTGATTGCACAATCCTAACAGTAATATTATAATTTTCCCAAAAAAAGTATGGGTTTTCCACTTCCTAGATCACAACAAATTTTAGCATTCCAAGTGGTCAAATTGAAAGTAAATGAATTATGCAAATTTAACATATCAACATTAACATTTAAGATTAAAAAAACCACAAAACATGGATACCTCCAAGTTTTCTAGACTATCAATCCAATGGGAGCAAAGAAAGTTACATGTTATGCAAGATTAAGAACAAAAACATAGTTTCCTTCGACAAATTCAAACAAGTGCAAGAGTATAGAAAGATAAAACCCGATAAAATACAATCTTTGTTCCCATAATTGCTAGCCACCGGACTCTCCTCCCTTCCAAGATTACAACACTTAGAAACTCTCTAATTCTCTTCCTCTCCCACTCTCATTTTTCTCTCGCGTTTTCTCATAGTGAGCAGTTTGAAATTATGACATCGAGAGCCTCTTCACTTCTCACACGGAGTATTAAAGTCACTCGCATGCCACATAGACCAATAACCGTCAAAAACTACTCTAAGTCTTGGACACTTAGGCACCAGTTGGAGCGTTGCCATTCCAAACTCTCGGTCATAAGTGGCGTAAGAATTCTTCTTCAGGCACTTAAGCACCTGGACTTGGTGTTGGGTTTCCGATGGCTCTTTTCTTGTGGACGAATAGGGAAGTCATAATCTTTAAGCGCCTAAGCACCAAGCTGAACGTTGGGCTTCCGGTTGGGGGTGTCTACTTTCCGTGCTTCTTGTCCTTGGGCGAATTTTGAATGGATGGGTGAGGATGCGCTTGGCAGGTACTTGACATTGATTTTTTGCTCCTTATGCTCCCCCATGTTGCCTTCTTACTTGTATACTACATAAGCAAGCAAATCTATCCTTAAAAATAAAAATATTAAAAAAACCTAAAAATGACAAAAAAAATATATAGTGAATACATAAGATATTATATCAGATTTTTTAACACGTCAACTTCGAAGAAGAATACAGCAGCTTCGAAGGAGAAGCAGCAACTGCTTTGATTGTGAGTTATACCGCGATGGAAAACCGTATGATGCTTCCAAGAAAAGAACGCAATCGGAAGCTTCACACTCTACGAATGGACGGGGGTTTGGTCTTTGTCGAGATGCTTAATGCGAGTTTGGTCCTCGCTGAAAACTCTAGGGCACCTTTGGTCAATATTTCAATCGATTACAGTCTCTGATACCATGTAAGTTTTGAAGAAGGAAAAATTATTATTCCACTTAAGCTTCCTAAGACTCAATTATAAGATAAATAAGTAATCCTAAAAGTAGAAATTACTGAAAATAAAAAAATAATAAAAATATAAGATTTCAAAAAGGGAAAATTCCAACATTTCCCAAAGAGCTTATAGACGAGATCCAAGAAAACTATGTCCTGACAACCAAATTTGTTATGAAAAACGACGACAATAAAGCAAATTGGAACGAGAAAAATTACACCAGAAAATACGACACAGAGATTTACGTGGTTCGGCAAATTGCCTACGTCCACGGAGCTGCAGAGGATTTTACTATACTTTCGAGGAATTACACCGTCGAGAGTCTCGACGTTTACAAGAAAACTCTTTCTCTCTCTCTCTCCTTCTCTCTCCTCACCTTCTCTCTCACTTCCTTCTCTCTCTCTTCTTTTTTCTCTCTACCAAAGCCACATAACAATGTAAAAGAAAAACGACCCTTTTCTCCTCCTTATGCACGCACCGGCAAAGAGGAGAGAAGCTCTCCTCTACACAAAAGCAAGAACTGAAAAACCGGGGAAAAAGAGGAGGGAATTCTTGCTTTAGCTTTTCTTCTTATGTAAAGCTCAAAAACGGGATTAATGGAGTAGGTGAGCAATTTAAGAAAGAAGGCACATTAAGGCAACCTCCTTAATTGCCATGATGAAGGAATCACGGCACTTTAGGGAAGAAGGAAATAATTAGCAAAGGAAATTGATTAATTAAGAAATAATTAATTAATCGCTTTAAATAACAGATGGACCGAGCTCCACTAATCCCAACAATTCTCCCACTCGAGACCGGGACACTCAGCTGCGTCACCCACCCGGCTTCCTCATCCGATGGCCGTATCGATCTTTCCTCAAACGCGATATCCTCCACCTCTCGCAACTCAAAGTCGCTTGTCTTTAGTTTAGAAGACCAACCGTAGTTGCGCACAGCCTTCGCTCAAGAAGTAACACCCTTTATCAACATATCGTGCAGGTTCTCACTTCCACGAATTTTCTCAAGCAACAACCGTCCGTCATCTAATAATAACCGTATGAAGTGGTACTTGATCCGAATATGCTTGGTCCTAGATCGAAATGCCGGATTCCCTGCAAGGAATATGGCACTCGACTCATCACCGTAGAGAACGCCTTTCGATCATTCTCGCCCAATTCATCCAAGAAGCCTCCGTAGCCATATCATCTCCTTTTCGGCCTCCTCGATATCGCTACATACTCGACTTCGTAAGAGACAACGAAACCTGTCTTTCCGCAGATTTGAGCACTACGATACATAGCAGATTCACCAAGAGTATAAACATAACCCGCGGTGCTCCTTCCAGTATCAATGTCTCCACTAGATCAGACATCAACATAGCCACATACCTCCAGGGCTCTTTCCGAGAAACACAAGTGAGCTTCTGTAGAGCCTCTTAGGTATCCGAAGATCCACTTCATGATCTTCCCAATGTTCCTTTCCTGATTACTCATGTATCCGCTCACAACTCCCACCGCATGAGCAATATCTCATTCCGGTACAGTGCTGACTATAAGCATACATAAGTGAACCAATAACGAAGCGTAAGGAACCTTACTCATATAGTCTCGTTCCTCATCCGACGTGGTGATCGACTCTCGCTAAGTCTCGAAATGATCGCCCAAAGGTGTGCTAACCTGGCTCTAGCCTTGTCCATATTGAACCCGTTAAGACCTTTTCACATATTTAACCAGTGAAAGTCTTAACGTACCTTTCGACTCGTCTCCGATAATTTTCATGCCAAGGATTCGTTTGCGCTCCTAAATCCTTCATTCGCAAAGTGTTTCGACATCCGCTTCTTCGGATTATCGATCTCATCAATCGCTGGTTCTCGTGATAAGCATATCATCCACATACAACAATAGAATGATATATGAATTGTCAAAATACCCGACATATAGAAGAATGATCCGCTCGACATCCGTTGTACCTCGCAATGAGCATGAATTTATCAAACTTCTTGTACTACTCGTCTAGAGCTTCGCTTAGGCCATACTAGCTCTTTTTCAATCCGCAACCGAGTTTTCCTTTCCCGTACCACGAACCCTTCAGTTGGTGCATGTAGATGTTTTTTTCAAGGTCTCCATGAAGATAAGTTGTCTTCACATCTAATTGTCTCAAGGAAGAGATTTTCGAGTCAGCCATGTAGACGACACTATCTCCGATAGTTGTAAGCTTCACCAAAGAGAGAGAAAATCTCGGAATAATCAATACCATGTTTCTGTCGAAAACCTTTAACAACAAGTCTTCGCCTCGTACGCTTTTATCGTCATCATGTTCGCCTTTTACCCGATACACCCACTTGTTGTGTAAAGCGCTTCTTCCCAGTGGAAGATCCGTTAGCTCCTAAGTCCGATTTTCAGCAGAGAATCCATCTCCTCCTTCATGGCTAACTCCTACTTGCTCGAATTTTCATCTTGCGAGGTTTCTTCATAACTGCGAGGTTCTCCACCATCCGTCGCCAGAATGTAGCTTTAAAGTAGGAGAATACCTCCGTGGAGAGTGTCCAGCCCTTTCCGACTCGGCGAACGATAGTTGGAGTAGTGAATGCCTTCGAACACGATTGCGGAATAATGGGAATGGGTGCCCCGGACCCACTCTCGTCGTCATTCATATTTTGATCATGTATCGCGACCTCCGGTAAATCATCAAACTTTACTCGGCTCGATTTACGCAGATCGTTGTTTCGTAAACCGTACTAAACTCGTCTTTGTACATCAATTTCTCATTAAAGATCACGTTCTTGCTCCTTATGATCTTCCGATCTCGATCATCCCGGAAACGATACCCGAATGCATCATCTCCGTAGCCAATGAAGTAACACTTCTTTGACTTCGCCTCAGCTTACTTCGAGCATCCGGATTAATAAGAACATATGAAAGACAACCAAAAGTCTTAAGATGAGAAAATTTGACCTTTTACCGCTCCGGACTTCCTCGGGTAATTCACGGTTTAATGGGACGGATGGCCCCCTGTTGATCAACAGATCGCGATCGTCGACCGCATCCGCCGTGAAGGTCGGTGGTAGTCCGGCGTGCAATCTCATGCTCTAGCCCTCCTCATTGATGGTCCTGTTCATGCGCTCTGCAACACCATTTCTTCGTGGTGTCCCCGGAATGGTCTTCTCCATTCTAATGCCCCGAGCCGCACAGTGACTCCTCGAATCCACCATCAATGTACTCACCACCATTATCGGATCTCGGACATTTTAGTTTTAAGCTCGTCTCGTCTCAACGATGGCCTTCCAAGTCCCGAACACATTAAATACATCGATTTATGCTTCAAGAAATAGACCCATACCTTCTGCTGCATGATCATCGATAAATGTGACGTAAGTAGCGAGAGCCTCCAAGAAATGCGCATCGAGGAAGGTCCCCACACATCGGTGTGTACAAGTTCTAATTTTCCCGCCTTTAGCGCTCGCGCACCTTCGGAAACCGACCTTCTGCCGCTTTCCCACGATGCGACTTTCACATACGCCAAGATCAACCGACTTCGGCCCGGCGACTGCCTCCGGATCAGGCTCTTTCATGCCTCTCGGACTCATGTGTCCCAGCCTCGCAATGCCACATGTCCGTCATGCTCTCTACGAACCGTAGTATCAACACCGTTAATTAAACCAGGTAGTCATATACAACGTACCGCCTTCTCACCTCGAGCCGATGCACGGTGCTCCTTTAGTTACCTTCCAAGTGTTATTCGAGAATACTACTGTATGCCCTCCTTCATCTAGCTGCCCAATAGAAATTAGATTTTTCTTCAGCTCAGGAATATGTCTGACCTTTTGCAAGATCCATTTGCTTTTGTTAGGGAGTGCAATTTCAACATCTCCCATCCCCACTACGTTCGAAGTCGCTCCATCAGTCGAGAGTACACCTTCCCAAAGTCACTCGCAACATAGTTTTGCATTAACTCCCGGTGGGAAGATGTATGAAAAAACGCCCGAATCCAAGATCCAGGTCAGTCAACTGAGCCGTGAACTGCGAGCAACGAGCAGCATCCCGAACTTCTTCGACTATCGCATTAGCACTCGGTGTTCTCCATCTTCTAGGATTTTTGCAGTTCTTCTTTATGTGACCCGCTTTGACACAATTCCAGTAGAGTTGTTTGTTGACTAGTGCTGATTTGCTTTTGCTTCGTGTTTTGATTTCGATCTTCCTCTCGTTCGAGTTCCCGTCATGTGATCTCCTCTCGGAATCAACATTCGTGCCGAACTCGAACCCGAAGTCTCGCTAGAATCTTTCCTGCGCACCTCCTCAGCCAAAATTAAATCACGAATATCATCATATTTTAGCTTAGATTCATCCGTAGACTGTCGACCGCCATCCTCATGCGCTTTCCTGACTATTCGGCAATGAAGCCAATAATATCGATGCCAGTATCTCATCATCAAATTCAATTTCGACGGACGACAATTGATTTGTGATGGTATTGAAGTCGTTCGGATGTCAGTACAACGGATGTACGCTTCCGCCATCTTTAAATTGAATAACTTTTTCATCGGATGCACCTGTATTATTCGACGAGCTTGCCGTACATGCTCGACGAGCCGCCATGAGATCCGCGATGGTTCTTTCTTTGATAACGTTGTGCTAACCGATCTCGATGAGTGTCAATCGAATAACCCCCGAACCTCGTCGATCCAACAGATTCCGATCGGCCTCGTCCATCTTCTCCGGTCGTCGTCCCGGTAATGGAAGATGAAGTTTCTTCCCATGAAGTGATCCTCATCTGCATCCGCAGCTGACGAAGTCCGTGCCGTCGAATTTCTCGATCCCCGAAATCTTCACTTCGTCTCCGATCATCGTTCTTCTTGAGATCCGAACCAGGCTCGATACTGGATTGTTATGAAAAACGACGACAATAAAGCAAATTGGAACGAGAAAAATTACACCGTAAAATACGACACGGAGATTTACGTGGTTCGACGAATTGCCTACGTCCACGGAGACTGCAGAGGATTTTACTTATCTTTGAGGAATTACACCGTTGAGAGTCTCGACGTTTACGAAAACTCTTTCTCTCTCTCTCTCCTTCTCTCCCCTCACCTTCTCTCTCACTTCCTTCTCTCTCTCTTCTTTTTTCTCTCTACCAAAGCCACATAACAATGTAAAAAGAAAAACCGCCATTTTCTCCTCCTTATGCACGCACCGACAAAGAGGAGAGAAGCTCTCCCCTACACAAAAGCGAGCGGTCGAAAAACCAGGGGAAAAAGAGGAGGGAATTCTTGCTTTAGCTTTTCTTCTTATGTAAAGCTCAAAAACGGGATTAATGGAGTAGGTGAGCAATTTAAGAAAGAAGGCACATTAAGGCAACCTCCTTAATTGCCATGATGAAGGAATCACGGCACTTTAGGGAAGAAGGAAATAATTAGCAAAGGAAATTGATTAATTAAGAAATAATTAATTAACTGCCTTAAATAACAGTGGACCGGGCTCCACTAATCCCAACAAAATTATCAAGTCATGCTGAATTGTCTAGATTTTCTTCTCATTAATTCGCGATTTAAGTTCATGGTAATATAATGCAAAAAAACTTAATATATGTAATAGCAAGTTCCATGTGGGAAAATGTGATAAATAGCCAAAGTAAATATAAATGTGGAGTTAAAAATTTTGAATTCATGGAAATTTAAGTTTCATTGAAGAATTTAACAAAGAAAACAATCATGTCTGGACATATAGATAGCCAGTTCAGTCCATCAACCTCAATCTCCATCTTAAGATATACTTAATCACTGGGAAAAATAAAATAAAATCAAGTAATCGGATGGACATCATAAAGCATATGCTGTCAGCTACTTTGCATTAAGCTGGGATAAAAACTAATCTGTAGTGGACTTCATCAGTGCAACAGTATTTTATTGAACAGCGTTGAGTTAAACATAAAAGGTGCCAGCATAATTTAATATATTTTATTGAACAAAGCCTGAAATTAATAATCAATATGAATGATACCGTAATCCATGGTTCCAGATTCTGAATGTACACTTCTGCGTTGTCATTCAAATGATCCAGGCCAATTTTATCAACCTGAAAAAATTGTTCTCAATAAGGACCAGACTATAAAATGAAATCGCCCAATACCATTATAGCAGATTGCTTACACGATCCAGCTGCAATTTGTTAGGATGCTCTGGAAATTTTTTTGATAAAAGTACGCAGATTCGGGGTAGGTTGGGAAAAACACCAGCTGTCCAGAAGGCTTCTGAAAATGTGTGCGATGCCAGATCAGGTTTGTCCAGTATTTGGTTTAACCTATAAATCTTGCACGACAAACCCTCTGCAACTTTGGAAAGTTGGACAACCCACTCCATTTGAAGTGATTTCTCAGAAATTCCGGAATTTGGCTGTGCTTCAGAGCCAGCATGCTTCCAGCTTGTGGATTGGGAAGCAAAAGGTTCTTCATGATTAAGGTACTCGGACCATCTAGATAAATTGTCCCAATCCTTAGATTTCCCCGACATGTGAGTTGACTCTTGATTGGAAGAAAATGGCCTTGGCTTCGCCATTAGACCTACTTTAACCAAATCGCTGAAAGAGCATATAGATACTATCTTGTTAGCTTGACACATTGAACTCATTATCCAAATAAAATAAGGGATAGAAAAAGATAGGATCAGAAGACAAACCAATCTGAGAATTACAACAAAAATAACCTCAATTCTACCAGCATCAAGATAACCCTAAAATCAACATACACATACAATCTCATATCCAGAGTAAATTACACCTCCTCTAAGCTCATTTCATCTTAACCCTCTATAGAATCAAATGACTAAGAAATCCATTAAAATTCAAAGAATAACCTCACCGCGACAAAATCACACTTCAAAGCTTCAGTAAACAAATAACCGAAAAACTAAGCAGAATGTTGTAAAGCAGAATGCAGTGACGGCGTACCTCAAAGAGCGCTGAAGCAACTATGCTGGGACAGGAATTTAAAACTCGGGAAGCGTAGAAGCTGGAAATTTGCAGATCGATGAAGAGAAGTTCGAGATCTGGCTGTAGGACAGTTTTTCAGGTTGAGAGAGACAAAGTGCGGGGAAGCATTGCAGCCATTTAAGCTTCCCCCGTGATTTACACCAAAAACTGTATTTATATATTTAATATTAATATTAATATATATATATATATATATATATATATATGAAAAAAACTAATTTTAAACATAATAGGGGAATTTACATAAATACCACCCAACTCTTGTTTATTTACATATCTGACACCTAAGCTAAAGGTTTTACATTTATACCACCCAAATCTTTCTAATCACATTCAAAATACCATTGAAAAAAAAAGCGTAGTGGTTGCAGAGTCGTCCATCTCTTCTTCGCGTAATCTGAATTGATTTAGACGTGCTTTTTTAATATTATATATTTATTAATTCTTAATCATAAAATATTCCTTAATTATATGGCTTATTGGAATTATTTACAATAAAAAAATTTATTACCTTCATATTAAATGCATTTGTGTGTGTATAGTTAAGTTAGGGTCCGTTTTGGACAGCTTATTTAGTGCGGTAGCGTTTTGAAAACGCGTCTGCTGCATTTGGCGTTTTAGACTGCGCACTTACTCAGATGCGGTGGGAGGCTCTTACGTACTACGGTCGAGACTTTTTCAAAAAAATAAAAATTTGTAATAGTCACCGCACCTAGTTTATCAACAGATTATTTTTAATCAACTTATCAAAAGATTATTCAATAAGTTACAACTGCCACTTCCCCAAACAGAACCTTAAAGTTATCACAATGAAATACGGTTTATTTTAATAAACAAATTTACAAATGAAATCGATAGAATTTAATTCGATTAATTAAATTTGTTGATATAAATTTTATATTACGAAGAATATCTCGTAATAATAAAGAATTGATAGGAGTGATGATTTGGGTCAATGGGTCGGGCTTAGCTCCAATTTGAAATTGATTTGATCATAGTAGGTTTGACTCGAGCCAAAACCCGAATATTAGACTGGTCGAAATCTCAACCCTCATTCAACCTGCGAGCCTGAATCTAACCCACATAACATGTTTAACATATGGAATAACAGCTATTCGTGTTAAAATTGGGTTAATTTTAAGTTGATGGATCAACTCGATTCATACACATGTAACAGCTATTTGAGCTAAAATCGGGTCAATTTCAACTCAAATTTGAGTTAATTTTTGGTCAATTTTTAGTTATCATTTAAATTTCAAGTAAATTTAAGGTTGGCAGGTCAACCTGAGTCCGACCTTCATAATCCATTTAACATAATGAATAATTGTTCGGGTTAAAATTAAGTCAATTTGGAATGATTGGGTTGATTGCAAGTTAATTTAGGGTTGGATTTGAGTTGTTCCTATTATAATTATAAATTATTAAAAATAAATAAATGTGTGGGCCCACCAAATCATTTGCTTTTGCCAATACATAATCGGTTGAAAATTTTGTCCCTCTTAGTGGTTCCCTTTGAGTAGAATTTACACAAAGAAAAAAATACTTCATAAGTGTGTTTGAAAACGTTTATAATAATTTTTTAGTTATACCTTATTTCATATTAATAAGAAAATAAGTAAATAAATAAAAAGAATATTGTGTCAAAATAATGCTCGACTATTTAAATAAAGTTGTTTTAGTCTCATATTTTATAGAAGTGTCAAAATAGTCACTGATTATTTTTAAAATGAGCTTTAATAGTATTATATGCGGGCTGTTTTAGCCCAAGTTTAAAGATTTTATAGAGAATTTTGACACTTCTGTAAACTTTGAGACTAAAGTAATCTCGTGTAAATAGGCATGGACTTTTTACACTTTTTTGTTTTTACAATTAGATTTTAATCTCAAGGCATTTAATTATGTGGTTCAACTAAATTAGTTGATATATGTTAAAATTATTAAAAATTATAGATTGATTTTAAATAGACTATCATAATTGTGACAAGTGAATAAAAGGGCATTTACATACATACCAAACATTTTTCATGTATTTATATAACTGACTGTTGAAGCCAAATATGTCTGGGGGAACGTGCTGAAAGGACAGAATGTTGGATCGACGAAAGAAATTTGAAAGATTGAGAGAGAGGGAGAGAGTAAGGTGAAATGGAGAGAAAAACTTCCCCCAGCAAGGGGGGGTGGGTTGTTATGAGGCTCATGGACTCATTTTATTTCATTAAGAATATAAGTTACAAGTGAGAGATGTCAAAAAGACCCCTTTACATGAGAAGAACATTAATTTTTTAGATGTAGGAGGGCCAAAAAGTAAATTATAATATTACATTTGCTTAAAAAATGTATTACATAATATTTTAGTCTCTTGTATAGATGGGTACCTCATTGAGTCTTTTGTATAATGGTTACACTGTTCATTGTAGCCCTTCGCCGAGGGGAAAAGTCCTTTGTCGGAGTTCTCTGTCGGGGGCAAAATCCTTTATCAGAGGAAAAAGTCATTTGTTTGAGTAAATGTCGGTCGAGGGCAGCCAATTCTATGGGAGCAGGCTATAGATTGTCTCGAGATTCGTGCAGACCATTATTGAGTATACACTAACACAAATTTTATTTAATATATTTATAACACCCGAGACTTTATCTTCGCATTAAAAATAAGATTAGTTGAACATTTAAAAAATGAAATATAACTTTTCATGGAGGTAATTTATGTAAAAAATGAAGTTTAGGTGTTAGATACTTAAACACATAGGAATTGAGTGATATTTATGTTAATCTTCCTTGAATAAATTAAAAGAATCATAAACACTACAGTTGAGTTGCTGGGCATATGATCATGCAATCTTTTTTGCACATAAATGTTCTTGACTTAGTGGTTGTCCACTAAAAAAAATAAAAACAATATAACTATAGGTATTGATATGCCTTAAGCAATCTTTTGTCATTTTGCATAAATATTGACGTAAAACATAAATCTCGAGATATTTTTCGTGCAAGAAGCATTCTAACTCAAATTAATAATCATCTAAAGCTCCAATTACACAGACTTACAATCAATTTGATCATTTTGAAGGTACAGACTCAATGACACATAGTTTGGCCCAATTTAAGTCAAATCAAGCTGTTAAACTAATTTTAGAAGCATTTGGTGTATAGTTGGAATATCAAACATATTCTAAATTTGACAAGTTATAGTCAAATTGAGCATCTCGACTATAAAGTTTAAAATCTTAAGATCACTCAATTTTGACATTATTATGATGCTTAAATATCAACAAACTTTTGTCTGATCGGAGAAATCTCTCCAAGTGTCGATGGAGTGATCAACATTTCTTCATTATTTTCAACTATATCACTCAAAGACTATAAATAGAGTCACTCTCTCTTCATGAAAAGGGACCGAGATCTTAATCCGGAGAAGGAGTCGAGCTTAGAGATGATTCGAGAAAGTTGTTGAATTGTAACCTCATTCCAAATCGAAGACCCTACAAATGCTTCCTGCTCCGGCAGTTGTTGTCCAATGCTCTCCGACCACCACCATTGCTCGTCTTCTGCTCATGTCCCGTGCTTATTGCAATGAAGTCTCTTGCAAAGTTACAATGTGCGTTGCGAAGTAATGAATCATCGAGTAAAGTAAAGATTGACATCGAAAAGTAACAAAAGCACAATGGATATTAAAAATCAACATCGTGGAGTAACAAGACACCTTCTAGATTAGTGCACCTCCTAAACATGTAATGATGCATCTCCTTTCACCAAAGTTTGGACAACTACTCCTAACTACAACCACTCAGAGCCAATGGAAAATGATTTATTCAACATATTAATATTATACTTCGATGAACAGTGTAACCCTCTACTATCTGCGTGATAAAGGTATGTATGTGTAATCGCTAACTCATAGTAGATAATTTCAATTGGGTGAAGCCATTTTTTTCCCTTTTCAAGTTTTCCAAGTAAAAACTTATAATGTCTTGTTATTACTCCAATTATTTATACATGAGCTAGATTTCGTACAACATTAAGAAGCAAAATAATAACTATGTTATCGCAAATCTTTCAGCACGCTATCAAACATGATCAAACAAACTTGCTCTTCATATGAAAGAAGAAGGGCAACAATAATGCAAGTGCCTTTGTCTAAAGTACATAAGAAGATTAGAGTGAAGGAGAAGCAAATAATATCATATCGTATTTTTAGGGGGCTAATAATATGATTAAGGGTCTGTTTGAATAATCTGTTGATAAGCTGATTAAAAATAATCTGTTGATAAGCTACGTGCGATAGGTATTTCAAATTTTTATTTTTTTTTTAAAAGCTATACCGTAGCCAGAAAGCTCCCACCGCATCTAGGTAGGTGTGATGTGAAAACGCTGTTTTCAGCATTTTAAAAGCGTATAAGCTGCCAAAATGCAATTTAACCAAACAGGACAGATGCATTTTCAAAACGTCATCGCACCAAATAAGTTGCCCCAAACAGGCCTTATGACTAAATGTTTATTTGGGCCAGTTGCAGCTGCTTGAAGAAGTAGCAATAAAGCTGTTGTTGAAAGAACTACGGTAGTTGTTGTGAAAAAATTCTTAAAAAAAATCAAACTATAATTTTTTAGCAGCAACAGCAAGTAGTCAGAAGTGATTGGAAAATGCAGTTTTTAGCTGCAACTTCCAGAAAATGTATGCAAAATTACGTTCCTCCAAACAAAAAAATTTTACTGCTGCCCCAAACGCAACCTAGTAGAATAATATTGATATATATCCTAGGAACAAGAAAATAGTCACATAACTTTACAACTATATTTATAAAATTTTGCAATCACTCTAAATAGACCCTTAATATATTCTCATATAGATCCCCCCAATTATGATTGTGTCATGAGAGAGAATAGCTATTACATTAATTAAAATTTGATACCAATACAAATAATGCAAAGTTCGCAATATTTATTTTATTTATTGTCATCAAGATTAATGCTTGCATGAATTTAAAAATTGTTTTTACACATAGATTATCAATCTAATGTAATAAAAAATAACAAATAAATTTGATACGTACTAAAAAATTCACGATGATAGAGTAACTGATTATCATCTTAACGTTATATGAGAATTCATCACACATACAAATGAAAAAGAAATAAACGATGATGACTCCATAAGTTTTTACGTGGAAAACAGTAAAGGAAAAAACCCCTGGGCTTGGTCCAGTTGCGAAAATTAACTACTAATTGATGATTACAGAAATTCTTTGTCTCACAAACGGGAAAGGGTTATTATATTCTTCAGATTATAGTATCCATTGATAGCGTTTAGTTTGCGGTGATTGACGTTTTGTGGTGGTCAACAACGGTTGGCGGAGTTCAATATAGATCGGTAATGGTTGATGACGGAGACAATGGTGGTTAGCAGTGGTCGACGACCGTCGGCAGTGATCGATGATAGAGGTCGGTGGCGGTCGACAGCAGTCAGCGGTGGTCGACGACGGTCGAGGGTGATGCTAAGCTGCATCTTCTTCTCAAGGCTTCTGACTCTCTCTTTAGGCCTCCCGCACCCCCTCCCCCCCCTCCTCCTCATGTGAGGGTTGGGGGTCTATTAATAGTATTTTGGGAACAATTAATGTTGTCATTTTAATCAGACGATCCAGAGAGCTTCTCTTGATCAGACGGTGTTTATGGGGCATTTGATGACCTTAACGATGTCAGAATTAAGTGATCTTGGTCTAGTTAGATTCGTCTTGTCGAGACACTCGATTCGACTATGAAATTCCAGAATTCGATAACCGTTTGATCTTTAAAAAATGTTCGAGCATCTTCCAAATGTGATTAAACGACTTGATAAGGGTTTGATTTGACTTGATTTATCTGACTTTGATGTCGTTGGGTTCATCTCATCGAACCGATCAGTTTGACTATATATTTGCTGAAATCGGAGCTTTGGATGACTGTTTATCAAAATCTGAACGTTTAATGCTCAAAATATAATCTCAACATCCGTTTTATATCTCGAGATTCGTGCTAGATAATAAAATTTTGTTTGTGCAGTATCAAAATTAAATTAACTTTCAAATGGAAACGAAGAATTCATTAAACATAGCAAATTATTTTCATCCAACGATAATTGAACAAAGTCGAACTATTAAATAAAATCAAATTTGAGAGTTTTGAATCAACTTAACGCTCAGTAAAATTCTTTTAAAAATTACATCAACGAAATAGGTATTATCACTTACAAACTAAAATAATGAAAAACTATCATTTTGTTAAAGCAATTTTAAGAGGTCTTGCTTTAACAAATTAAAGTAAATTTAGGTGTCATGTTCACTCCAATGAAAGCCATCTTCACCGGCCCTATGGAGTCCTTAATTTGGGAAAAATATTCTGTCCAGATGCTTGTACTTCTAGACGGCCAACTACCTGCCGCCAGGTCACCCGCAAATGAAATATATGTTAGGCCCCATTCGGGAGGGCTTTTTCGCTGCGGTGTGGTTAGTTGCCGCTGTTGCTTCGTGAATTTTTTCGTTTTGGTTCGTAGTTGTGCGACACAGCTTTGGGAAGCGGAGAGAAAGCAGGCCGCGACAATAACCCCGCAGCCTCGCTTTCGCCCGATAATTTTACCATTTACCCCTCACATTTCTCTTCTACCCTCACTGCTTTCCCAGTGCTTCCCTCACGAGTCTCGTTTGCCTTCTTGTTTCGTAGCCCCTCGATTGACCGATCTCATATGACGAGCCATTTTCTTATTGTAATTTGTGGATCTGGATGAAGCTTATGCGTTTTTGCGGCTCTGATGTTTTCTCCTATTCATTTCCTTCTTTTTTCTGTCGTTTTTATTGTTTTTCTTCTATTTTATGGTGGATATGTAGCTTCACGAAGACAACAATGACATTACTGATTTGCGGTTTCTTAGGCTGCTTCGCTAGAAGATGACAAACAAATTCTCAGTTTTTTGTGTTTATTACTCTTTTTATGCGGTGGATTTTGGTACTTAGCTTGAAAGTTTGGAACATGAATTATTTCCTCTTCTCCTGTTTTCTCAAACAAACCCTTAGATTTGTGTTCAAATTGGCATTGTCCATCCAAGTTGCATCTTTTAACTATCACACACACACACACACACACACACACACACACACACATTGGAACCGGCTTTTTCGGTGCGGTGTGGTGCGGCGCCGCGAATCCGCGACTTGTTTCTCATTTGTACTTGGAGCGTACCATCTGCTTTGTCGTAGCGGAGCAGCCGCAACTGCGTACCATCTGCTTCGTCGTAGCAGAGCAGCCGCACCTGAGAAGGCAACGATAAGATCGCGACTCGCTGGGAAGGCAACAGACGGGATCGATCGTGCAAAGGCAACAGGTAGGGATTTAAATAGTAATTAAATAGTAATTACTATTTAATTATTAATTAATGTAAATTTATTATTTAAGAAATAATTTGTTTATTAAAAAAATTATCTAAATATTATGTTTTACACCGTTTTATTGAATTGGGCAAAATGGTCTTTTTCATCGAAAAACGCTACGCTTAGTTATTTTCGCACGATTGCAACTAAATAATCAACCAACTTCCACGATTAGCATGCGTAAGTAATGATAAACTAGTAAAGAAAATGTTCGTAATTACGTAAACAAACCCTAAATACTTAAATTTACTCCATAATTATAATTACTTTTATATATTTAGACATATCACAAACACACTAAATACTTAAATTTACTCTATAATTATAATTACTTTTATATATTTACACATATTAATCAATTTAATATATAAAATATATAAATTTATGAACAATTTTAGCAAATAGGGGCAACATAGTCATTTTGTCAGAAATAACTGCACCAAACAGACTATCAGCTTATCTGCAACTACTTCCTTGCAATAGTTTTTTAAGGCAACTGTAACTACAACTGAAAAATCAAGAAACTGTAGTTGCTTCGAACAAAACTTTAATCTAGCGGCCGGTGATGAACCGGGCGGAATATTTTAAGTTTAATTTGTGTTCAGTCCAACTGAAAACCACTCTTCAGTGCAACGCACAAGGCGAGCTCGATAGTCGCTACAGCCAAGTAGAAAGCATGACTTTCCTCCAAACTCTTCCCTTTAGCCGATCTCCACCGCCTCTTCCTGCTCCGCTCTCCTCACAGGTAAGCTTCTCTCTCTCCCTCACTCCTTCCCCAGTAACAACTAGTTTACTATCTCCTTATACCATGAATTCTCGCAGGTTTCCCCATGGATATCGAGCTTCCGCCCCATATCCATATCGGCCATGTCTCAGGTATCAATATCCACGTTCTATTCCTCAAATCCCTTCATTATCTCCTCCTCAATACTCCCCTGATTCGCAGAAAGAGGGCAACAACGGGAGACGAATCTGGAGGCGCCGAAAACTGGTACTCTCCAAACTCAAACCCTAGCAAAAAAAAACCTCTCCCTCCTCGATTTCCGCTACTAAATCAATCAAAATTGGCTTTCTCAAAAGAGGAAGAGAGACGAGAAGATTGAGTACAAGATGGAACGGGTCCCTTTTCTCGAGGAGCAGGTGAGGAAAATAAGGGAGTCGGGGAAGATAATGTCGCTCGACATCGAAAGGCTGCTGCTTTCAGAGGAGAACCGCTTCGCTTTCGTCAACGAGGTGGCGGCGGAGGCGACGGCATATGTGGAGAACAATCGAGACGAGTATGGAGCTAAGAAGGCCATTCTTCATGTGCTGAGCAACAGGATGAATGACGCCGGCTTCCACCGCTCGGAGGCTTATATGGAATCTGATCCTTTCAAGCCTGGACCTCACTACCTAAGGATTCCTGAAACTTAACCTCCTGATTTATTCAGTTATGTGTTTTTGTGAATTATTTTTTTCGTAATTATAATTAGATAATTAGCTTGGTTTTTATGAATCTAGCCTGTTCGTTCGTTTGTTTAAATTACATGGTTAAGGGTTCAGTTTGAAGGAGCTTTACCGTTCAACAAAGCTCCTTTAAAAGTCACATCTGCGGAGCAGACATTGTCATCTGCAATCTAAAACAACAAAAAAATCATGGTTCTGTTGAAACAGCTTTGGGTTATGCTGCTTCATTGAATGAAAGCAAATCTACACATCGGTATTCACTACAATAGAACGGAGTTTCACTACCTTCTCAAATGGACTTAACAAACATCAAAGTGGTATTTTTGATGTGATATGAAATATTTGTGTTGTATAAATGTAAAAAAAGCGAAGTCTAGGTTGTTGATATGTAAATACATAGGAATTTGGTGCTATGTAGAATAATGGTTCAACAAACATCAAAGATGAACAAATGCCTACACAAATATGATGAAGTCAATGTTCTGTGAGGGCAAGTTGAGTTTAAGCACAACTGATATTATACTATGTAAGAGTACCAGAGCATGTGATGTAACATTCATCATATAAACATTGAAGCTCAAGCAATTAATTAAATAAACGAAAACAAATTTACATTTAAGGTATAAAACATAAGAATTTTTATATGGTTTAGCACTCTAGTTAGCCTACATTCATGCCTTATTTCTATCCAAATTAGGATGCCACCACCCGACTTACCACCGCGAGCCACTTCAATCAATGAGTAAGTGGAGAAACCTTGTAACAAACACTATTCTTAATGGAAAAATGCAACCCAAACACCAATTCAATATTACACGATAAAATTCCAATCCAAAGTTCTTTTGAATTCTGATGGTGAATAAAGGAAGTCGGTTTTCATTATCAAAGGAGATAACATATATGTAATTGTAGATAAATAGGTGTGGGGCGGCAACCCTAACATAGGCAACTGGGCAGCTGGTCCCTGCACCCCCTGGCTGAACCATTTCAGCTTTCCCTACCCAGTTCAACCGCCAGTTCAGCTCAGATGAGCCCCGCATCAATCATATAAAATTCATTATCACCATATCACTAGTGAGCTATCTATGAGTCACCCAAACTAGTGGAGTAAACATCAGATAATTCAAACGAGCAATGAAGCTTGATATTAATAGCCAAGTTTTCATTTGTCATGAAAGCACTAGAACAAATTTAGCTCAGGGGGCATTTACATGCATAACATACAATTCTTATATATTTAGATAACCAACACCCGAACCTTTATATTTACAAACATAACATTCAATTGACATCATATAAAAAAGAGCACTTCACTATCTTTCTAAAGGTGAAATAAATCTTTTCATGCATAGGCTTTTAATACCAAGGCATTACAAATGTAAATATCAAACTCTAGGTGTTAGATATGTAAATGCATAAGATGTATGTGGAATGTATGTAAATTTCCCTTTAACTTAAATTCTAGCAGCCCAAGTGAGTCAAAGATCAGAACTGATGGAACACATAATTTCACATATAGAGTGATTATACTGATCTTCCATAGCTTATAGATTTTCTTTCCTGCTGCTGCGTCCCTCACCATTAGCCCCCATTTGCTCCACTGGTGAACAGGTGCTTTAAACTATGTGAGGAACCCCATCTTCTCCTCGTTATTAACTTTGAGTTGTTGAGCCTGCATCTACATTCTATGTGTGGCACATTAATTGAAAATAAAATGAATAATCTCAAGGTGTTGGGTTCGAACCCTCATCTTAACCAAATGAAGAGAAGATTTATCGACATACCACTTAATTCTTACGTATTTAGTATTTACCAATCCAACACCTAAAGTTCAATTAGATGACATTTACATAGATACCATGCAATTTTTTATATATTTAGATATATAACACCAAAACTATAATATTTATGGAAAATCATTATGAATGTCATGAGATCCATGCCATTTTCTTATCAGTCTGCTTTGGTATCAGTCCCGTCTTCTCTGTTGCTTCACACGTTGTAGATGATGAGGACAGATCAGCTACTTAGCTCATATTTTCTCCTTGAGAGCGAGTTTGAGTTAAGAGTTGAATGATAGATTTTAGGGGCATTTAATACATATAGACCCCCACAATTCTTAAATATTTACACATCTAACACCTAAACTTTCATGTTTATATGCATGCCACTCAAAATTTTAACTTCATATAAAAAATATCATCATCACTACCTTTCATTCTTTTTTATAATTCAAATACAACCGTTAATGCATTGGCTTGTGACACCAAGGTTTTATAAGTGTAAATATCAAATTTTGGGCGTTTGATATGTAACTACATAATAATTTTGTGGATTGTATGTAAATTTCATAGGTTTTATGGGCTTAGTTCCAAATTGTCTTTGCAGTAGTTATTTGGAGCATTTGATTTGAATGCTTTGAGCTAACTTTGGATGGGTTAGATTAACCCGAGCTTGGTTCATAAAGCCGATAAAATTGTTGTGACTTCAGGGCGTAATTAGATCTAGTTTGCTTGTGAGCGTCCTCCCCTTATATGAAAGTTACTTTTGAATGAATCATTGTTAATTCTTACAATATGTTCTCAATTTTCTTTTTTTGTTCAGTGACTAATAGTTACAATCAAATAAAATTTAAACATGTTACAAGTTATTGTGAATTTTCATTGTGGCGTTATATGTTACAATCATATTTCAACTATGACATTAATAAGAGATGACGATGACGGCGAACAAGAGTGTTTAACAACCATTGGTGGGTACGGAGATCAGAAGTTATTATCGGGTCTTTTTCTATATGACGTTGCACGTTACAATCTTATTTGGTAGGTCATTAGCAACCAGGGGTCGCTGACGGTCGGCAGCTGCAGAGGTCGGAAGTTATGTTCGAGTTTTCAACCTTGAATAGACTTTATTATTCTTTCTCTTTCCCTTCCCTCTTCAAGTGAGTAGAGGGAATTTATTTATAGCTTCTGGGGCGGGAGCATTTGGGTTTGTTGGCGAATAATTTCCTTAACCACTTGATCAAATGGATTGTATTGATCTCCCTTAATCATGAGGTTTTTTTTTTTTTTTTTTTTGGGTGTAAAAGCGGGCATGACCTCAAATTTGAGTGATATTGAGCGCATTTATTTCAGATTGAACCAATTTTGGTATCATCATATTCATCTAGTCGAGAATATCATTTTGTTTATAAACTTGTTGATATCGGAGTCTAGATGATTTTGAATTTGAATATTTTTTCTTGCTAAAAAATTTGTTGAGATGCTTGTTAGATGATAAAAATTTCTTTATGGCGCATCACGTGTAGATATTTTGAATTAAATGCCCCTTCATAATATTCTAAACACGTCGTTGAATTGATCAACCAGTTATTTTATAATATCTCATAAGTAACTTGAATTATTGTGACATTTTTGTTCTTTAGTCCATTTTTTCTATTGTATTATTATAACCCTAAATTGACAAACTTAGCACATTTCAAGTTAAAATATATAAGAAGTAGATATAGATCAGATCACTACAAATTTTATACTCATTTTATATCATATCCATTATCCGACATGTTTAACTCCTTTGTAGTATCAGTTGCTTATTCTAGAACACACGTTATCAATTTATTTTTAATAAAGTCTTCTAGATCTCAAGCATGTGTAATTACTTACTTAATTACCATTGGCAAATTAGCTAAGTACATGTCTGCTGTTAATTCTCCTGTTTACTACTTAGAAACAATTTTTTCCAGGGGTATTTACATAACAAGTTCCTCACATTCTCCTTTTTACATATCAAGCTCCCTAAATATTTAACTTACACACAAAGGTCTTCGTCTCTTCGTCTCGTTTCATCTTGGTGCATTCTTTCCGTTCCTCACCATGAACCACACGGCGACTAGGAGTCCATTGGAGAACAATGGTTTCCTGCTTGGGGTAGCTTATTTGGTGCGGTGTATTTTGAAAACACACTCAAATCCGTTTAGATAAATTGAATTTTGACAACTGTATTAGAAAACAACTTTTTCAAACCGCTGAAATCAGCGTTTTCACAACTTTTCTGATTATGTGCGGTAACAGCTTTCTACCTTCGCTTTGAACTTAAAAAAATAAAAAAAATAAAAAACAAGAAAAGATCACTGCAACTTTTTGAAGAGTTTATCAGTAGTGTTTTACCATTTTCGGCTTACTATTCTGAGAGCATATTACATCAGGATTCCAGAAGCTATTTTGCATATGGAGTTCAACTGTGGGGCGCTCTGGATAAGTGGGCACACTTTGACACTAATATTTTTCCCTATTCCCCCTTCTCCGGCGCCACTGTCCCCCATCTTCCGTTCATCCCTCTCCTTCCGTCTGTGAAGAAGGCGGCTCAACCTCACCCTCTTCTTCAACCCAAATAATAAATTCATAAATAGAAACATGAATGACACAGCAACCACTGTCATCAACTTAGCCCGACAGCTGCTCCGGCAATCGCAGGACAAATCTCCTCCATCTCCCCTGCAACTTCGCGAAGCACCAAACTCACAGCTAAAACAATCCGGCCGCATCATCCACTCCGGCGAGAACCCGGCGGCTATCAGCACTGTCGATCCTCCATCCCCTCCTCCTACAAACAAATAACTTCCAATGAAACCCAGGATTGCTATAATTCCTGCAACGCGCAGCAAACTCACCAAATTTCGGTCTTCCAAAGTCTCTTGAATAACGGATTCTGTAATCTCTAAACAGACTCGGATTATATTGTTCAAAAGAAACAACTCTGAATCAAAGTTATAGTTTTTATCACAGTTGAAGAACGATTGGCCTGATTCAAGAAAGATGGAGGAGTTGAAATTGAAATCTGGAACTGGTGATTTGAAATCACGGAGGAGGAAAATGGGGGACAGTGGCGCCGAAGAAGTGGGGTATAATAAGCCGGCAATGGTAAAGCGGAGGCCATTAAACCTTCTTTTCTCCGATGGAACCCTGCCCAGCCCCATAAAATTAATCCAATATAAAATTAAAAGTACATGTGTCTACTCTTCAATTATATTAGTGAATACATGATTACAAGTTGATGTTGGTAGATACAACAATAATACTTGGCTATAGATTATTGTTCGTTGTAACAAATTAATGGTGATGGTCGATGATAATCTTTGGTGGTCGGCGGCAAGCTTTAGTTGTAAGCGACAATAGCCAAAATTTTGAAATGTAAGCTTTTGTAGCAGCTTACTTTCTTTCTCCTCTTTCTTAAAGAACGTGGGCTTATTTATAGTTTTCAAGAAGTACATTTTAGTAAAATTAGTCAATCTTTTCAAACACTATTAGAGAGCCTACAGTGATTTGCTTGAACCATCTTATGCTCGTTGGATTTCATTTATCGAGCTACTCTATTTGAATATAAACATGTCAAATTTTAAAATTATTTGATCTTTTATTATATGCATTAAAAAATTTCCTTACATTATAAGTATTTGATCCAAGATTATTTAGCCTTGGATTAGATCATTTTTAATGTCATTGAGTTTGTTTTATCGAAACGGTTAGTTTAACTATAAATTTGTTAAAATAAGGAGTCGTGGTGCAAACTGCATCAGTACTCCAATCATTACTTATCACGTGTAGAGTTCAACCTCATTTAGTAAAAAAAATAAAATAATTTAATATACGATAAAGTCGAGCTGAACATGTGATAAACAGTGATTGAAATCTTGATACATACATGACTCATATTGTAATATTTTTTCTAAAATAAGAACCGCGATAATATTGAATTCGACTCGTGCTATAATCATAAAATTTCTCGATGCTTAGCTTTTTTTATTTTTTTAAAAATTATTAAAGAAATTCATGCCGGGCTAGCGTGCCCCCACCGCTACGCATGGGTTTCTGCTTCACGCCGCTAGTTTAGTGCTTGGGGGCTGCAGTGGGGCCCACCATGTTTGACCCGAGTAACGCGCCATCGTTTAGCCGCCGTCCACATCATCTGGACCCACCGTCAATTTCTCGTTAGCCGCCGTTAGCTGTCGTCCACATGAACCGTACGGCCGGTCCGCCACCAGTATTTATTTTTTTGAAAAATACTAGTTTTCTTAGAGACAGTACGGTTCTGACATAGACAAAAAAAAAATTATATATATATATTTGAGAAAGAATATTTATGACTTCCTACGTGTTAATATAAAAAAATTCGAGTACATATTTGAGAGGGGTGATGGATCCCCACTAAAAACACCAAAAAAATACATAGTACACACCCCTAAGAGTTCCACCATCCACAGTATAATACACACAAAAAAATTCTCCAAAAAAATATAAATATATAAAATATACAAGACAAAAAAAATAAATTATATATATATATATATATATATATATATATATATATATATATATTTGAAATGAACATAAAAATATTCTATCTAATAAATAAAATTCAATCGAAGTCAATAAAATGACTTCTTAATATTTCTCATTTAAAATTTTAATAAGAAGGAAAAAATTATGGGAGTACTGTTCTACATTACTCCAAACATTTTTAATTTTATTTTAAATTGAATTCAGTACTATGTTTAAGATACTAATTTTAAGATAAATTTAATAATTTAAATTTCTTTTTGATTAAATTTATGTCAAAATATCCTAATACAATTTTAAGTCATGCATGTCACTAATAGTATTGATGCGAGCTAGAAAATTCGTGGCACCAGAGTAGTAGATTATTGTCTCGGTGTAATATAAAAATTCAGGGCACTCATAAAAGAAAATGTGACTAATAATGATAACAGAAGTTTTCACGTGAAAAACTTGGAAAGGAAAAAATTACGGGGACTGACCCAGCTGAAGAGTTTCACTATAAAAAAAATGATTACAGTTGCAAACACTTGTCCCATAGACGGGAAACGGTGGTTATTAAGTTTTACAAGTTGCAACGTCGAGTGAAGGCGACCAATAGCGATTAACGACGTCCGGTAGGTGGTAGTCGACGGTAGTTGGCAATGAATGATGGCCAGCAACAGCGGTCGACGACGATCGGCGGTGGTTCGACAGAATGCTCAAAGATGATTGGTGGTTCTTGACGGTGGCATGAGTGGTGTTGGATTCAGTTTTTTCTCAAAGCTTTGAGTTATTTCTCAAGCTTCAAGCTCTCCTCTCCCTCATGAGAGAGGTTGTGCTCTTGTTATAGAATTATCGGTGTAATCAATGCAAAAAAATGAATAACTTTGATTGAACAACTTATATCGCTTCCCTCGATCAAATAACATTTGATGAACATTTGAGTGCCTTAATGTTGTCAGAGTTAATTAATTTTGGGCTCACTTCTCAAGTTGCTCGATTCGACTATAGACTCGTCAGAATCATCATTTGCTTGACCTTCCAAATGTGTCCATAAAACTATCAAAAGAATTTTAATATTTTGATCTGGGCTTAATTTGGTTCATGGATGAATTTTAGTAACGTTTGGTTCTTCTTGTCGAGTCGGTCAATTTGACTGTAAGTTTGTTGAAATCGAAGTTTTATATGACTTTTTATTGAGGTTTGAATATTTTTTGCCCCAGAGGCATGACACGGATATTTGTTGGAGTTTGAAATATTCAAACTCAACTTTAAAATCATTCAATTCAACGAACTTATAGCCAAATTGAATGGCTTGATGGGATGAACCCAATAATACCAAAATTGATCCAATATTAGTCAAATCAAGCCCAAATCAAGTTGTTAAACCATTTTTTGAAACTGTGTGCTCAATCAGAGGTCAAATTTATTTTAGATTTGACAAGCTTATGGTCAAATTGAGAGTCTTGATGAGACAGAATCCAACTAGAACAATATCAGTTAATTTTGACGTCATTAACACACTTACATATCCACAAAATCTTCTGATCAAATGATTAACCCTGGGCAATCTAATGAGTGGTCTAAAGTATTGTCTTATTCACATATGATGTTACTCCCAAAATCTATAAAATAGAGCCAAACTCCCTTCATAAAATGGGGAAGGGGGGAAGACCTATATCTAGAGCTGGACCAGGAGAATGACTTTGTTACAATTCGAAGACCCAACGAACACTTCATGCTCTCGCAACCGTCAACCTCTGTCAAAAGCACCTCGGTCAACCACCGTTAGTTGGCCCCTACTCGTCACGGTCAGTGGACGTTGCAAAGTAACGGCAGGCGTTGCAACAAATAACCTTGCAGAGTGAGATGTAACTTATCACTTAAGTTCCAACTATAACCTACGTGACTCACTACTACTGCAACTTCCAACTACAACCTTAGTACTTAATTGTCACTATTATAGCTCTCCACAACTACTGTTGTAGCCAACCGACAGTTCTGAAGCTACTGACAACGACCAATATGATCAACTATTACTTTCACTTAAGGCCTCTGTGACAAACTGCGACTAATACAATCACAAAGAACTATATTTATTGTAGCTCAATTACGACTATTAAAATGAGACCATTATTATACTTTTGTAATTTAACCTTCCCTATTCCGGGGGAAGAGTATAGCTAATTCTACTCACAATTACATTATCAACTACTTTGACAAGATCTGATCCATTGAGTTTTTTCTCTTTAGAAATTTTACATAAAAACATGTTTTTTTTAATCTATATATTAAATCTTGATGTAATTAAGACGTTAATTTATTAATCGGCCGTCATGAATGTCCAGCACAAGACAATGATGATAACGACTCCTATAATATTACAAATCGATCCAAAAAACGTGGAATTTAGAGCAATGCCGATTTCACACGAGGGCGGCGGCGGCTGACAAAGTTATACTATGGCTGACGGCTTCGCCCTTCTCAATCTCTTCCTGCTTCCACAAATCACAGTCTTTCTATAAATCTCAAACTCTCTCCCTTTTCCCTCAACAAATTCCCCTCCTTTTTTTTAATTTCTTCAGTTCCACGATGCCTCCGAGAAGCAAACTCCCTTGCGCCGCCGCCGCCGCCGACGCCGACGAGAAGGAGATTCAATTCCGGGGTGTGAGGAAGCGGCCCTGGGGTCGATACGCCGCCGAAATCCGCGATCCTGGGAGGAAGATAAGAGTATGGCTCGGCACTTTCGATACTGCGGAGGCGGCGGCGAGGGCTTACGACGCCGCCGCCAGAGAGTTCCGAGGATCTCGCGCAAAGACCAACTTTCCTTTCTCCGGTACGGATCACGAATCAAGCGGAGCCGTTCCCTTCGATCTCAACCGCGTCGGCGACGCGCGGTTTATGTTCCGCGCTTTTCGGAATGAAATAGCGGCGGCGGCAGCGGTGGAGGCGGCGGCGCAGCCATTGTGTTTCTTTGATAACTCCAACATAGCGGCGGCGCAAGGTTTCTTTCCCGGCGGGGCGGGAGTATTGGACACGTCAGCAGTTGTTGAGTCGAGACGGCTATCGCCGGCGGTGAAGATCTGTTCGTTGGGTATCGATCTGAACCTTCCTCCACCGGCGGAGATCGCCTGAACGTCGCCGGAGCTCTGTTATTATTATTATTATTATTAATTGAGGCAAATGATTGGAAAAAGGTCGTATTTTTCCTCGCCTGAGCTTTAATTTTTATTTAGCGGAGTAGAAAAATTAAGAAGAATTAGAGTTTAATTGTTCATTTTCTTGAACGGGAGATGAGTATTATTTATTTTTGTGTAATTATTGGATAAGAATAATCTCATTATTTTGAGGGGCTTTTACATACATATAATTCAAAACATTCATATTTATCTATTTCACGTCAAAATTTTCATGATTACAAACATAATATAAAAATTTGCACTCATTATCATGTTTTAATAATCAATTTCATATTTGCTCTTTTTACTTATCGAACTAAATAAGAGCTGTTCACGAACAATGCGTCATTTTGACAACCATAGTCACACGTAATGATAGAATGTTAAGCTTAGTGCAATATTTAAATATTATTATTTATATCCAAATATTCATTTAAATAGAACCTAATATATTTTTATTTTATTTTTAATTAGTAATTTTAAGTAATTATAAATCTTCGTAGCCTTATAATCAATTAAATTATTTAAAAATAATACTCATTATATATATATATAATTTGGTTGTTTTCAGTCAAAACGAGTCAACATGAACGAACAAAATTTTGTTCGTGTTCAACTCGTTTATATATCGAGCACAAGAATATTATTCATGTTCGACTCGTTTGCTTAGCGAAAAAATAAAACATAAGCTACTTAACAAATCAAACATATACTAATTATAAACTACAAATATTTCAACCCACAAAAAATGTGAATCACAAAATTATTTAATGATAGAAAATATCAATCATTTGAGCTCTTTGTGCATTAATATGGACCTCTCATAATGTCTATAAGCGAAGGCACCATCAGTCATAATTTTATTAACCAACCAATTTATATTCCCTTTCATCTTGATGTGATATCTACAATATCTCGGTCAATACTGAGATTTCATAGAAATTGTACTAGCTCTTAGTGGTCTCCATTCTCCAAACAGGAACCGGATTATGTCGGCAATTGCCCCCCTTACAATTTTTCTATTCAAATAATAAAATTTATATTTTTTCTGATATGATTTATGTAATCAATTATTAAGTTGTGGAATAAGTATGCTACAAGGATTTTAAAGGAGAATGGTTAGAAAGAGATTAGCACATCACAAATTCGGTTACAAGTGAAGAGTCTGTTTGGGGCGATGATGCAGTGACGGTGTGACATCGCACACAGTTTTGTCTATTTGGGTAATTTGTGTTTTGATAGCTTTTTTAAAAAGCTGCTTCTGAAATATGTCTTACCACATGTCCTAGCTAAGTGCGGTGCCAGCTATTTAGCTATGATCTAACATTTTCAAAGATTTTTTTTTTTTAATAGCCATCACAACTTATTGAATATTAGATTATTCTTCAGCAGATTCACTGATGCTTTTTAATAAGCTATAGCTGGCTCAAACATACACTAAGTTTGAAGGCAACGTCTAACACCTAAAGTTTGATATTTATAATTACATCAACTTAGTGCTGATCATAATTAAGGCCCAATCCGGGGCAGCTAATAAAGGCGTTTGGCGTTTTCTAAACGTGAAGGGGCGTTTTTTTTCCCGTACGTTTAGGCTGCTTATCTGAAACCGTCATTTGACATCGTTTAATAAACGTGGCCGCGGAATCGACCACATGGTCTGTGTCTTCAATCCACGGGAGGGGTTTGTTTCCTCCCAGGCCGTTCTGTCTGTCTCCTCCCTCGCTCGACCGTTTTTGCCTTGGCTACTTCTCCCTCTCCTCTCCATCGGTTGCTTTTATCAACAGATCACGACTTCATCTTTCCTCATTTTTCCGAGATCCACGTGTCAGCTTCCCGTACCTTCATTCACGTCATCCCGTGTCCCGCTGATATCGTCCTCTATCTTTCCTTTTTTTCACACTCTCTGCACCGGAAGCTGGTCATCTGGACCCGTTCTGTCCGTCTTCTCCCTCGCTCGCCCCATGTCCCACTGATTGCTTGTTGGTGAGTTGACTTTGCGGGGGGTGGTGATATGGGTGTGTGCTGGGTAGGGGATGGTGGCTGTGAGTGTTGTACTTTTGGCTAGTGATACTGTCTCTTTGCTAGTTGACTTAAAGTATCACTGTTTTTCCTTTTCTTTATTAGTATCATAATGGTAAAGACCAAAGAAGTTGCTTGTATTATGGGTATTTTTGGTTTTGCAATTTTCATGTGTTTGAATTGCTTCTTTTCCATTTGAATTTTATTTATTTATTTATTTATTTTAAGGGCTTGTGAGGTCTATGATGAGACTGTTGACCTTGTGGGTTCTTCTAGATGACCTGTTGGTCGATGTTGGTTAGTGTTACATGTGAAATCCTAATGAAGGCAACCAATTTTCTGTCTTCCTTTTGTACATCGGTTTATGATATTCTTCTGGATGATCCTTTTTTGGTGAAATACATATGTGATACATAGAAGGTTGGTTTTACGTGGGTTAAAAGTAACTAAAAAAATCATTTTTTACAAGGTATATTGTCATCTTGTACTGACAGATTCGTTGGTTGGTGTGGTGAGTTCTCAGAGCCCTCACACTTGCTTATTATTTTTTTTTATCAATTTATGCTTGTATATTCAATACTGCTTCCATTTATTTCCACTTTTTTTGTATATATATATATTTTTGAATTTCATCTTCTGTTTGACTAATGGATTCTCTCTTGAATCTTTGAATGAAGATGAGCTCTAGGATTTCCCTACTTACGCCATGTCAGGCACATAACTATGGGAGAGTTCTACAGGTGCTCACGAAACATCACAGAGAAGTCTGGCAACCGTACAGTGGGAAGACGCTTACATATTTCATTAGGTGATAGTGATCGTATTCCCCCGAGTGACGACGTAACTCATGACATACATCGTGTGCATTTTAAAATTAATATTAGTATATTATTTAATTGTAATTTCAATATATTTTTTTTTCTTTTTTAGCAAACTTGATACTGTGAAAAGAGGTGTATAGCATTTTTTTTTACTGTTATGAGGTGATTTTTACTTTTAAACTATCAAATATATAACTATGAAAGTTCTGTTAGAAACAACACTACTGCACATAAACAAAATGATCATTTATTCAGAAATAATAACAAATCAACTATTTTTCAAACACAAATCAAACAGTCAGCTAGTTTATTCGAATCAATCATTGATCAATGAACTTATCTCGACATGTTCGTTTATCAACATTTTATTCAATAAACTGCAGATGTCCCAAACAGACCCTAATATTACACACTTTTTTAATATAAATTTAATAAATTCAATAAATTCAATGACCATAAAATTCATCATAATCATATTTAAGTTAAAAATAACTTCATCCAAAAATTTTCCCCTCAAACAATACAATAATAGAAATTATACCATACCGAACAAACAAAAAATAAATCATTCAAGCGCTTACTAGATGGATTAACATACATTCTTGCCACAAAAACGTGAATAATAATTTTCCAAAATATTTTTTTTTGCCTATTATTCAAATGTTAAATTACATAAAAAAAGGATAAAAAATACAAACATTGTGAGATATATTTACAGAGCAATTTGCTCCACTGATGTTTACAAAAACCTAATGAGGGTAAGAAAACAAAGACGTGGATTATTTACATTCTGATACAAAAAAGAATGTGTTTAAATATTCACCTACAAGAAGGACGAACAAAAATAAAATAAAATCAGATGTAATTGAAAAACTATGCGGCATTTACATACATACCACCCAATTTCTATGTTTTTACATATCTAACAGCTAAACTTTTTACATTCTTACCATCCAAATCTTTCATATCATGTCAAAAATACCACCATTTTAACTTCTAAAAAAGAGAAATATACATATTTATACATACTTAAGATGGCATTTATGTAAAAATTGAAGTTTTGGTGTTAGATATGTAAATACATAGGAATTGAGTGGTATGTATGTAAATCATCCTATATATATAGATATATATGAAGAGAAATCATATTTACTTACATTTATGTACATAGTTGCAGCTGGAATAAAGTTGGCGGCTGGAATTTTGTCCAGTGTAGCTCACCAGTTAGTTGCAGGCAATTGTGTAGCAGTAGCTGGAGGCAGAAAATTGGGAGACCAGATTGGCAATAGCTAACAAAATAGGCTAAAATCTTCAGTCTTGCTGGGGAACATCTATGGCCTGGAGGAACCGAGATACTTGTTCATAGATTCTTTCTGGTGCTCTGGGTCCAGGCTGAAGAGGAAATCAGCGAGAGGTTAAATATTTGAATGACTTTCTATTTACATATCTAACAACTAAACTTTGATATTTACATGCAGACACCCAACTCTTCAACGCTAGATCAAAAATACCAGCATTACTATCTTTCAAAAGTGGAATACACATTGCCATGCATAGATTTATGGCAACAAGGTGTAATAAGAGAAAATATCAAAATTTCAGTATTAGACGTGTATATACCTAACAATTGTGTGGTATTTATGTAAATATCATTTTTCACAAGGAATTCCCAACTACAATTTTTTTTTTCAGAATTATTAAAAAAGAAAATTCTGAAGTAAACTCTGAGAAAAACTTTGAAATAAACTCAATATTATTCTTTCAGACAAATAAAGCCATCAAATGAGAAGAAGGTTATAGAGTCAGTTAAGCAAACGACAATAATTACTAGCACAGTTTGTCGATTCATGAGTACTACCAAAGACACACTTGCAAGACAGTTTGTGTCTCATCGTCATTCGTGGGTGACGAATGAGTTAGTGAATTAATTGAAGCTCATCCAAGCCGAATTCACAGCATGTTCCAGATGTCAAAAGCTATTTTCTACGATTTATTAGAAGAATTGTAATCCAAATATGGTTTGTGTGAATCTTCGCGATTTACATCCTAGTAAGTCCTAGTTATCGCGCTCTTCATTATGTCGCACAATGAATCCACTCATGCAACTTCTGAGTGTTTCCAACACTCTACAACGACGATTAGCAGGTATTTCTATGCCAGGGTTAATTCTTTATTTAAAATGGCTAGAAACATCATCAAACCACCGGACCCAACTTTTGCTCAAACACCTTGGGAAATTTGTAGCGATCTAAGGTACATGTCATTTTTAAGGTATTGATCTCACTCTATTCGTTGTTCAATTAACTGAAAAAAGTATATAAATAAGTTAAATTGTGTTTTTCTTTTTAATGACTGCATCTGAACAATTGATGAAACACATGTTAACACATGCATGGAGAATGAGGAAAAGATAGCTTATATCGATAGATGTGGAGCTGCTACACATAACATATTAGTAGTATGTATTTTCAACACGTGTTTTACATTTGCGATGGCTAGTTGGGAAGAGAATGCACACGACATCAGAATAATTAAATTTGCAACCAACAGCCTGAATACAAATTCTCGATGCCTCCGCAAGTTGTGTACTTTTAACTAATCCATCATTATTATATTTCTATTTGAACTAATCTACTACTGTTATCATTATCCGGGAAAATATTCTTGTCGATTCAGGATATCCACTGCAACTAGATTTTTTGAAGTTATTTCCCGACACGAGATATCACGTCTATGACTTTGAGCGCAACAACTAAGTGATTAGAGAGAGGAATGAACTCTTCAATAAAAGACACTCGTCATTACGCAGTGTTCTCAAGCGAGCATTCGATGTATAGAAGAAGAAGTGGGTCGTATACTCCGAGATATGCCAACATATTCTTTCAAAAAAAAGGTGAAGATAGTTGTTGCAACGACTACGCTCCATAATTTTATACGAAGACATCCATCCCGAAATGATATCAATTTCAGGATCTTAGATGATGATCTACCTACATGCCTAAGGAAGCTAGCCAACATCTAGTCGGACCTTCGGTGCAAGAAGAGGAATGTAGGATGATCGAGCACAACACTTCTGAGAGAAAGCGTCAAGGAGATGTTACAGTTGATAGAGGAGATTACTAATGCTTTAGTGAATGCAACAACCTGCTTATGTAGCAATCATCTAGTAATTTGTAGTTGATTCATATTTCACCTCTATATTTTTTTCTCGGTGTATATTTTCAAACATATGTAACAAATTGTGTTGTACCTTTCCTTTTTTGTGCGCGATAAACTTTAATTCTTAATTTTTAGACCGTTTATTATTTTTGAGAATTTCTCGAATGTTGTATCAATTTACTTTTTTTCAATTAAAGCAATATTGTATTCCAATAACATGAAATATGAGCTCAAGATCATCAAACACTTCGAATGTTCCACTCTGTTATTGTGGCGATAGGTGTGTTCAGTACCAGTCTAGGAGGGAAGATATCTGTGAGAGAATATTTTATTCTTGTCCCAAAAACAAGATTCATGCCGATTATGACTACTTCCGTTGGGTTGATGATATTGACGAGATACATCCAGACCATGATGAGTCGTTGAGAGATGCAGGGATGCAGAGTAGATTTTCCCAAAAACTTGATCATCAGGATTTCAAAACAAATATCATTCTAGACTTGCTGATTACCGTTGTTGTCCTCATTATTGTAGTCATTTGCTTCAAATAACCAATTCTTTTTTTATGTATTAGAGTCTTTGGGACAGAATTGTTAAATTTTTTAATAGTATGATATTTTTTTGTTATTTAGTTTTGAATATTATGAAAACTGCACTTATTTCAATATATTACATATATATGGGCAAAATTGTCTTTCTCAGCAGAAACAACATCAGCACAACAGATCTCCCAAACAGACGTTTGTTTCTTCAGCAACAACTTTCTGACAGCTCCTGAAAAAGTTGCTTCTTCAGCTTTCTTTACAGCTGCTTCTTGAAAAAGCAGCATCCACCCCAAACACAACCATAATCACAATCATACTCACAGTCATACCTCAGGTTTTTATAATAGGTGGAGAATAAATGATGAGTGAGAACAAAAAATTAAAATGAACTGAAGCTTAGGGGGGAAAAAAAGGGCATTTACATACATACCACACAATTTTATATATTAACATATCAAACACCTAAACATTGATATTTACTGCAGACCGCTCAACTTTTTAACATCAAATAAAAAATACCACTATTACTAAATTTTTAAAAGTGAAATAAATATTTCCATGCATAGGTTTTTTATACGGAAGAGCCATGAATGTAAATATCAAATTTTAGGCGTTAGATATATAAATACATAATAATATTTTTGTGGTATTTATGTAATTTCCCGACAAAAACAAAAATCCACCACAATGATAAAACTGATCAAGCCAAAATATTTACCTGTTTCTCATTCCAAGAAGAGCGCAGCGCATGGCATGAGCAGAAGCAGTAACAGGGGCTATAGCTGCTGCAGGAGCTGCACGGACTGCAGTTGCCAGAGCAGATCCAGCACTGGCACCTCGTCTATATTCTGTGATCGGAGTTCCGAGTATTGCGCGAGCCGTTCTACTGAAGCCATCACTCAGACTCTCATATGCCTATGATTTCAATGCATAATGTGTGAGAAGACATCATAAACAAAGAGGGAAATTCAAATGCATACCACACAATTCTTATGTATTTACAAATTTTATATCCGAAATGTGATATTTACACTTACAACAGATTGGTGTCATAAACCTATGCATGAAAATGTGTATTCACTTTTAAAAAAGGAAGTATTTTGATATTTTTGAAATGATGTTAAAGATTTGCATGGTATGAGTGCAAATATGAATGTATAGGTGTTAGATATGTAAACACACAAGAGTTGGGTGGTATGTATGTAAATGCACCGAACTTATAACAATGTATATAGAAAGATGCATGATACAAAGACTTCAGTCTGATTACATGACGTCCATGCTCTTGTCTCAATTATGGTAAAACAAGGGAATAATATCACATTTATGTTTAATTTTCTGTCTGAAATGCTCTGAATCTTGGGCGTTCGAAGCTTATAATACTGTAATCATATTACTGCTTATAGTATTTTGGCATGTATAGGACTTTTTAGCTGATCTCCAAGTTAATATAAGAAAAAAAAAGGGCTCAAGAATGGCACTTTCAAAAGTAAATTAATCAGCTAACCAAAGCTTTCAGGGTGCATGGTAGAAAAATAAAAAAAAATCCCAAATTAGAATAAGCTAAACTTCGTTTTTGTTATAAATGAATTTACAAATACTTCTTGAATAATATCAGAGATTGATATAGGACCAGACAACCGAATGATGACTTTCAATTATTTTACAGCAACGGAAGATAATTCATCTTCCCAATGTGTTTTCAAGAATTGCCACATTAACGGCAAACAGTACATCAACATTTCTAAACCTCTCTGTTGAAAACTGGTCTAAAAATCATAAGTTTCCAGCAATTTTTTCAAATGCCAAGCTCAAGGTCTCAAAAATAATTAATTCAGCTTATTAATCATAGGGTTATAAATGATAGATTGAAGGAATGTTTACATACATACCAGTCAATTTCAATGTATTTACAATCTAAAACCTAAATTTTATTTCTTTCATGCATACCAAATTACCTCCAAATGAAAAGATGTATTTCACTTTTTAAAAGTTAAAATGGTGGAATTATTTATGTGATATGAAATATATGGGTAGTATAAATGTGAAAAGAAAAATTTAGGTGTTAAAAATGTAAATACATAGGAGTTGGGTGGTATGTATGTAAATGCCCAGAGAATGTATACCTGGCGAATGCCTTCTTGTGCATCTACAGGCTGATTAGAATTTGCTGACTTTTTTATTCTATTCTTAACGGACGGTGATGGTGCATTAGATGGAATATTCCTAAGAATGAACTCTGTTTGAAGAAGTATCTCATGAGCACCTGATGCCAAATGAACACCCAATCCAACGGCTTCAAGAGAAATACTTTTAACAAAAGCTATTGCTCCTGGAAAGAGAGAGAGAGAGAGACATAAAATTTCAAAGTTGGAGCAATTACATACATACCACACAATTCCTATGAATTAACATATCTAACATCTAAACTTTAAAATTTACAAACCCAACACTCAAACCTTTAACATCACATATCACTTTTACTGGCTTTTTATTGCACCAAGGTTTTATAAATGTCAATATCAAACTTTAGGTGTTAGATATGCAAATCCATAAAAATTGGGTGGTAAATATGTAACTTTTCCTATTAAGTTTGTAAAACTGCCTTATAATTCGGTTCCATACAAACCTATACTATTTCCTAGAAACAATGAAGATGACACATGCAGTAACATAAATATTATGGTTTAGATTTTTGGTCGTGATATTTTGGGTTTTGCAAGTTTCGGTGAAACATGGGATCTGGAAACGGAATTCTAGCAGAATTCCTAATCACAGACTAAGGATATAAGTAACAGGAAAAGGCTTATCAAATTGGGGAGAGTGAGATTAAGATTGGGAAATCTTGGAAATGTGATCGAAGAAAGATCGAAACAATTTGCTAACAAAATTTGAAGGTAGAAAAAACTCAGCATACATAATGTAGAGAAAAAAAGGAAGATAACTCTATTAATACAAAGTTTCATACATCAACAATTTACCCAATTACAAGCCATGGGCCTAAATTTATAGAAATTGGGTATATAAGGATTAGATCAAACATTTTAAATCAACTCTAATATTAGCCAAAAAACAAAGATAATTGAACCTAATAAAAAAATCAAATGACAAATAATAGAAATTAGGGCATAAAAAAACATTAATAAGCATGTGATGATAATAAATCAGTTATTTACTTAGCTTAAGCTTAGCTTATCTGCCTATGACTTAAACCCTAACAAACTGAATTTTGTAGCAATTTTACACAGCTTAGATTATTTGCAGATTCACAAATAATTTTACTCAAAAGTAGATAATTTAAGTTTTGAAGTTCCCAGCACATTAAGTATTCACAACAAAGCGAACAGAATATGGTTCGACCATTACATTTAGGGTGCGTTTGGGGCAACTTATTTGCTGCGGCGCGGTGGGAAAACGCCATTACTGCTGTTTGGAATTTGTGGTGCGGTGGCTTATTAGGATAATCTATCCCAAACATGAGCCGTCATTCGACCCTGCGGTCCGCGTTTATTTCGCGACATATACCCTGGCTGCCCTCTCTCGCGTTCCCTACGGTTCAAAACCTCTCTCGCGTCTCTGCCCTAGCTCCCTTCTCTCTCTCGCTTCTCTCCAATTTTTTGGCTCTAGTGGCACGGAATTCCCTCCTCTCACGCTTCTCTACGATCTCCGGCTCTGTTGTTTTCTTTGCTCCCTGTTCTCTTATGGTATCCTCTACCCTATAGACTTGTAGTTATGTTGTATGCTCCTTCCGTTTAAGGTTTGCCCTGTGTGGCTTGTTCTTTATGACTAATGGCTTTGCTCTACATTGGAAGGATGTGATTTATGGTTCATTGCCCTGTGTGGCCTTCGCTCATTTATTGTTTGTGATTTTTTGCTCTTTTCGGTTTCAAATTCCCTATATATTCAGGGTATTTGACTTGCTTATTATGGTTTATAGTCTCTGGAAGGAATGGAATTTAGCTTGCTTATTGCAGGTTGTGGTCTTTGGCTTTACTAATTGTTTATTATAGTTTGTGTCCTTCGAAAGGAATGTAATGGAATTCCCTATAAATTTGCTAGTTCAAAGGTTTGCTCTTTGCTAATTATGGCTCTTTGCTCTATTTAGTTTCTGGTTCAAATGGGTTAGAGTTGGAATTTCCTTTTTGCTACGACATTTTGAGGTTAGATTACTCATACTGTTGTATGGTCTGTTGGTCTTTGTGGGTTGCCATGTTGCAATTGCTGCTCCATTTTTGGTTGTGGGTTGTCCTGTTGCATTTGTTGTTCTGTGGTATGTTGGTCTTTGGCCTTTGTTGGTTGCCCTCTGGAATGTTGGTTTTGGTGGGGTTGCCCTCTTTCTCGGATGTGGTGGTGTCCAGTTGGTTGTGGCTTGTTGGTGGTATTGAATTTATTTTTTCTCGTGACATTTGGTGATTTGCGTGGTGTTGGTGTGTGTAGATGGGAGTGGTAGTGGTGGTGTGTTGATGGAGTGGTAGTGATGGTGTGTTGATGGTGTGGTGGTGGCGGCTTCTTGTTGATGTGTGGTGGTGGTGTGTTTAGTTTGTGGTGGTGGTTGTGATAGTGTTATTGTGGTTGTGTTGGTGTGAGTATATGGGAGTGGTGGTGGTGGTGCGTTGATGGTGTGATGGTGGTAGCTTGTTTGTGTGGTGCTGGTAGCTTGTTGGTGTCGTTGTGGTAAGCTTGTTGGTCTCGTAGTGGTAGCTTGTTTGTGTGGTGGTGGTAGCTTGTTGGTGTCGTTGTGGTAAGCTTGTTGGTCTCGTAGTGGTAGCTTATTGGGGCGGTGGTGGTGGTGGTGAGTTGGGTTGGTTGCGATGGTTCTGGTAATGTTGCTATAGTTTGTGTTAGTGATTGTATATGAGAGTGGTGGTGGTGGTGTGGTAGTGGGATAAAGAGGTTAAGCTAATATTTTGCGATATAGGTGGGACTTGAGAAATAGGTCAACCATCTATTTTAATAAGAAGGGTCGACAAAATATAATAAAAAATTTAAGAAAAGCATAGGAAAGGAATATGATAGATTGTTATTAAAAAAACAAGTGAGATCAGTTAAAAAAAGACTGAAAAATACGAAAATAGTTGAAGCAAAGATCCACAGGCTTGAGTTGGGATCCGGGGAATAGAACAGAGAATTGTAACTTCTTTAGGTGGGAAGATCAGTTCGAGGATTCCACCGTCGATAGCGACCAGGTGTGGAGAGTTTAGTTGGAGGAGGGATTATCTCGTGAAATTAATCAGTTGCACTTTAAAAATAATATTATAATAATATTAATTTTTATTTTAATGGGTTTTTTTCTTTAATTTTGATTGTTGTGTTACTGTTTTGTGAAATCCCTTTTTTTTTTTTAACATTCAAACTGAATATTTGTTTTCAAGTACAAAATGTGCAAGCATGACTGATTCTATTATAAAGAAAACCATACTGCAGGAGCACAAATGTCATTTGTTCATAAACAACTGCAGTACAACGGTTGCATAACTATATAAAACAAACAGACACAGCTTCCTTATAAATAAGCTGCAGCTGCCCCAAACAGACTCTTATGTAAAAACATGTATAAAAATGTTTTTTGAGGAATATTATAGAAAACACATCAATAAACAGAATAAGATTAACAAATCTATTTGCATTCCTTTTAACTTTAGCTTGCCATACTTTCTCCAAATGGAATATAAAGTTATAAAGAACTGATTAGAAAAAGCAACTATACATAAGGGAAAGTTAGTCAAAAAAAAGTTGAAGTTTTAATCAGGAAATGCATTTTACAACTTGGCAGAAAAATATTAATTCCTTACCCCTCTGCATTCCCTTGAGAAGTTTTTTATCTCTTCTGTAACTTTTGACAGGCAAGGTAACCAATTTAGAAGTGCCAGCGGCAACAGAAACCAATGATCTAACAGGAGCAAGACCTTTCAATAATTTGTGAACCTGAAAATGAGCCGTGGAAAATAGTAAAATTGAGAGTTGGGCTTGAGACTAAGTTGGTAAAATCCATTTACATACATAGCACACAATTCTTATGCAATTACATATCTCACACCTAAACTTTCAGATTTATGCACATAACACTCAAATCTTCAATACCACATCAAAAATAACACTAATATCATTTTTTATAAAGTGAAATACATATTTTCATGCATAGGTTTAAAGCACGGATGTACTTTGTATGTAAATATGAAAGTTTAGGTGTGAGATAAGTAAATATATGGGAATTTTGTGCTCCATATGTCCATTTCCCCAAAAAATAAAAAAATAAAAATAAAAAATAAAGTTCAAAACCTGATTGTGAGAAATATCTTCCAACCACTGCCCAACTACAGTCTCACACACACTCGCCCAGCCATAAACTCCAACAGCACACACTTGTTTCAGTTGCAAATCTATCCCCTGCAAAATAATGTTGACAAATAATCACTTCAATCTCCATCATGTCTATGAAACAAGCAGCAATAAAACTTGACTGCAACAATTATAAAAACATAAATTTGGCATAAACAAGGCTGTTCCAATAATCATAATTGATTACATCTGCAAGCACTATAATGAGAGAGTTTAAAAAAAAAAAAAAAACTTTCTTGTGAAAAAAATAGCATATTAATTTATGATTCTCCAAGAAAAATTGCAGTTTCTTAGGCACAAATAACATAGAATGCAGCAAGATAACATTGAAAAAATGGTATAATGAATTCATACAAGATTATTGAAAAACTTAAGATAATTTCTTCTCTGGTTATCCATTTCTCGATGACAGACTGCAGGATTGAAGCCAAGTCCTTGTTCCAGATTCAAAGCAGTGTTGGCTAATGCCAGACAAAGTAATTATTCATATTCTTAATTTAATGGACAAGAGCAGACCTTTAAACGTGAAGAATATGGCTCATCAGAAACTCAACAGAGCATATCAAATAATAAAAATGCGTTCTCTAAATCTTCAAGACACTTTCACTGTATTTGAATTATCAAAGAAATTACTAATTTGTTATAGGAACATTTACATGCATACCACCCAATTCCTATATATTTATATACCTAATAATTGAGCCTTGTTGTTTATATTTATACCACCCAAATCTTTCATATTTCATAAAAAATACCACCATTTTAACTTCTAAAAAGTTAAATACCACAATTCATGCATCGGTAAGGTGGTGTGTGTTGACCTCACTTTTGTCGAGGTTTAGTTTTCCTCCTAGGATTTAGGGTTCTAGCTTTAGGAGCTTCCCCGACGATCTTAGATTCTTAGCAATGGGCCTACCTCGTTTTAGAATGTTCGAAGCCACCTCGTCACTCTTTTGGAATCCCGGACGAAATTCCGTACCTCTAGCTCATAGCAGGTTAGAATTGACGTTAGGAATCCAAATTGAGTTCCTATAGGACCACCGGACCTTAGGACAGCCTTGTGCACGTTTCCTCGCACCACCGAAGCACAAATTCCTCGAACCACGGCCTCGACGCTTTCAACCATCTCGCAGCAGGTCAAGACCGAAGTTAGAATGTCAGGACGAGCGACGTCGAGTCAGAATTTCAGAAAACGTCGGATTTGACGCACTTTCGACGCGACCGTCGACGAGGTTATCCGAACGACCTCAAATGACGAAACGGGCTGCGCCGTTGCGTCCGGAACGTCGTTTCTGCCTAAAATTGATATTTAATTCGCGACGATAGCTCGTCGGGGAGAAAATGCCGAAAACTTGTATAATAATAATAATTATAAGATATTATTATTATTATTATATATTTTATTTTTCCTCCTAAGCCCTAAATCCCCCCATTTTCGCTCGGATCGTCTCTCCCGCTCGATCCCGTTCTCGTTCGCACGCTCGACCGAGCCAGCCCTCCCTCTCTCTCCCTCATCTTCGCAGCGGCAGGCGACCCATCTCCTGCGGTCCCCTCCTCGAGCCGCACGCATCCATCTCTTATCTCAGGACGCTCCATCCCCTCCTCTGCTCTCCCCTGCGCGAGCAAGTTGCCCGACCTCTATCCCGTGCCTGCTCCTCTCTGCGGCGTCTGCCGCTGTTTTCCCGCCTCCCTCGGCATCGAGCCACGATGGGTAAGTTTAGGTGAGCTCTTCTCCTCCTCCTCTGCCTATAAGTGCCCCATTTGGGGTGAGATTTAGGGTTGGCCGAATTTCTGTTGGGAAGAAGGTGCTGCTATTTTCTTTCTCCCCTTCTTTCCTCTCCTCTTCCTCTCTTCTGCTCACGGTTTTGAGTTTGTGTGTGTGTGTGACGTGAGGAAGTGTTGTTAGCTCTTTGCCCTGAGCTTTTCTGGAGCCTTGCTGCTCGGTTTTGAGCTTGGACCGTTCTGCTTCCTTACTGTCTGTTGGGTTGTGGTGTTGGGTTGTTTAATCCTCCACTGAGGTATGAGCTTACTTAGTCCTAGCATTTATCATGCTTTACTTTGAAATACTTTTGGTGGAATTTATGGCTTAGCTAGCTCCTTTCTCTACTCTCTATTCCCCTATTTCTTGCTACATATTACATGAAGCATCGCATTGGATATATATTGCTTTAGTGGTAGGCTTCGTGAGATGAAAGTTTTAAATGGCACGCATGAGACAGAAAAAAAAAAGGGGAATGTGAAGAAAGGAAAGAATGTTTAGTAGCTGGAATGTGTCGGGTTTGCTTTGACTAGGCTTTTCCTAAGCTTAGCTTCTTTGGTTTGGAATCATCAACTTGCCTTGCCCATATTCTTTCATGTTTGACATATGTTTGGTGCGAGGTTTACATGTGGAGGTTACTCCCCTTTCTCCTTAGCTATAGAGGAATGGGGTGAATGGTGGTCTTTCATGTTTGCATGTTTGGTGGAAGCTTTAAGGTTTTTTTTAGCTACTTACTTGTTCCCCTTTCCCTCTATTTTGGTTAAAGCATGTTGAATGCACTTGAAGTCCATTATGGCATGTGTAGCTTGTAGTTTGGTGGCTTTGGAAGTGGCATTCTCCTCCTTACTTGCTCTCTCTCTTTATTCTACTAAAGTACATTTATGAAGGCCTTAAGAAAATGCATGTTGAAATTGTGGGATGCTTTTACAATTGTTACACCTCCCCTTGCTAATAATTTTTTAAGCTTGACATGTTTCATTTGGAGGGCTTTAGCCTCAATGTGTAGACTTCACAACTATGTTGCTCCTCTTTCACTTATGATTACATATATGCTTAAAATGTGATGGCTTCTATTCTCCAAGATTTGAAATGTTTAGGCCTCTACTTTATAAAATCTGAAATGTTTGAGAAGCCTATTTTAAAACCAAAAATGGATAAGGAAAATATGATGGTTTGGAAGGTTTGAGCCTCATATGCATGCTTTGTAAATGTTAGTGCTCCTCTTTTATGTTGGTGCTTCTCTTTACCCATGTTATTTGTATGGCTTGGAAGTTTGAAATGCATGTTAGAGGCCCTCTATATTTGAGAAACACTTGTTGTGGCTTGCTTTTATTTCATTCAATTGTTTACCATGACATACATGAAAGGTTTAATGCTTGTGGGAGAACTATATGGAGGAGGAGGGGCATTGATAGTTCGTATTGTGCTTGAAGTAGCTTTGTCTTTGGCACTTTTGGAGCTTTCATTTTAAGCCTATGAGAGACTCGGATCCGCTGTTTTATGCTGCTCCCTCTTGCGCCATTCAGGGAGCTTTGTTTCTCTGTTTTAATTGCTTATACGGCCGCCATTTGCACCACCTGTAGGTGCTCGGCTCTGCTGTTTTCTTTGCCCCCCTGCTGGGCTGCGTTTTTGTGGCTTGTTGCCTCTCGGTTTACCCCCCTGCTGGGCTGCGTTTTTTGTGGTTTGTTGCCTCTCGGTTTGCCCCACCTGCTGGGCTGGTTTCCCTCTTGTTACTTCTCGGTTTTGGCCTTTTGGAGGGCTCGGGTTCCTTATGTTGGACCCATGCTTTAGCGGTGTTTGGACATATGTTTTTGAACTTGATTACGATGTTACATGGCTTAAATTGTGGCATTCACTTGGAATGTTATTGATGATATATTTGGTCCAGGTTCCAATATTTGTTTGGGCTCGATTTTGTGGCATCAAGAAGTTACAATTCTAAGTATGATATGTCGTTGATTTTCAAATTTGTAAAAGAAGAGGTTCTCGATTCTAAGTAGGCTTCAGTGATTCGAGTCCGATATTCGGAGTCCTAAGCAAGTGGTCTGCAGTCCAGTGCTTGGCCGCATCGTTACGTCCGTTTTTTATGCGTTTACTGGCCGACGTTCGTGGAAAGGGTGTGTTTCCTAGTGGTCTAGTCCTCATCCTCTTCGAGAGCGCCGACGTGCCTTAGCGTCCTTATATAGGTCATGTGTAAGGACGGCCGTGAATCTCGGACGACTTACTTGTTTTGATTATCGGAATCGGCGCACCTCTTTTACGAAATTTCGTGCTAGGTGCACCGCTTTCCCTCTTCTTTCCTCGTTCCCTCATCCTCGTTTTTCTCCTCGTTTCTCGGCTCAACGTCCGCACCTACGAGCGACGTGTAGTGCAGCACATATACCCCTTTAGCTATATGTGGAGCCATCAGTCAGCGCCAGTAAGTGCGGCGGTGACACCGATAACATCGCATGAGGAGGTTACGAGAGACCATAGAATCGCGTCGCTCGACTCGTAGACTCGCAGAGAGTAGAGCACGAATCACGACACTATTCGCCCGTCTCGGGCTTCTATCGTCGACGGCCTAAAGATGTTAGCGAGCCCTAATCCGATTGAAAGAAATCAACCCATTGACTAAAATATTTCAAAACAAAATACATACATTTAAAAATACCAAATTACCTCCACCACGACATACCAATTACACTACAACTTTTTACTCGTACGTAAACCTAAAACGAAACGTGTGAAAATTTACAAAGGCCCATTAGTTTACATCTGTCGGTTAGTAGCCGCTTTCACAGAAAGTTGGTCTAGCTGTCAAGACTTGCGTGAGACATATGAAGATAGCCTTCAGTCCCTAACACCACCGTGCTTACGGTCTTTTTCAGATGCCCTACTGGCTTTCCTACGATTCGCCGTGAGTTTAACTGACATCTGCAAGTTTCTTCCGTGTTTTACTGCTTTCACTTCGTTTCGTTCGTTCGTACCTTTCTTCGAGGTTTTCTACTGGACGCTCTTTTCTTTCTTTCTCAATTTTCTTGGTTTTCTTTTACGATTTTCTTTGTTCTCTTGTCGTCTTTCTTTCTGATTTACCGCCGGGTTTCGCACTTCGTTTTTCTTGCACGTACAGTAGTACCCTGCTTAGTTAGGTCTGCCCTACTACATTTACTCTTGCTCTTTTTCTTGCACTAATGCCTTTTCTGCAGGAAAACAATAAAAATGAAAACAATAAACAGGTAACGATACACCGCGGTAATCATCGCCACAGACACTTCGCTAACATTTTTCTACTTCTTTCCTTTATCGCAGAAGACGTTTTACTTTTCTAAGCATCTACTCCTACTAAGATAAAGACGTTTTACTTTTTCAACAGACACTCCGCTAGCTTTAAAGATGCTTATCGCTAGCTCAAGATAACCTCGCTCGTGATACTCGCTTCCGTTGTTCACTATAAAGACGTTCCCGCTTGCTTTGCATGCTTCTTTATCGCTACCTCTCACATCATCAGCACACACTCACCTCGCAATAAAAGTCGATAATAAAAATAAAATAAAACAACTCGTACGTCCATTTTAACCTAAACTTTAAATTTAAATCGCGATCTCGCTACGACGCGAGCTTCGGAGCAAGACGATGAGCAAGACGACCATCTTCTTCAAAGAAACCCGTGTCGACATCACAGAAATCATTCTTTAGCTTTAAATAACAAGCCTCTGTGACTTCGAGCTTAGTCCGCCTAGCGCGACATAAATCCTCACTCGTTCTTTGCTTTGCCAGACGCCTCGCTCGCGCAATATGTGCCCTAACTCGCTTAGTGATTCCGAGGCCGTCGTCCGATACGCGCAGAATCCTCCTACTCTCCAGGTTGTTTCAGTATAATCTGATATTACGCAAACGTAATCCCTATAATTAATCTGCAGTGATTGAAACTTAAATAAATTCATTTTCCAAGACTTAAAGCCCAACCATAGGATAGTCTGGGACGTCATCGAGGTCCTCCTCGAGATCTGCGACGTCCCCTACCTCTCTTTCATTTGACTCTGGAAATGACTATTCCATATTGCGTCTTTCACCTATTGGATTTCCTACTACCACACTTCGTTGAAAACCCTACCTTTTGAATTCATGAAGATAGAAACCCCTGATCTAAATCGAGCTTCTCTCAGACGACTTCGGCCATTCGAGTGTAATCGACTATGGGGTCATCTTATAGTGAGACTTTAAAGACCCCGTATAATATAAACCCTATTCGATTCTTTTCAGTATTAAATATGAGAATTTTTCTATTCACATAAAGCGTTCGCAGCACGTAACTGGATGTCATGAATTCGTAGCTTATTTCGATCGATCGATATCGTCAACATGTGCGTCTATTCTTCTAATGACGCGTTACTTGCGATATTACGCTCGTTCATTCAAACTGCTAAACGAATGAGATCCGTCCACTCTCATTATCATATTTTAAAATTTAAAATTTTACTTTCAAAAATCAATATATATATATTAAATTAAATCTAAAAAAAAAGCAGCTTTAAGCGGCCGACAGTGTGTAAGTAAAACTTGAAGTTTAGGTGTTAGATATGTAAATAAAAAGAAATTGAGTGGTATGTATGTAAATCTTCCATTACTATATTATCCGGCAAGAGATTTTAAATCCAGATACTCAAATAATATGAAGCCATTAATAATATTGAAGATTCACAACAATAGAACCGCTGGTTGTGCACACATATTACACAATAGGCACTATTATCTATATTTCGGAAGATGATGGATCCATCAGAAGGATTTACTTGTTAATACATGCAATTGGTTCTTTCCCAAATGAATGGTTACATAAAAAATACCATTCTTTTAACTTAAAAAAAACTGAAACACCCCATTGCACGCATAGGTAAGGTGGTATGTATGTAAAACTTGAAGTTTAGATGTTAGATATGTAATCATATGAATTGAGTGGTATGTATGTAAGACTTCCATAATTATATTATCCCGCACAAGATTTTAAATCAATATTCCCAAATAATAGGAAATCGTTAATAATATTCGAGATTCACAACAAGAACTTCCGGCTGTACACACATACAAAATAGACACTATTATCTATTTTTCGGAAGATGATGGATCCAGAAAAAGGATTTACTTGTTAATAAATGCAATTGTACTCTCAAGACTCGTCAACTTCCAAACATATGATTTCAATACCTTAATGTGTGGGTGTCAACTAGCTTAACAGATAAAAACCTTGTTAAGTTATCGAGGTCCTCAAATAGAAGCCTTAGTAAATAAATGCTTCGGCACCAAACTTTCCCAAAAAATGATTGCACTGCCTCCATGCCGTGACGCATAGATCATGTAATAATGTCCTGAATAATAGCATCATTTATTTATCATTAACTTCAATACATAGCTTCTGTGTAAACATCCATTCAAAAAAAATAATATTACATGCAAGAGGAGTCCTGGGAGGACTTGCCCACTCAGGGTCAGCGAACCTATCCACCAAGCTCAAGGTAAACCTGCAGATACATCCCCTAAGCAAACGAGAAGCTTGCACATGAGCTACCTAGGGACTACCCAGACTGATTTAACAGCTGTTACTAGTCCAAGTCCCAATCTTTACTTAAAGCTACACATCTCGTGTACCTTTTTTTGTTTTTATTATTTTTATTTTTTTTCACAAGTATAGCCCATTAGGTAGTCTTTTCTAAAGTGGTAGAAACCAGATACCCCAACCTGCCCACCTCAAGATGAGTGCTCTCCTATTCCGACTTCCCCAGAGCCTGCGATAGCACAACCAAGACAGCGGCGGGTTCTCTGCCCCTGAGGGGATGGAGTGACATAAGTATTAGAATCCAAGATAAGGTCACGGCGAGACGAGCCTTTTATCATTACGATAGGTAACAAGTGGAAGTGCAATTATGTAGGCAGCTGAGGCATCCTAACAGACCGAGAGATTTAAGCCTTATTCCTACACGACTTAATAAATTCGATAAGGCACTCGCCATCTATTTTAATTGTTTAACTGATTGACAACATGTGAAACTCAAAAGCTCTGCCCTTCCATCCGATAGAGAGGGAGGGTAGAGGCCTTTGGCGTCCCTTCCAGGGAGAGTAAAATGTTCCACATTCCTCCTGTGCTATAGCTTCTTCAGCATCATATTGCATTTCCACCTACCCTTCACTATTCTTTATTTCCCCTTATCATTTCCTTTGTGTTAGCAAAGTTCTGGTATAACCCATTGACAAAATATGATCCAACACAAATAGGTCATTGAATGATGGAAGAATGTTCTAACTAGTAGCATTAGTATTCCATGCAACTACAAGACACTAGAAAGTTACAAATCAAAAAACTACTGCGTGTACTTTTAATATTAGTTAAACTTACTAAAGTTTACAAATAATTATGACAAAGTTGATCATTTTTCTTGATAATGGTGATCATGAGAGAGAGAGAGAGAGAGAGAGAGAGAGAGAGAGAGAGAGAGAGAGAGAGAGAGAGAGAGAGAGATGGAAGAGAGAGATGGAAGAGAGGGAGGAAACTTCAAACTTTCGCATCAATCCCACTGCAACCCTAAACTTCAAGAGCAAACTAGTTAAAATTTTGCCAAGATTAACAATCAAACGAATAGTATTTAAACATGAATGATGGGGCCCTTCATAAAGATTCAATTCCTTATTATAGCTTAATAAGGAATATATAAAGGAGAGGCCGCACGGCTCTCCCGCGGATGTACGGAATATATATATATATATATATATATATATCATACATCACGGGATGAGCCATGCGGCCTCTCCTTCTCAGTTCATCGACAACACAAGCGGATTGCTCGATCGAATGCTCCTGCAGCGATATGTTTCTTTATGAGCCTACCAGTGAAGAAGAAGAGAGGAAGAAGCATCGCTGAGGAGGAAGGATTGAGTTCGTGTGGGAGAGAAAGTCGAAGTCAGGCTTTCGATCCAGATCTCTCGCATGCAGAGGCGATCGAGCTGAAGAAGAAAGGAAAAGGGACTTGCACACGACTCAACTGAGGTCGTCTCCTGCTTCGCAGAAGTGCACGCACCTCCTCTGCTCTGCTTCTTGTCGTTCTTTCTCGACGACGAGTTTCGCAGACCCGACACTGCCATCGTGAATATTGCAGGAGCAGCTTTGACACTGTCTGTGGGAGCGGAGCAGGGAATCGAGCATTTCGTGCGCCTCATTTGAGGCTTCGAGCAAGAGAGGAGGAGGAAGCTCGTCTGCAGAAGGAGTCACTTGCGAGCCGGTAGTCCTGTACAGAGGAACAGGAGGAAGAAGCTCCGGCGCCCTAGCTTCGGCTCCGGTGATCCTCACCGGCTCTGGTGATTGTTTTTTTTCGTTGAGTTTTGCTCCAGTATAGGAGACTTGTGGTTGATTGGAGTTTTGGGGTATGGCCCCCTCCTATGCAGTGGCAGTCTCCGAGGGCATCGGGGGAGGTAGTCGTTCTTGCTATTTTACACAAGCATTTCATGATGCTCTTGAGGTGGGAGGGGGTTTTACTTTCATCAAACAACTAGGGGAGAAGAATGGATAGTCTGATTTATTTCTTACTCAGGCTGAAACCAATATTCTTGCTTTAGCATATCGCTATTATCTGATTGGGAAATTCTCTTATGGGTATCCAAAACTTGATTTGATCCGCAAATATTTTGATACTTTAAAGCTTACCGGTAATTGAGAGATTGGACGATTAGATGGGCTTCATATCCTAATTCAGCTCTCAAATGATGCCGATTATACCAGAATTTTCGCGCAAAAAGTTCTGAAAAATTATGAAGTCTCAAATTATTTCGGTTTGTGTTACATTCTCTGGGTTAAAGGTACATTTGTATAATTATGAAACATTATACATGCTTGCTTCGGCTTTTAGTAAACCACTTAAGGTGGATACACCCACACTTGAAGTCTCTAAGACTTTTGAAACTTGTGTACTTGTCGAACGAGAAATCACCAAATCTTTTCCTGATGAGGTTTGGATTGGTCCTCCTCACCAAGGCTATTGGCAAGAGATCGTGATGGGCCCGCATCCCCATTATTGTTCGCACAGTCGAATGTTCGGCCATAGCAATTCTGTTTGCTACTGATTGAACCCACAATTATGGTCACAATCACAAGTTGCTCCCATTTTTAATGAGACTCGCAGAAATGTCGACGGTCAGTCTTCTCTCCCTGTTCCTACTACTGATTCCCCTCACTCCCCGACTCAGCTAGGGGATGTTGTGGTTAATGACTTGTTCCTACCGGAGAATACTCACATTCTTGTAAATGCTTGTCTTATCCCAAAAATTGAGTTAGCGATCGTTGAGGTTCCTACTATGCCGATGGAGGATAATGCGCAAAATGGTGCTGCTGAGGATAATGTGCAAAATGGTGCTGCTGAGGATAATGTGCAAAATGGTGCTGCTATTTCTGACAGTGTTAGGATTGTCGATGTTGATCTATCCACTGCGGGGGGTACTCAGGTTCCCCTACATGCTTTTCAGCAGGTTTTTCCTAATGCTAATGATGCAGACACCGATCAAAACACAAAATATACTACTGATAATGTGGATGTAGTGGATGACTCCCCAATGGTAGTAGACCTGCCTGACCCTGCTCAATAAAGAGATGCCTAGTCTCCAGTGGAAGAATCACAAGTTTACACTTCTCGGCGGAAGAAGAAGGCTGGGGGCACTATCCAGCTTGGAGACTTAATGGACGATACTGTGGTCACCCCTAGCAATGACACAACACTTCAGAGTTTGTTATCTGGCTCCGCTACAAGAAAGAGTGGAAGAGGCGAGACTAAAGTGCCTCGTCCATAGCTATTTGTTATCCGCTTATTTTATGTTTTATGTATTTTGAGTCTTTCTCGATCTTTTGGTTGGCATATGTATTGTGTGGCTTGTATGGGGTCCTCTCATACATCCATTTGCATCCTTTTATTTTCAATATAATGCCTAGGGCTTCTTCAATATATATATATATATATATATATATATATATATATATATATATATATATATATATATATATATATATATATATCAGTTTAAGGTCTGAAGCCACTTAGGCGTCGTTTGATTCACAAAAAGTTTGAGTTATTGATGGATGATGCACAATGAATAGCAAAAGTTGGAAAAGTCTAGTACAGGAGAAGAACCAGCAAGATAAAAAGAACAAAAAAGAAAGAATAAATGCCTCAATAGAAGGGAGGCAAAGACAAAACAACAAATAGCTCGGAGGGACAATTACCATGTACATTAGGGGAGGCCGCAATAAATTCAAATCTCAATTCATCATAATAATTATCCTAAACACAAGATTACAACTCTTATATAGACTCAAGGTATAAAATGCTTGCATAGAATACCTTACAACTAACACGGAAGAAATAAAAAGCTTTTGTTATTTAAGAACAAAATTTAAAACAGTTTTAGCAAAATCTGGACAGATACATGACAATAAAATTATGCTGAATCGGTTGTGTACACTTTTTGCTATTGATAGTCGGTATAATGCGCCAATTACTGTTTGTTGGACTTGATGTTAATGCTTGTCTGTTATGTTAAAACAAAAAGGTACAATGCTTTTACATTAATATGCCAGCTTCTAAAACACATAATAAATCAACAAGTCACCGAATATGTCACTAAATCAAACAGTAAAACTAGAAAATTTTGCATTCTTATAGTCATCAGATAGCTAATTTGCAATTTTGGACCCAATATAGCAAGCAAATATTTTAATGATGAGTGCTAGTAGAGAGACACAATGGTAACAAAATAAACTAAAAAAAACATGTTACCTTCCAGGGAACAAGGTTTAGAAGTTCAACATAGTTTCCACTTCTAAGTGATGTGAGATCCATGTGACGAGGAACATAGTCAACACACACAACCAGAGGCTTCACATCACATTTCTGAATTAAAGAAGTAGAGAAATCAGTCTAGATTCAAATATTTTCTCCTAAGACGAGATAGTTATAAAAACTGAAGTGCCTACAATAGTAAGTTCCATAGCTTAGGAAAGAGCAACAAATATCAAAACTATTACAAATCATGATATTTTCCATCAAAATATGTCGAAGCAGGTAAGTGCACACCAAAAAAAGGAACTGAAAACGGAAAAGCTGAAAAAAATTAAGCGCCCTCGAGACATACTTTTGATTAAATAGAATGCATTTACTATGCTATACTTTACATTAGGCCAACTTTAAAAATTAAGTAATAGAATTGTCAGAGAGTGCCACTTAAACAGACCACAATCTAACTATTGAAACACAATCGCTCATCAAATCTAATAATAACTAAACAAGACCTAGCAAATTAAATGTTTAAGAATTATCAATTAGTACCAAAATTTTAATTTTGTCAAACAAAGGCTAAGATGTCTTTCTCTTCATTAAAAATAGGGAAGTATGACAAACATTCAGTAAACATATCCAAATAATATTTAGCCATTCAACAATATTTCAAAAGGATATCAAAGTTTTTATTCTATATGGAACAGCAACTGATGTTCATATGAACCAATTTGGAAGGGAAAAAAAAAACTCAAACCAAAAGACCGAAGAAATTACCCGGCTATGGGGACCGAAATGTTTACCTGAAAAAAGGGAAGTAATGCTTCCTCAACAATTGGCAGATTTCTATAGGCTTTACTCTTTTTCTCTTCCATACATGACATATCCATATCCTTAGATATATTTGAAGACTCTTCAACAGATGATCCATTGCCAAAGAAACTGATGAGAAAATTTATCTGGCTTTGATCAAGATGCAACCGTATCGGAAGAAACTCAAGATACAGCCTGCCCAAAATTAACATTAGATACAAGCAAAAAATAAATTTTATAACATAAACGGATGTAAAGTATACATGCTAGAGATTAATTGTGGCATTGGATAGCAGAGCAGAAGTTATATATGAAAGATTGAGTACATTAAAGGCATTTGCAGCAAAGTAAATTGGATTAGTTACTTCTCAATCAGACATTCAGAAATGGTTGATGAGAGCTAAATGCCTTAAATGATAAATCATTTACGTTGGTAAATATGTTCATTCTTTACCTTAGTAAATGTTTTGCCATCTTATGTATGCTCATCGTTTGGAAAGTGAATGCAATTCATACAGGTGAATTAAAAAAATTAAAGATAAAATAGCATGCATCACCAAAATTATGTTACAGATCACATAAAATAAATTAGTATTGTTAAAGATTTATCTAAGCATATATCAAATAACCAATTTAAATGACTAGAAAACAATCAAACGTTTGTCAGAAAACCCTTAATTTGAAAATAATAATTTGTTTGTAGATCCAATGGTGCAAAAGATTGAAGCAGCATAGTAAAAAGGCCTACTTCGCCGTAGAAGAGGAGGAAAAAAATTCAAGCTTTAACTAAGCAATGTGAAAACTTCATTAAGCATCAGATTTTACAGTTTCACCTGTAAGTAAATTAGAAGCACAAAACTTTGTATAGAAGAAAACTTCCAATATATTAGGATACAGCATACAAGTCCTCTAAATCTAAGTTTTAGGTAATGGTCCTGCTTTGAAGTACTAGAACGCAAACTTTCTAAGAAATATTACCAGGTTTACAAGAAGAGAAGTCTGGATTACCAAGCAACTAAAGGAAAAAAGAAATTAAACAAAAATTTTGATGTAGATTTTGCCATAACAAAAGATGCACATTAAATTTATGGGATAAGAAAGGCATAAAACACAACTTTTGATGTGGCTGTTGTAATAATAAATAATATATTAACAAATAAGATATGCGTTTTAAAAGTTACCTGTAATCTTCAAGAGGTGTCATTGGATCAGGCCTCACTGTTTCCAAATCTAACTTAAATGCCTTAGCATAAGATTCTCTTGGATGATCTTTGGAGTTATAATGCCCGATCACCTACAAAGGAAGACAATTAAATTCTTCGACAATTTGCCATAGAGAAAGTGGTTAAATGGTCCCCCGACTCTTTATAGGGTGCTATTTCAGTCCTATAGTCTATAAATTTATCAATTTAGTCCCCAAAATCTTTTAACGGGAGCTTAAATAATCCGTCAAGGGGACTATGTTAGCCCATATTTAAAGATCTATGGATAGGAATGTAAATGAACCAATGCACTTGAACTCAAACTCGGCTTGACCGATACTCTATGCGTTCAAATTAGTAGATAAGCAAGTTCAAACATTTTTTAAAACCTTGAAAACTAAATGAAACAAATTTGAAAAAATTCCAACTCGATTGCTAATATTCATAAATAGGCTAGTTTGTTGTCCAACAAGTAATTTGTTAAATGCTCTATACTTATATGATATTTTATTTAAATAAAATTTGATTAATTATAATTTACTGAATTATATATTTAATAGTAATATATTATAATTTAATATCAATATGATATAAATTTAATTATTATTTATTTGAATAAACTAGCTTGTTAGTACCTATATATATTATTTGATTGAAAATAGCTTACATAGAACTTATATGATATTTTATTTATTTAGTATAAACTTGTCGGACGTAAATTTAAAATTTATTCAATTAATTATTTATTTATATTTGTAAAATCATTAATTAATATATTTATATAAAAATTCAAGTACTTATCTGAGTTTTTAGCTTGATTACTAATCTTATATGAAAAATTAAGTACGAATCCAGTTCTAATATTATATGAAAAATTAAATATTCATTCTAATTTTTAGATTGATCAATTAATATATATAAACCAAATATAAATCAAGTATGATCATTAAAACTTAAGCAAGCCAAGTATTAACATAAATGTGAAAACTTGGATCAAGCTCAAATTGAACATGAAGAAATTATCATTCAACCAACCCAAGTCTAATCCATGACATATTCGACTCAACTCCGCTCTATTACAATCCCATCTATTGACTAATTAGCACTTTTATAGAATAAGGGACTAAAATGACCTCATATAAATAGTTTGGAGACTAATTTAACATTTTTCTCATTTTCTATGCAGCATGCAATCAGGTAAGCATCTAAGGTTAGTTGTTCCCAAAATTGAAAAATCATACCATTTTCCATGGAGCATTTTCACTTTTGTCATAGAGATGCAAGTCTCGGGTGTCGATGGAAAGTTTTGATACATTGACCTCACCTTCAGGAAATATTGCATATTGAATATTCAACCCTGACAAAATAAGTTCCAAGGAAATACCTCCATCCTTTCCGGTTGAATTTTTCGTTTGTTTACACCAATCTGACCCCGCAAACATACTCCAGCTAACATCTATATTCTTAAGAAGCACTTTCCCTTTTTCTCTGCAATGAGCAGAAGCATCTGAATCAATGGGCACAAACTTAGTTTTCTCATGATGTTGATCAGAATTAAGTAGTGCAGAATTTAGAATATGGTTATCTACTATCACTGGATAACTATCAATATACCATCCAACCTTCCCACAATCAAGATCAGCACGAGCAGGCAAATTATACTTCCATCTCTGACCCTCTTGAGGTGGAGTACCTTTCGCTGTCAGAGATGGCTCTATTATCTCAGGAAAATAGTAGCTTTCAATAAGTGGGGGAAGTAATTCTTCCCTTTCAGACACTATTTCGATATTATCCAATCCTGAGTTACTTGCTGAACAACAGTCCTCCGCCCCATTGTTACAAGCTGACATCTTCACAGAGGAGAGAGCATCAACAAAAGCGAAGCTTGAGTTTGGATTAATAATATCAACTGTATCCTGACCAATCACACTAGGATTAGGAAAATTATCGGACCGAAAAGCATTCTCAATAATCCCATCCAACAGCCCGATAGATTGAGAGTAGTCATCACTTCGAGAAAGCTCTTTCCCAGAACCCGAACTAAGAGAAGAACGAGAGTTATCCAAAGCATCACCAGACCCATTAGTGTTTTGACTTTGTTGGACACTATTCCACCGAGATTGCAAGTGTGCAAGAGCATCTTCCATATCGGGCGCATAAAGCTGCTGCAACTGAGCAATCAATTGAAACAGTCCATGGGTAGTATCATGGCAAGTATAGAAATTGATATGTGAGTCAGAGCACTTAACTTCCCACCTTAAGCTATAAATCTTAACAACAGCCACTAAAAGGCAAGCCGAAGCAACTTTGGCATAACCCATCTTTTGCAGATAGCTAACATCGTAACTCCCATAGTCATTGTTCAAGCCTGAAGACTGACAAATAAGAAGTCCCAAATCCCGTAACTGAATATTGTACTCACTGCTTGCAGAGTTTGATTTGGCGTGATTAGATATGCTGACTGAAGACGCAGCTAAAAGGTTGCCCACAAATTGTTCAGTATCATCACATCCAACATATGCATCATCATGCTTAAAGTGAGGCTCGTAACATAGAGCTACATCCACTAAATCAAGGAAAAAAGATGCCTCATAAGTCTTGCAATTTGAAGAAAGCTTTGCTTGGTTTACATCACTGCTCAATGATTCTTTTTCAAAAGGCGAGCTAAAGAACGAACATATATGGCCGATCCAATCTAGGCGGCCACCAGGTGCTATGATTGTACCGCAATGAATGAGAATGGACGTATGACTACGAAATAATTGAGGATTGCGGAGGTATGTAATTGTAGTTCCAGCAGAGCCGAAAGAGAGCACATTGGAACCATCACCACCTCCGCGCCTGCTAGCAGAGTTTGTGCAAGATATTAAGAGAACATCATGAGTTTTGGCCGAAGTACAGTCATTAACATTGAATATGGAACCACATAATCGGCCCTCTCCATGGATGAGCCTGAAAAAGTTTGAGCCGCTAATGTTGCCAATATTCGAGACGGACATTATCTCGAACTTCTCAACTATGAGCTTAAAGCCATTCCATGAACCAATTAGCTCCTTTTGAAATGAAAGATTGCAGTCAGGTACTTCATCAAATACAATCTTTAGATCCAATATATCACAATCCATGACAATAGTTGTTTGAGATGAATCATTTTTATATAGAATCCGCTCCTCCTCAGAGGCACCAAATTTAGAAGAATCTCTACTAGATAAGCCCTGCATGACAATATCTAAAAGGCAGCTCAATGTTTCGTAATCATGGCTGTGGAGATTGAGCTGAATGGTAGCAAAGCCTAGACATAGCAGAAATCCGGAGCTAAGAATCAACTCCTGGCGAATATCAGAACACATCTCCTCAATGTCCTCAACTGCTGCCACAGAATAAAATTCACAATCTTTTCCGGCAACTTTATTCCTACTTCTTCGGTCATGTGTAGATGCCATTCTCCAAGCTCTGCTTGTCATCCAAGGACCAGTTACAGGACCATTCTGCCAAACTATACTAATTCCAGAGAGTTTATCGCCTGTTCTTTTGGTTAATGAAAGAATTTTCACAACAGAGACTTCTTTTACTTTGAATGGAATAGACTGATCAGCAATAGCATCTTTGGGTATAGAATTAGTGAAGTACATGTCGCAGGTCCCTACATCAAAATGCAAGGAAAAGGTTGGGGTGGAAGAACTACCATTTGATGCGCCAAGTTGTTTTAGTGGAAGGGGAGAAACTTCTGAAATTTCTTCAGTAATGAGCGATGGGAAATGCTCGAGGATAATGAACTTATCCATGAGATATAAATGCCCAAAATCTTCAATATTTTGCAGAGGAAAGCAAATAATAATCCTTGTGTGGGCAAAGACAAAATGTCCTTGCACATTATCTCCTCTAGGAACAGTCTTTATGGAAGAATGACTACATTTTACATCATGAGGCGAGAATGATTTCATACCACGAGATGAGTCGTCAACTACGAAATCTCTGTTATGAAAACTCCTCTTAAAACAGGTTTCAACCATTTTGAAGAGGTTTAGTACTGAGTCTATCAAATGAAAGTGGAGCCACAGAACACACGGTGGAAAATTCAAAGAGAAAGAAGTTGAAGATACTGAACTTCCATCTGAATCTGCCACACTAACGACACAATGGAAGCTGAAATCACCTGAAGTTTCCATGAGTCCAACCTTAATCAACTCATGCTGAGAGGAAGAACTTTCACTGATATTCTCAATATTGCGCTCAATAGGTGTTTCTAAATCATACTCTTGGCTAAAAACAGGAAAGGGAGGGAAAGCATCCAGAACCTTTTGTTTCAGACTTTTATTTATAAGCATCGGATCAAACAGGTCGCTGTTATCAGAAAATCCAAACATCCTGACATGATTTTTATGATAGTACTCATCGATTTTGACATCTCTGACTGATATTTTACAATCTTTCTTTCGTGAGCCAATCTGTTTGCTTTCACAGAGAAACTAAATTAGTTGAGGAAAAAAATAATGATGATTTGAGAATAAGTTAATGCCAATAAAGAATCATACAAGATGATGAAATTATTGAAATCTAAACAATAATGCAGAGAGAATAGTATCAAAATAATCCACGGACCCTTTGTAATGAGTCATTTTAGTTCCCGAGTCAATAAAATTATCAATTTAGCTCACAAACCCTTTTAAGATTGGCTGAAATGGCCCCACAGAGGATTATTTCAGCTCCAGTTTTAAAAGCCTGGGGACTAATTTGTCTTTTATAGACTTCGGGACTAAAATGGTTATTATATATAAACAGTTAGGGGACTAGTTTGGCACTTTACTCATAATGCAGACATCATGTGGGAAAATGCTACTAGTGTTAAATTTTAACCTGAAAAGTAATAACTACATCTTGACTCTTTGCTTCGAGATGGTGGATCTTTAGACCAGTCAAATTAGGTTCAGCCACAGAAGAAAAACAGCTTGCATAGGAGTCAATGCTTTGCCCATTTGATAAAGAATTTTGAGTGTAACTTTTTAGAGGTCTCAAATGATCTACTGGACATGACCTGTTGTCATCCCTGCCACTGCCAAAAAACTGATCGGAAACATTCCCATCCTTGTCATGGAAATAAAGGAAAAGAGAGACTCCTGTAACAGTTGCTTTTAAACTGGTCTCAACAAGTTGCTCTGCACATATGGCAATGAAAACAGTGATAAGATTCTTATCAAGAAAATCATAAATTAAAGAGGGAGACATAAAAAAGGGAGAAAAATATGCAAATTAATATGCGATTTATCAAAACTGCTAAAAGTTTCTCAGCTCTTTTTAACAGTAATAGGAAACTTGTTTAGAAAATCAGAAATAAAGATTGTGAAACAACTAGGGCGACTCATTGTGACAGGAGTTCACACATTTTAATCTAAAACCTCTACTAAATAGGTGTGAGGTTGCAGAGATCTCGAACCCTCTGATGCGGGCGCTAGGGCAACGCCCGATACGAACGCTTCGTTTCCACGGGACAGAAGGCGAACCTGCACGGTCCAGAATGACGGGATTGCAAACCTGCGCTATCCATAATAGCTCCAACTCTGAAATTTTGGATTTTTCTGGATTCTTCTTGCTTCCCACTCTCTTCCTTTGCGTAGAAGCTTCCTTCGTCTGTGAGTAGCCTATAAATTGTTGTCTCCTGAAAGTGGAAGGGCAGTACTAATAGAGTTGTCTTCAACTCTCCTGTGTAGAGTCACTTTCCCCTTTGTGGGTTGTATCCGAGAAGGTAATGGTGCTCCGGCTGTATCCTCTCCAAGGGTGATTGTATTGTTGACCTCGCTTTCGATCGTGCTCGTGTTAAGATTTCGCAGCGATACCAAATTTCGACGCGATTGTCGACGAGGTTGCCCAGACGACCTCGGACGGCGAAACGGACTGCGCCGACGCGTCCGGAACGTCGATTTCACTTAAAATCGACATTAAGTTTGCGACGATAGCCCGTCGAGTGCGAGAGTTATGATTTGGGGCATATTTTCAAATAAATTAATTTTAAATCTATTAAATTAAAATATAAACCCTAAAATCCCTCTCTCCCTCACTCGACCCGCTCGGTTCGCCCGTCTCCCGTGCTCGGGTCCTGTGGGAGTTCTCTGCGACTCCTCTCCCGCGCTCGGTGCCTTCTCCCTGTTGTAGCCGTTGGTTCCTCGGGCCGCGCGTGTTTTCCCCCATCCCTTATCCCGTCTGCGAGAGATCCTGGCGTGCTCTACGCACGCGAGCGTCCCGTCCCTGTTGCTCTGTGCGATAGTTCTCTCCATTCTCCCGTGTCTGGTCGGCTTCTCTCGACTCCTTAGATAGGTTGCGGCACTCCTCTTCCTTTTTTGTCCCCCTATTTAAACCCCATTTTGGGATGGCCTAGGGTTAGCCCGAAAACCATTGTGAGGAGGAGGTGCTGCCGGCTTGGAGTTTGATTTCCTGCTCTTCTTGTGTGTTCTACACTCTCTGGTATTCTCCCCTCCCCCTTCTCCTTCTCGCTTCGGCTCTAGTAGCCCGTGGCTCCCGCTCGTTATTTGGTTTCTTTCCCGTTTCGTCGCTTCGGCCGAGAGCTATGAATCATGGAAGTTTTTATTCTAAATGTTGAGATGGATGGTTTCTAGTCTTCTTCTTCTAATAAGCATGCTTATATGATACTTGTGCAAGTGCTTGGAAATGTTTTCTTTATAATTTGGAGCATGGCTAAGAGATAGATTGAGCATGTTTTAAGGTAAGGGCTTCGATTCTCTATGTGATAGTGGAAGCAAAGCATGGTTTACTTTAACCTACTTCTCTTATGTTCAAAGCAAGTTTAAATGTTAAAGAGGGGACTTTGGAGTTGGGTTAGTCCTCTCGGCAAGCATGTTAGATAGGATTTGGAAGTTTCTTACATATGGTGGCTTGATATGGAGAATGGGAAGTGCCATTTGGCTTGGTATATGCATGTGAAGCTTATTCTCTACTTTTCTTATCTCTTCTTTATTGCGGCTTTACACATCAAAATGTTGAATATATGGAGAAGTTGGTTTTAGCTCTATGCTTAGTATATTTGTAGCCTTGTTATGGCTCATCTTGACCTCATTTAGAGGCTTGCTTGGTTTGTTTTAGCTCATACCCGTGAGCCTAATCCGGATAAACAGCTGTTGTCTTTATTCTACTGCTTTCAGAAATTCGTTCTTTTAGCTTTATATTTAGCCTGGTTTTGGGCTATATGTTGGCTGGATTTCGTTTTTTATGAGGAGCTTTTGTTCTAGCTTTGTGCTGGGTTTGTTTTGACCCCATACTTGGCTCGGTTTTGGCCTTTCCTATGGTTTGAACTGCTAGGTCTGTGTTGGAATTGAGGTTGGGCTTGTTTTGCCTTTGCTCTGGCTCGGTTTTAGCCTTTGTGCTGGTTCGGTTTTGATCCTATTGGCACTTCTGGTTTCGGTTTTATATATGGATGGATGTGGTTGTTACCTAGGCTCGTTTTCCACCCTATAGTGGCTCGGGTCTGGTTTGCATGCGCTAAACCTTGTTTCCTTTTATGTTGAATTCGTTTTGGATTGAATACTGGGTTGTTTTCCTAGTTGTAGTGGCCTCGGGCTCGAGCTCTGTGGCCGACTTGGCCGAACCTCATTAAGGCCTTCTCCTTTTTTTTATTTGATGGGTGAATTGAGTTGTGCTTGGGACTTTAAGCACATGAGAATTGTGGTATTACTTGTACACTTGGTTTAGGCTTGTTTCACTTGGCGGCTTAGCTTGGTGGTGTTTGGTGAAGCCCTTATTTGAGCCTAAATGTTTGGTGAGTTCTTTGCTTGCTTTGCTCGGTGAGTTTGGAGTTAACCTGAGATGGCATGGGAGCTTGTACACTCACTGTCTTATGTATTGAAAATTTGGTGATTCTCCCGCTGTTATGAGCTTGACCTAGAGTCTGAGAGTGGTTCCGTGTGGGAAGAATTGTATTTCAAATGATAAAGAATTAATTGAGGATCGGAGGGCCGGATTTTAAGTATGAGTATGGGGCTTTAGCTCGGTTTTCTTCGAGTCACTTTTCTTTTCTTTTCCCGTTTGATTTGTGGATTCTCGAACGATTCTCGAAGGTCATCGCTTTTGGTTCACTCCTATTCGAATGCAAGGATACCCGTTTCGGGACAATCCAATCGTGCCCAAGTGAGAAAATGACGTCCTCAGGACCGATTCAAGGATCTCGGGCTATGCTTTCAGAGTTCTGTTGTTATGTGTTTTAGGGGCGAGTAGATTAATCTTCCTCCCGTTTTGGTCTTTCCTGATCGGAGGCGGGTTAATCTCCTCTTCGTCCCATCCTTATTGATTTACACGTGTTCCCCACTTCACTCGGAGTCGGTTTTGCTTGTTTTGTTTTGAGACAATGACGGCGATGATGCAAAAGCACGCTGCTGATAGAGTAGAATGATATCCCATCCTACGACATCGTGACTCTCTCAGTGCCCTGTGAACCGTAGGATGATCGGTATCATTCACCGCTATAGTGCACAGGGCACCCGTACCTTCTTAGGATTGTTAGCGATCCTTTACCCGATGAAATGATCGACTCGTGGACAATCATGATTTTCAATATCTGATAAAAATATGATATTACATTTCGAAACAAATATATATATATATATCTTTCCACTACTAATCGAAATCGATAAAACTCTTTCAGTATGCTCGAAACTCATGCAGATGCTTAAAAATATAAATTTAAAAAATTATATCAGTAAACCTCAGTTGCTCACTCGTTGATTATCGGTGTCAGGTTGAACACTCTCCCGAGTCGGAGCTTAGTTGGACACCTTCTCAGTTGAGTGGCGACGCTTTATACACTCGTGCGACCGAGAAGTCTTCGACGACCCTTCGAGCGATGATTACACAGCTTCCGAGCCTAGCCCGACCCGAGTGCTTGCGGTTTTCTTCGGCTTCGTTTGATTTGATGAAGCACTCGTGGTCCTTTTTCCGGATTTCCCGAGGTTTTGATGATTTTATTTTTGACTTTCGTTCGTTCTCTCGGGTTTTTCTCCGTTATGAGTCGATCTCTCGTCGGCTACACATGTGAAAACTACTGGATCTCCTGGGTATACGGTGTTCGTTTATTTTACAAGTATGTTCCTTCATATACTCTGTCATATCGTATGCTCTATCATTTGAAGACGTTATACCGTACCTCGTTGCATGATTTATCGTTTTTTGTGCGTTATATATCTTGTTAGAATCAGACAGACATTTAAACATACTTTGCATAGTGATGTTTGAAGACTCGACCATGTAGTCACCTAGTTGAACATTTTAACTCGTCATTCTAGAAACTCAACCTCTTCACTCAGAAGCGAGCTTGGAGCCGGATGGTGGGCAAGCACGATCGCCTTCAACAACAGAGTGCATCTTCATCGCAAGCACTATAGTGATAGCTCGGAAGTCATCGAGGCCCGCTTTGGATCTCCGATATCCCCTGCCTCTTTCCCTTCGGATTCTACGATTCCAAACTCGAGTCAATTCCTTTTCAGACACCTCCATATCTTACTTCGTCGAAAAGTTTCTATCCTTTCGACCTCCTCAAGATAATATTTCCTTATTTTTATCAGAGTTTTCTTAAACGATTTCGATCATTTAAGATGTAATTAACTATAAGGCTCACCTTTATAGGAAGCATTTCCGAACCCAACTTAAAATAAACCCTATTTAATTCTTTATATTAAATAGTGGAATTTGTCTAAGAATAAAATTGCTTTCACTGAACCAAACGGACGTCATATATTTCTTAGCTTATTTGATCGAGCCTCACCTCAGTCTTGTGTCTTGTCTTTCGGGATAAATGCACGACTGGAGGCAGATAGCGCCTCTTTCATTTAAACTATGAAAAATATGGGCCGATTGATTCCTTCCTTTCTCAAGGATCCTTCCGAAGAGGGCGACGGGATTTCGATTCCGGCGACCGACAGCTTCTTACGGGCACTTCACGCACAAAACAACGCCGACATGTATCCTCCCATTTTACCTTCTCCTCTCTATGCCTCAGTTGCCAACTCTCCCGTTACCCCAACACCCAGACATTCCCTCTTCCTGCAAATTATCATTATTATCTCATCTGTCTAACTCCTTTCAAGCTCCTCCCAACCACCCCACTACCCGTCGACCACCTACAACCCTTTTCTACTTGTTGTCTCTACAGCTCCCCACCTTCTCTTCGCTACCACTCACCTTTCGTGACTGTCGTCATCCCTTCCAATTATCTCGATCTCTCCAGCCGACCTCCACCACCCATTGGGATACATTAAGAGTGTTTTGTTGGTGTCGTTTTATGTTTAGTGTTGTTATTTCTATTCAAGACATGTTGTAAACCTAATTTAATATTAATAAAAATTTGTGTTTATGTTTTCCAGTGTCTTTCTTAAGTTCCGGTATCACCCTCTCAGAAGTTAAAAAAGGTAATAATATATTCACAAGAATAACATGCTCCTTTGGTCTAGTTCTCATTTCATATGGCTATCATTACAAAATTCTTTCCCCGAAAAGTTCAAGCTACAAGAGAAAACAGCAGCAATTTTTCAGATCAATCTAAAAAATACAACAATCATGCCGGGTCTATTATGATATATTTGGTAGCAGTTCAATTCTACGTTTTCTCACAACTTTGATACTCCACAGTCATAAGTGTATCAAGGCAGATAAACATAGAATACTTTGAAAAACAGTATCAAATTTTTTAAAAGAGTTCCTTAAAAGTACATAATCACATGCCTACATTATTAAGATTCAAATTCAGAACAAGACCAAAGAAATAAGGGAAATTTAAATGCGTAGCACACAATTCTTATCTATTTACATATCTCATACCTAAACATTCATATTTACATAAATAGCACTTTGGTGCTTTAAGGTGGATTTCACTTTTAAAAAGTGATAATAGATGTATTTTTTATGTGATACTAAAAATTTGAATGCTCTACGTGTAAACATGAAAGTTTAGGTGCGCGACATGTAAATACATAAGAAATGTGTGCTATGTATGTTAATGCCACAAGAAATAAATACTGCATTTAGTTAGTCATCCACGTCAGAGTTGCCACCCATTCAATATCAAGTTCGTATGAACTAAGTTGGTACAAAACCTTAGTCAAACATTTTTCTAATTCAAAGATTGAAAATTTCAAATAAATTTAAATATAACTCAAAGCATAAAACAATATTTTTGTGCAAAATATAAAACAACACATCATGCATGACTGCAGAAAACTGCATATCTTGCAGATGAAAAGATATGCCTCACAAAAATCCCTCTTCGAGAAAAATACCTGGTAGCCTTTGACCGGAACCAGAAGCGAGGTTAGATGCAACGTTAATTGCACTGAAAACTGAATAAGTCCAGTTCCATAGCCCACCATTTGCAGAATTTGCCTGAGAGCTCCGCAACCCATCAAAGCATTCAAAAAATTCATCTATGCTGCAAGGTAGATTGATCAATTAGTACCCGAGTAGGTAACAATCACTTATTAAAGAATAAAATTTTGGGCATTTACATATATGCCCCACACAATTCTTATATATTTACATATCTAGCACCTAAACATTCATATTTACTTGCATACCCCTCAAATCTTCAACATCATGTAAAAAAATACCACCGTCGCCATCTTTTTAAAAGTGAAATACAAATTTTCATGCATAAATTTATGACGCCAAGATGTTATGAGTGTAAATATTAAACATTGGGTGTTAGATATGCAAATATATAAGAATTTTGTGGTAAGTATGTAAATTTCCCTAGATGTTTATCTAAGAGGGCGTGTTACTAACACAGTGCATCTGATAGGCACAGGGTGTCCCAAGGATGCCTAGACCAAACCAGTCCAAGAAGTACTGGGGCCTGCCAAACCCTCAAAGGCTTGGGAGTGCCACCAAGGGGAGTGGGATCCACTGCTAGTTATTCAGGTCTATATATTTATTTTTGTTGGTGTTTAGGATTAGTTTTTGACTGTGTTTGTTTCGGGACAATCGTTGTTGTCTCCCTTTTCCCTTCTAGGATTGTATCTGAAGGTTTTTGAGTGATGCTCCCGCTATATCTCGTTCCCGATGTGAGGTTTATCCTTTTGATGCCCTTACCCATCCCTTTTCCGCACAGGGTTACTTCACCTCACCGCTCCACCTTGGCTTCCATCACCTAGACCCGTCCCTAATTTCCTATTCCTGCTCGCCAAGCTGTTGTTTTCTGCAACCCCGCGCCTTTCAGCACCAATCCAAACTTCTCCAACATCCCACGCCTTCCTCCTTGCTGCCATCACCCAAAACCATCCCCTATCGCTGATGCTGTTGTCGGCCAGTTGTTCGGAGCATGGAAAACAGCCACCTTGTTGTTTCCAGCTCGTCAAACGCCTCTTTCCACCACCCCGCTACCTTCCAAATCCCTAGCCTACACCACCTCCACCAAAGATCTAGGGTTGTGAAATTGGCTCCGAGATTGTGAATCACAAAAATCAGTTTGAATTTTAGCTCGGATTGAATCAGATCGAACCATTCGAGCCGAGCTACGAGCCAGATTAAAGGATCAAATTTATTTCGATCTGATTTCGATTCTTCCTCGGCTTGGATCGGGATCCAAATAAATTCTAATGTATTACATATATAACACCTAAATTTTTAGTTTTATATGCATAATGCATTGCCAGCTTAGTTGGTGAGGTCCATTTTGCTTGAGCGGAGTAACATGGTTTGAATCCCATCTTTTCAAAAGAAAATACATTTTTTTCTATGGCTGGCTGAGCGGGCCAAGGCGAGTTCAAGCTGGACTGATCTTACTCATGAGCCAAAAATGGCATTCAAGCCGGCTCGAAAATCGGATAGATCCACACTGGATCGGATTGAAATTTATTGGATCGATCCACGATCCGATTTTGATCCGTTCAAATATAGTTCGATCTGATTTCGAGCCGGCTCTGGATCGGCTCGAAATTGGATAGCACACCCCTACCTAGATCCACCCAAGTCTAGTTTTGTGTGTTGCTTTTGTTGCAATTTCAGAGTTCCACTTGTTTTATTATAATTTCATATTTAAATTCAGCAATAATTGTGTTTTCCATTGGCATTTGGTTAAACCCCGATATCATTTGGATCATAGCTAGACCAACACTAGTTCCATCCTAGGGTGACTCAAACCAACCAAGCCATAACCAAACCTTGATCTAACCATTCCTAAAACATTTTCCGCTGCCCTAAATTAGCCCCATACACCTTCTTTCACTTCCCAAACCAAAACACTAATCATACTACGGAGAAGACAAAGTGTTGGAAGCCGATCGGAAACTTGCAATAGAAGACATGCAATGGGAAATCCACTGACTTCAACAAAGACTTGCTGAAATTGAGGAAAGGACTCATGGAAAGACCATCATCGATCGTGATAGCGAGATTCAAAGAGGAGAGAAGGAGGAAAATCTGAATCCCTTTCGAAGGGATGATTCCAGCGAAGAGGAGGATAGGCCACGCCGCTTTGGGAAACAGTATTAGAGGAGGATGGGGGATGGAGTGACTTTTGAAGGATATGGAGATATGATAGTAAAAATAGACTTACCACATTTCGAGAGGAGAACGAATTTGGATGCTTCATTAAGTGGTTGCAGACTGTTAAGAGAATTTTTTAGTACAAGGAGGTGTTGACTGCTAGGAGAGTGAAGCTTGTTATCATAAAGCTGAAGAATGTTTTTTGTGGCGGAAGAATCTAAAGAGAGTGTGACAAAGAGATGTTAGGTACAAGATTACTATTTGGGAGAAGATAAATAAGAAGCTGCAGAGAAAGTATCTACTCATACGCTAGCACAGGACATATTCTTGAAGCTCCACCACCTACTACAGAGAGCAATGCCAGTGAAGAAACCCACAGTAGAGTTTGAGCAGCTCATGATGAAATATGTGCTGACAGAGTTAGAGGAGCACACTATAGCCAGATATTTGAAATAACTAAAGCAATCCATCAGCAATATTGTTTAGCTATAGCATTATTGGTCGTTGAGTGATTTTCGGACCTTAGCACTAAAGGTGGAGAGACAGCAAAAGCAAAGCAGGCACCCAACTCTATTTAAACAACCACACACAGCTGAAGTTATTAGCAAAAGCACGCATGGGAAGTTGTAAAGGCTGGTCAGAGGAATGACTGAGCTGATCAGGGCGAGAAGAAGTCTGAGAAGAGCGGCACGTCCAACAAAATTCCAGCTAGAAATGCTTGATTTGTTATGAATATGGACACATCGATTCCAGTTGCCCTACTTGCAGAGTTGTTTCCTTAACTGAGCAGGGTACAGTGGCGAGTGAGCGAGAAGGCAACAAAGAACAAGTTGAGGAGCATCAACACCATGGAGATGAAAGTGAGATACTAGTTGTGAGGAGGGCTCTGCAGACTAAACCAAGGAATGATCACTCATGGTTAAGACAACATCTTTCGCACCAAGTGTACTATTAGAGGGAATGTATGCAACCTTATTATTGATAGAGAGAGCTGTGAAAATATGTTTTGTACTTCTATGGTGAGGAAGTTGGACTTGGCTACTCAAAAACATTCACGCATCAACATTTTTTGGTAGAGCTCGCTATTCGGGATCAATTATAGGAAAATGTGTGGTGTGACGTTGTGTCCAAGGATGTCTATCGTATCCTGTTGGAGAGATCGTGGCAGTTTGAATGCAGGAATCAGAATGATGGGTTTAAGAACACATACTCATTCGCAAAAGATGGAATCACAGTTTTTTCCCATCAGAGTCTGAAAGAGCTAATGCAGAGATTGTGGTTCCACATGTCACCTTTCTATAGTCAGTTTGGGAGGCCCCAATAGCGATGGCCTTAGTCATCATAGAGGGGACTGAGGAGGAGACTGCGCGGCCAGAGATGATACAACCAGTGCTGGCCGACTATGTGATGATTGATAACTTGCCCGATGGACTACCACTACTTGGAGACATTCAACATGTTAAAGACCTTATCCCTAGATAAATGTATATAACATGCTTGGTAACAGATTGAGACCATCTGAGTATAAGAAGTTGCACTGACAGATGCATGAACTTATTGTTAGAGGGTTGTTGATGGATAACACCATTCAATATGTTGTTCATGTTTTGATGGTGCTTAATAAGGATTGTTCATGGAGGATGTCTATTAATAGTCGAGCTATCAATAAGATCACCATCAAATATGGATTTCTTATACCTCACCAAGATGATTTACTAGATCAGTTACATAGAGTTATCATCATTTCCAATCTTGACATGCATGATGGATACCATCAGAATGAGACCAGAGGATAAATGAAAGACTATCTTCAAGACTAGAGATAGGTTGTATGAGTGAACAATCATGCCCTTTGGGACTATCCAATGCACCTAACACTTTCATGAGGCTAATGAATCAAATATTTATGGTTTATATTGGAAAGTTTGTAGTTTTGTACTTTAATGACATCCTAGTCTATAGTAGGTCGAAGAAGGGGCACATACAGCACCTGAGGATAGTCTTTGAGGTTCTACAATTGGAGAAGCTTACATGTCCGACCGGAGAAGTGTCACTTCATGATGGCCCAAGTTTGATTTTTGAGTTACATTGTATTCGGTGTAGGCATTCAAATGGACTCTATGATGATAGAAGTTATTGTGAGTTGGACACCCCCGCCGTCCTTTATAGAGCTTAGGCACTTTTTAGAGTTGGTGTCCTTTTATAGGAGATTCGTTAGTAGCTTCAACACCATTACAACTTTCCTAACAGAGCATTTGAAAGAAGAGAAGTTTCATTAGACATAGGTAACTCAATAGCTTTGACGTCCTAAAGCAGGCGACTCAAGCACCAGTAGTAGCTCTAACAAATTTCGATCAGTTGTTCGAGGTTGGAATGTCAAGATTCTAAAGGGATTAGAGCAACATTGAGCCACGGAGGACAAACCATAGCTTTCTTCGATGAGAAATTGAGTGACTCCAGGAGGAAATATTCAACATAGGGTAAGGAGTTCTATGCTATTGTGAGAGCTCTTAATCATTGGAGTCAGTGCATATTGACTAGTTAGTTTAACTTATTCACAAATTATGAGGCTATGATATTCTTAAAGAGTCAAAGCAAGCTTAAGGGCATACATGCTTGTTGGGTTCAGTTCTCAGTTTCTTTTTAGTTTGTGCTCACGCACAAGACAAGGAGTCAAATTTGCGCAGCTGATGTCTTCAGTTTTCACTCTTAATGATCACCTCCAAGCAGACTAGAGTTGTGGGATTTGAAGTAGTAAAGAAGGTGTAGGTGGCAGATAAGGACTTCATGGAGATTTGGGATCAATGTCAAGAGAGGCCCATAGGATAATACCAAATATCTGATGACTACTTGTTCCACTAGAGAACAAGTTGTGTGTAGTGTGTTACCAGATATTCATTGAGAGAGTACATCATACAAGACAGGCATGGTGGGGGATTAGCATGTCATTTTAGCATAAACAATGCACTCGCACTAGTGAGGGAACATTTTTTCTGGCCTAGACTGATGAGAGACATTAAGAGGTATGTTAGGTAGTGCAGATTTTGTCACATGGAAAGAATGGGGTTGAATACAGGGTTATATATACCATTATCAATACCATAAGCTCCATGATTGGAAGTTGGTATGGATTTCATTGTGGGTCTTCCTAGGATAACGAAATAAAAATTTGGTGATGGTACAGGTTGATAGGTTCCGAAGATGACTCATTTTTGTTCATTTCCATGGGACATTGGATGTATCACATAAAACTGACTTGTATTTCAGGGAAACATTGAGACTGCATAGAATACCAAGGACCATTATTTCTGATAGGAATGTTAACTTCCTAAGCTACTTTTGGAGAAACTTATGAGGGAAGCTTGGAACAAAGTTTCAGTTCAGCTCAACAACTCACTCACACATAGATGGTCAGACAGAGGTGGTGAACACGAGTCTAGGGAATATCCAGAGTGCTTTATAGGGAAGAGCATCAAGTAGTGGGATTTAATTATAATCCAATCTGAATTTGCTTATAATAGGTTTGAAAATCAAGACTATAGGGCATACCCCTTTGAGAATATGGATACGTGTGATCCACTCACCCCACTTGAGTTGGTACCGCTTCTTCTCACTTCAGAACTTAGTGTGGATATTGAGGCTAGAGTGTGGGACATTCAGAAGCTACAAGAAGAGGTTTGGAAAAATCACCAAATAGAACCATAAGTACCAGGAGCAAGCTAATAAAACCAGAAAGAATGTGACTTTTCAATGGGAGATTTAGTGTGGATCATCGTTTAGAAAGAGAGATTTCTCGTAGGATCTTTTAGAAAACTCAAACCAAAACAGATGGACCTTTCAGGATCCTCAAGAATCTGAATGACAACACTAACATGATTGATTTTCTAAAAGATTACAACATTTTTGCTACCTTCAACATGACCGACATAACCCTATACTATGAGAAGACAGGAGCTTCAATGAATGAGGTTGAAGCTCCCCTAACCTCGAGATCTGGTAAGGGCGTCTGATAGGCGTAGGGATCCTAGGGATGTCTGGACTGAACCGATCTTAGAAGTATTGATGTTGATCGAACACTCAAAGGCTTGGGAGCGCCACCCAAAGGGGAGCAGGATCCATGCCTAGTTATTCTAAGTCTATTTATTTGTTTCATTGGTGTCCAGGGTTAGCTTTTGGCTGTGTTTATTTTGGGATAGCAGTCAGAGTCTCCCTTTTTTCTTCTAGGGTTGTATCCAAAGGTTCTGAGCGATACTTCGGCTGCATCTCATTCCCGATGTGGTGCTTATCCTTTCAAAGCCCTTCCCCATCCCTTTCCCGCAACGGCTTCCTTCACCTAGCCACTTCACCTTGGCTGTCATCACCCAGATTCGCCCCTACCTTGATGTTTATGCTTGCCAAACTACCATCAAACTTGATGTTCCTATTCAAGAACCTTCACGGCCTCAATGTTTACCTAAATCGGAAGTCTGAGATGAACAATTTATTCATTTACTATAGGAAAAATGACAAATACAAATTTACCGAAAAACATACTAGAATTTCATTCTTCATGATATAAGGTGAGTGAAAGGATTTTTGAAGCGAAAGAATTCATCACTCCATCATAGAAATTTTTTTGTTGAGGTTCTCAATCAATTATTTTTTACATTAATCAGATAGCGGAGTTTGTATTAAGTTGTGAGATTATTGAGAATAACTATCAATGGACTATAAGATCTATCAATGTCATTCATCTTAACATAACGTTAGAACTGGTTTATATAATAATAATAATGTTAAATAGACCCTTCTCACAAGGCATTTTGAGTTAAAAAAATATAGTAGGCTTTCATCTTCCACTTTTTTATCACAAACTAATTTGAATAGATTATCACACACTTCAAATTAAGTTGAAAACTCTATATTTTAAACATAGTCAACTCCAACATGATCAAACATTCAAAATTTTATTATCAAAGCTAAGTCTATGCAAAATTAATAATATGTACCAAATAAACAAAGTTAGCACTTTGCCATTCATTTGCTTCAAGTGATATTTAAAGGGCGAGAACATTAAATAATGCTCTCATATTAAACTTTGAGGGATCAGAGAATTCAAAACCAGTGAGCTAGAAAAATTTAAGGACTTCATCAATGAAAGCCTCTACCACAATGAGGATGTTCATACATCAATGACAAACTGACACAAATGCATCTTATAAGTTGCATTTTTATATCCCCAACAAGTTTTGAAGGTTGAAAATGCACTAGCATCTCCCTAATCTATACAACTTGCAATGATGGCAGATGCAAATAAACTATTGATGGTAGTTACATTAATGTAATCTCAAAAACTAGCTTTGATTAGAGTTAATTAGCTATATTTGAAACTTAATAAGCTATGGCTAAAATCTTCATATTTCTTAAAAACATATATGTTTTATGGTTAAAGTCCTCTTAACCAAGTTTCAAAATATTACTCATAATGAATTATCCAATGAGCTTCCTCTCATCAGGGATATTCAGCACACCATCATTTTTTATGTTGAATACACGGTTGCAGACATAATTACTTAATGGAATGAACCCCAACGAGCATGCTAAGCTTGAACACCATGTAGATGAATTAGTATATAAAGATATTGTAAAAGAAAGTTTAAATCCATATGATGTCCCCCAACTATTAATGTCAGAAAAGATAATTCTTAATATATGTATTGATAGTGATGCATTAAGGAAAATTTTTTTAAAAAAAAGCATATTCCATACACCTAAATTCGATGGCACACTTATCATGACATTTGAGTTATTATACATTTAAAACATTAATTGGTGAAATGGGTATTATTTTCAAATCTGAACTAATTCAGATAATGAATACAGAACGATATTGAATACACTTGATGGGTTATGTAAATGGTTCATTATGCTTTTTGGATTGTTTAATGTGCCCAATATTTTTATAATTTTTTTCATTGGTAAACTTTTGCTATTAAACTTCATCGATGTTTATTTATAAAAGAGTGTTCAAGAGAAGTTATACTTTAGCCTAGAAAATGAGCAGTTATGCTGTCAAAAGCTATACTTCTTAGGGTCAGTTTGAGGCAGCTGCAGCTTATTCAGCTTATCCAGATAAGCAGTTTATCCTGATAGCTGCTGATCAACACATTATCCTTATTTTAATAAGTATCGACTAACTGCCTCGTTTGTGCGTTTGAAAAACAGCTGATTTGAAGTTGTTTCTGGATAAATGATCATTATACCTCTGATCTGGATAAGTTGTTTAGTTGTTTGGTTTGTGTGCTTGGAAAACAGCTGATTTGCCGCTATTTCTGGATAAATGACAATTTTGGCACTGCTTAGTTGTGTTGTTGGCAACAGAATTGTAATGGCTATACATTTGATAGTTTAGAATCAAAAAAATCACTTCATAGCAGTACAAAAAAAGGATATACACCTCACTTAAGAGTGAGTATCAAGAAACCTAATAAAAAAGAAAAAACATATTAAAATTACAATTAAAAGTATGACAATACTCATTATGAAATGCAGAAGAAACATGTCACGAGCAACGTTGTCCGGTTGGGATGCTGTCGAACATGAGCAATGTTGTCCGGTTGGGATACAGTCGAACCCCAATCACTATCGACAGTGGAATCGGCCGAACTGTCTGTCCACCTGAAGAACTCATTTAACTGAACCGTCTATCCACCGCAGGCACCTGTAGAACTGCCGCTCGTGGCTATGTGGTCGGCGTGACATGAGTGACAAATACGACAGTCCATAGCAGCATGGAACTCGCCTAAAGTTCCACGAAACCTGAACCTCGTCTTCCTATAATAATTCAAGAGAGAACACACCCACCATCAACCCACACACCCAAGGCCACCAGCACACACACCCAAGCCACCACAACCACCATAAACACCTCTTGCAGCCACCACACACAAGCACAACTCACATTCACCACCAACCCACACACCCAAAGCCACCAAAACACACACCCCAAGCCACCACAATCACCATAAACATCTCTCATAGCCACCACACACAAGCACAGCTCACATCCACCACCAACCCACACACCCAAGGCCACCATAACATGCACCCAAAGTCACCACAGCCATCATAAACACCTCTCACAGCCACCACACACAAGCATAGCTCACATCCACCATTAACTCACACACCCAAGACCACCAAAACACACACCCATGCCACCATAAACACCTCACAGCCACCACACACAAGAACAGCTCACATAACCACCAACCCACACCAAAGGCCACCAAAACACAAACCCCAAGCCACCAAAACAAACACCCGAAGCCATCACTGTATTGCACTAAGACATTGTCATAGTATAGAAATTAAATAATTCACATCAAAATTAAAAATAACAAAAATTTCAAAATCATAATCAGTGAATAGAGAACCAAAATTTTAGCAACTTATACAGAATTTTCTTCAATTATATAACATGCATTGACATAAAAAATCCATCGAGAAATTAACTAAAAATGCTTCTAAATTCAAATGAACTCCCACAGAAGCATTGCTTGAATCGAACTGAGCCCGCATTAGAAAAGTAGGGCCTATTTTTTTCAGGCAAAACACTCTCACAGCCACTACACACAAGCACAACTCATATCTGCCACCTACCAACACACTCAAGGCCACCATAACACGCACCCGAAGCCACCACAGCCACCATAAACACCTCTCACATCCACCACCAACACAAAAAGAACAAATGCTACATAAAAAATACTTCATAACAGGCTCCAATGCTCCAAAACAAGCATACCTCACGCTACTCCCTCCACAGCTAAGCAAATCTCTATAACAATGCTCCAGAACAAATCAAATCCTTTGTAAATCCTAAACAAATCAAAGACCCAATTTTGCAAGAAGAAAGCCAAAGTCGCATGGACAAAGCGAAATTACCACAGGAATAACTACCACACACTGTAGAGGGGGGAAGAGGAAGGCAAGAGCGACGGGAGATTACCGAGAGTGGACGAGAGAGACCGAGGAGGCGAGAGCGAGGCGAGAGCGAGGGAGAGAGATCCTTTGTAGGGTTTGCGTCGAGGGTAGTGGGGTAAAACACGAGAGCTCAATGTGCGCCACAGGGTCGATCTCGCGGCACCGTTTATTAAACAATCGAAACCCACATTTAGATAAAAGTCGTACAAACGTGTTAACCAAACGGGAGGGCGGCGTTTTGAAAACGCCGCCCACAATTTTATTCCGCCCTAAATGGGCACTTAGTTTCATAGTGTCTTATCCCTAAAAAAATGAAAGCAATATTTGATTGGTCAACAATTGTATCTATCGTTGATGTTCAATTTTTCTGGGTAAGTATCAAAAGCTATAGTACTAGTTTCAAGTTAATAACCGGTAAATTAATCTTAAGTTGGGCTGGAAAATTCTCCCTTTGTATTTATGGGTGTACGCGAGCCTTAAATTACATTATTTGCAACCAAAAAAAAAATCATTCTTATTTCCAATTATCAAAAACTAAAATATAAAAGCCTTAAAAATAAGTAATAATAGTATCAAATGGATTGAATGCCTTCAAAGTTACACCTTTCTCCTGAAAGGTAAATCTATCATTCAAAATAAACTATGAACTATCTCAAGTTTTCTTATTCTTAACGTTTATATGCATTAATGTGCATAAGTCTAACAGAATACAAGAAGAATATGTGGCATGCCCTGATCTTCATTTAACTTATCATGATCACAAGGATAGGTAATATATGCCTTATGGCTTCTACTTTTATAATCTGAGATGGATATTTGTATAAGGCTAGCAACCTTTACAATCTTAAAATCTCTATTTGGGGTCACTATAAATTTACTGGAGTGCCAATTAAAAAGGGTTATTGTGAGGGTTGCTTGTCAGTGCCAAGCATGCAAAACTAGACAAACCAGTACATAACACATTGGCAAGCACAACTAACACCATGTCACATCAACTCCTTGGTTAGAATTTTTCATAATCTTAGATTGGGTCACCCAATAGTTTACTATGGTGAAAAGTTTAAAACTCGAGAATTGCTTGTTGATTCTTCCAGAGGAGAAATTTCTACAACTCTTGCTTCCACATATCCTATCATTCCAATTCTTGCCTTTTAAATGTTAAAAATAATATTTCAAATGAAATGATAGTTGAGAAGACATGGTAAGCATAATTTTTTTGTTGAATGTTACATGAATGACTGAATGGAAAATGAAAAAGCTAGCCCCTAAATTCTTTGATAAGAAACTCAATCTTAAATCTTAGAAAGAGAGTTTTTTGCATCCACAAAAGAGCTGCCACAGTATACGTCTTTCTTCTCAACCCCAAAAGAGTTACTACAGTATAGTCCTTCAAACAGGTGAAATCAATCCACAGAAGTTCAAACGCCCATAGATTCATAAGAAGTTAAATCAGCCCATCATAAATCTAAATTGTGCCTGTTATATTTCAATTATTTTGACAAGTTTTTATGTTTTCATGGATAAGAATAGTTTACTATTTGAATGTTTGTGGGTTTCGCATAAAATTAGATTTGCATTTACAAGTGGTCTTATCCTTGTAACCCTTATTAATTCCATGATGTCCAAAATGATAATGATCGATGATTGCATATAAAATTATTTATGGCCAATTAAGTGCTCTTAAGTGTCTGCATGGATAACTACAGTTAATGTATATAGGGTTTTTCTTCTTTGTCCTTCATCAGGTTTGGGCCTGTTTAACATAGAGATAGATTTGCTATACAATAAGATAACTAGAGATCTAAGTGTTCTTATCAATACTAAGAGAAAAAATCATCTTAGGCTAACAAAATTATCAAGAATTATAATGAATATAAATAATATACTTGATTGATGGAAGACAAGGACGTAAACTAACAAAAAGTTGGAAAAAAGTGTTGTGCTTACACTCTCTCAGCATGCACTTATTAGCACAGTCTTGCTATGATAACTTTTCTTAACTTAGGCAAAAGAAAAATCATTTCAAGTTAAAATAAAAAATCAAAATGTTCAAATGAATATATTAGGTTACTTCTCCTGATTGGAGCGAAGGATATTCACCACTACTCAGTTGGAATAAAACATGGTGCTTAAGCATCCTTACAATGCACTTATCAACCCTGCAACTAGATTGAACAAAACAATAAATATAAAAACAAATTTATAAAATATTTTAAAATAAAGATCTATAAAGGCACAAATTGCAGAGCCAAAAACAGAAAATTCATGAAGAACAACTCAACATTATGAACTAAAAAGTTCTCAGAACACAAAATAAATTAATGGATGCTAATATAAAATGATAATTCTAGCAACAAAAAAAAAAGAATTTTTTTTGGTTAAATAATAAAAACCTTGCTCCATAATCTTCTTCCAACTCTGTTTGGTCTTCTTTGAATGATAGTGGCACCCAGTCCTGAATAACATGTGTTCGAGGAAGTAGATCATCAGAAAATGTCTCTCCATTGAAATCAAAAGGCAATTCCTCTGAAGCTTTTCTGCTGCTTGGTTTTGTTAAATCAGCACCTAGAGTGGTAGAGTTTCTCAAAGAAGAACTGTGAAATCTAGAATTTAAGCAAGAAGTATCCATCATGTTAAAATGAGCACAATTCCTTGCAGCTGTGCCTGCATATTCAAGCGATTCCCATACGATAATAATCCACTCGATTGTGCTCGGCTGCAGTCTTAACTCAATGGGATCAAAACAGACAGCAGCATCAACTTCATGAATATCAAGAGATCCATTTTTCCAAGGAATGCTTATGTTCATTCTTCCTGAGATCCCCTCACTTCTACCGGTCAAAATCGCTGTTGTGCATCCTAATGGTAAGCTACTCGAACTGTATTCATTGCATAAAGTTACTACACTATCCTGAGGATAAGAACTCTTATCAATGTCAGCCATCTTAACTACCTCAATCACCGCTCCTCTAAAATTCACAAAATTTGTTAGTTTAGCCATTCCAAGAAGGCAATCAGACTTAGAAATATGATTTCTGTCAGCATCTTCAGAAAGACAGGTTCCAAATTCTGTTTCCGCGATTCGAAGAACTAATGATTTGTGAACTGGCAATCTATTTTGATCCATCTCCAAGCAAGGATCAAAGGCAATTATAAGATTTTTTAACCTTACATGAAAGCTAGTTAGGAGCCATTTCACAATTTTAGCAATTGTCTTTACTCCTTCGTGAATATCTAGAGAAACAGAGCCATAACTCTCTCGGCAAATTCCCGGTTCATTCTTGTCTGGGCTATGGCACTCCTCCTGCTTTTTATCAACACTGCTTGACTCAGAGCTGCTATTAGACGCCTGAATCTTACTTCCCATGAAAGGAGCAAGCACAAGTTCAAGTTCATCAAGTTCTATCTGACAGTTTTGCAGCTTCCATGGTATTTTAATAGACAGAGAAGCAATTGATCCTTCTTTCAACACCACTGCAGCGCCAGCCAACTAAAGATACGTCAAAAACCACGAGACATCAGAAAGAAAATAAATAAGATTAATCATGGCAAAGTAGGTTGCTATAAGATAAATATAAAGATTTAGGTGCCAGGTATGTGCATGCATTGGAATTCAGTAGTATGTATGTAAGGACCCTATTTATGATATGAATATCCAGGATTGCAGTATCTTATAGTAGCGGATGTTCTTTGCAAAAATATTTGCAACAACTTTATAGAGCTGCCATTAGACTTAAAAGCACAAAGGGAAAAGGTAGCTGCAAGTAGGTGCTTACAGCATTTGCTAGAAGAAGTTTCTTTTACTAAGATATTGGCTAGCATAAGAACAGGAAAATATTAAAACACTAAACATAACATCCAAATCCATTAGCTGACATAAAATCATGCAAACCTGAGCAACAAAAACTAAAGCTTCAACAAGGTTTTAAATCTTCTCTGTCAAGCCTTCATATAAAACATATTGACTCAAAGATACAAGAGAAAAGCACAAAACAATAGAAGCATGATGACAAATCTTACAGGATTTATATCCAAAAAATTGATTAGTTACCCTAAACCCTAAACCCTAAAGGCCGTTAGAAAAGGTTAAGACAATTTAAAAAGGGTCAGTTTCTTATGAGTACCTCACTTCACTTTCTATTTGCCGATGCAATATGCTGTATGGTTATCAAAACATGTGACCAACATAATTTGTTGGATTTTATATGGTTGGTTGCGCAACCAACCGTTCAAAAAAAAGTGAACTGAAGCGAGTAAAATTGTTCTCATTAAATCATAACTCTTTAGCTTGCCCTCTCTCCCCATCGGCCCATTTATTCATCTCCTGTCATACCCCTTCAAGCACCTACTAATCTCTTCTTCATAATCTCTTATATCTCGTTGACTTCCTAATCCTTCCACTACACCACAATCTTCCATTTTAGTAATTAAGGTACCAAAAGTTCCCAGCTTTTACTCCCACTTGCATAGTCATCATTAACTGGTATCATAGTTGGACTCGTGAATCCGAGGAGTCATTCGGGGTGAGCTCATGAATTTTATAAAATTTATGGTTCCAATAGTTTATTGCATCTCCTTCTTCTCCCACTTCTCCATCTTTTGATTGCCAGCTCCAACAACTTCGGCACAAATTCAGGTTTTTTTTTCTTTTTTTTTTCAAATAGTTAGTTTACCACAGTTGATATTTTCATCAATATTGCATCCAAGGCACAACTCTATATAGTCTAGCAAGTATCGATTGGTTTGTATTTAATCAAATCAGGCAATAGATAAACCGTCAGCCAACAATCTCATCCTGATAGAGGACTACATATTTTTGGTTAGAGGCTTCCTACAAGCACAAACCCTTAAGAGTTAAATATCTCCCTTATAGAACAGTGAGAACTATAGATCAAAACTAGTCTGTAAAATCTACGATAGTTTACCACAGCAACAACTTCTCGCTCAATTAGAATCGAATTCACCATATTCAACTGATTAAATCCCAAGGAAACGAGCATTCCCCGAACTCAAGAACCAGAATACACCCAATTCCCTTGCCGTGCTCATGATCAATTTTCTTGTAAAAGAACCAAGCAAATAAATCCCCGCCAAAAGCTAAAACGAATACGACCGCAGCAGGAATAAAAATACCTTCTGGTTAATGTAATCGACATTTATGGCGAGGTCTGATAGCTGTATGGTGCCGCGAGTGAGCTGCACCTCGAGCTGATCAATATCAATGTCGCCTAGAATGAAGTCCCCCAATTTCTTCTTCAAAATAAATTTGCAAACCCGTTTTATCGCCCACCGCGATAAGATCGCCTCAAAATTCCACCGAAACATCTCTTGCGCCGGCTCTATACGCCGCCGCCGCCCTTCAAGCCTCTATCCTTAGGTCGCGATTTGGCTGCTACGGCGGCGTTAGTTGCAATCAGCGATGAGATTCCGAAAGCGAAGGACAACTTGCTAAAACGGGGAAGGAAGAAAGAAGCAACATTCATTCCTCAGGTAAGGAAGCGCTGAACCGGATGTCGTGAAACCGGTCAAAGCGGACCGGAATGAGAGCCGACGGTTCGAGGAAGTGGTTGCGCGCTTGCGTGGCGTGTGCGCTGCCTTCGGTTGTGTGTGAAATTATTACTTTTTATAATAATTGAAAACGTTTAATTACAGTTTTTAAATTTTTTAGGCATAATTTACATGTGGGTTCCTTTTTTGCTTACTTTTTTTTTCTTTTTTTTTTTATCTCTTTTTATAATAAATAAATTGGCATATATTAGGCATTGAACATTATGTATTGGCATATATTAGGCATATGTCAATATGAAATGTTAATAGTCATAGAAGAATGGGTGGTCTGTGTAATTGTTCCTTAGATATAAATTATTTATCGTTACATAATGGTAGACTTATCATATGTCGAACTACATCAAGAGGTTAACATAGTCATTTCTTTGATGAGGCTGGGCGACCAAGAAGATGTTTATTCGTTTTTAATGAATGTTGGATGTAGGGCTGTAAACGAGCTGAGCCTGAGCGAGCTCAGGGTCTGCTCGTGTTCGGCTCGTTCGATACTAGCTCGAGCTCGAAATCGGCTCGTGTTCGAAATGTCTCGTAAAAAGTGTGTTCGTGTTCGTCTCAAATTAAATATCTTGTTCGTGTTTAGCCCGTGTTCGGCTTGAAATTGACTCGTTAAAATTAATTAGAAAAAATATATGCATACATGGGATTAAACCTGGACCAAATGAATGCGAAACAAGATGCATAACTACGTTACTGCACATAATAATTATGATGTAAACTTAAATATAAATATATATAATATATAAATATATATAATAAAATATTATATAAATAATTATATGATTATTTTTTTTATTTCGAGCTAAAACGAGCCGAACACGAGCGAACAAAGAGTTGTTTGTGTTCGGCTCGTTTGTAGTACGAGCTTAAAAAATTTGTCCGTGTCGGCTCATTTACTTAATGAACGAGCCAAACACGAGTTTTTTATCGAACAACAAGCTTTTTTGACAGCCCTAGTTGGATGATAAATTTTAGTAAGTGGTGAGCACTAAGTGATAGTTAACACAAAATACTGAAAGTTTAGCAGTGTTGGATAATCTTCTCGTTCACTCTCATCATAGAAAAAAATATTAAAGATTGGGAGGACGAGCATTTGGTATTCATTTTTTTATAAATATTATGTGTTGATCAATAACAAGCATTTGATGTTTATCAAATTGGAACATTAATAATTTGATAATTACGAATAATTGAATTAATCATTCTTTTGACATAATAAGAGACAATGTGCCGAAGCTATATGAATTATTGGTGAAATATTGTTTGGTGTTAGCTCAAAATATGGTAAAGTGAAGTTAATGAAAGCTAAGGTTGGTATAAAAGGATATGGATGGGGATAAAATAAGGTTAAGGTGGCAAGAAAAATATTATGAGGATTTGGGTTGCAATAAATGATGTGTGAAAATTGTATAAATGATAAATTAATAAATTAATATATTAAATGAATAATTTGATTTAATTTTATTGACCTTATAACAATTTAAACAATATTATCATATTTATTTTGGTTTATTTTTAGCTTCTTTTTCTGCATAGGCTGCCCTTGCAAGAATGGAAAAATTTTGCGTACGTTAACTGTACGTAGAACTGCGTAAGTAAAAAGGCACGCGGGAGTTACAAGGGAGTTATAACCCCCTTGTATCTCCCGTGTAACTCTCGCGTAACCCTCTGTAACTTACATAGAAGCGCGGGTTACAAGTGAGTTACACGGGAGGTACAAGGAGGTTACAACACGCTTGCAACCCTCTTGTAACCCCCGTGTACATTTTTACGTACGCAACTCTACGTACGGTTGACGTACGCAAATATTTTCCTGCAAGAATTGAGATAAAAGAAATGTTAAGGTTATGCCATTTTCCAATGCAACATGATAATTTATTTATGAATAACTATTAACATTAAGGAAATCGAGCCTATATGCAATTGATTATCAAGTATCTCTTTATTATGATAAATTCTACATGTAATGATTGTCAGCTTATGAATATTTTTTTTATTGGTTTTAAAATCGAAATAAAGAATGATGTTGAGTTTCATGATTCACAATATTTAAAAGGTGCAAATCATTTTGCGCTATTAATGGAGAGCATATGAAGATATGTCGAAGTTCTAATCTTAATGATCACCCCCTTCATTCATATATCACCAAGCCCATTGGCTTACCCACATCTATTATAACAATACGAAATGTCATTCTACTCGAAAGCACCCAACTATTACTCCACCTATAAAATCTAATTAAATCATAATGTTATGAATGTCATTAGAAGAGTGTTGATTTCAATATGATGGGGGAGGTTAGTCATTAGAAGAGCGACTAACTTGGCACCAAAGGCTGAAGAGAGTAATGGATGTGAGTGTCTTCTTCTTCACCTGGTTTTTCTGCTATTGAGATGTTCCTTGTTAGAGGATATGAAAGGGAGCTTGAGGCATTGTTCTTCTTTGGATGGGCTTGATGGAAGGCATTCCATCAATTTATGATTAGTATTTGGGAAGATTAAGCTGACAAAGCAATGGCCTTTCACTTTGAGGACTGAGATATTCCATCACTTTATGATTAGTATTTGGAAGATTTACATACATTCCACTCAATTCTTATGAATTTGCACATCTAAAACCTAAACTTCAACTTTTACATATGTAAGCCACCAACCTACCAAGGCATGAAAATGTGCAACCCTTTTTAAAACTTAAATACATAAGAATTGGTGGGTATGTATTATATTACTTGCTACACTGAGGTGGAGCTGCTTGAACTGGTAATGTTGCAGGAGCTATATCAAATTAATGTGGATGAATGAACTGATATCAAATTCATATAGCCACTTAGTTCAAGTTTTTATATTTTATTTTTATTTCAAGGAAATTCGAAGTCCATCATGAATAGCATCTTGTGTTGGTTTTCAAGGCATTATATTAGTATAGCAAGTTGTTCTTCTGTTTTGATTTTTTATTTGAGCACATGGAGGCTATTTTCAATATTGGATTTCTTCTTTAGAAAGTCATTATATTTAATTTTATTATTCTACCAGGGCTTCCTTGTTAAAATGGAAGCATAATAGTTTTGGCTAGCGTTGAAACACTCAAATATTTAGTGAATTTTATTTGAGCTTGGAACATTGTGTTATCGAACTCTTGTCATCGCTTGTAAGATTTTTGTAGAAGTCGTGATAATGTTTGCAGTTCGCAATTAAATTTCCTAAATTTTCATTATGGCAGCTTTTTCATGCTCTTCTATAGGCAAAAATATTACATTAGGAGTCCTTATGCAAAATTACACGAGGACTTCAATCACGGCCTGCAAGAAATAGGGAGCATGGATTACGAAAATAATGTCAATGTGTTTGGGATGGAGGTAAGATTAACTTTGCCCGAAATATTTTTGTTGAAGAAATACCTAATAACCTGTCACATTCAAATTATTTTTGAGTTATTTTGGGGTTATTTTGGGTTATTTGCCGGTTATTGTTGAAAAAATACCTAATAACCTAAAAATAACCTAAAATTAGCCTATGAATAACATAAAAAATCCGAGAATAGCTTACACTTCTACATATTGTGGTTTTTTTAGGTTATTTTAGGGTTATTTTCGGTTGCTTTCGAGTCATTTTAAGGTTATTTTTGGGTTATTTGCGGGTTATTGTTGAAGAAATACCTAATAACACGAAAAAAACCTAAAAATAACATATGAATAACTTAAAAGAAATATCGAGAATAGCTTGCACTCGTAGATATTGTGTTTTTTTAAGTTATTTTATGGTTATTTTCGGTTAATTTTGAGTTATTTTAGGGTTATCTTAGGGTTATTTGCGTGTTATTGTTGAAGAAATACCTAATAACCCGAAATAACCTAAAAATAATCTAGGAATAACCTAAAAAAAAGGGAATAGCTGACACTCCTAGATATTGTGGTTATTTTAGGGTTATTTCCAATGACTTTCGGGTTATTTTAGGGTTATATGTGTTTATGTGCAGGTTATTGTTGAAGAAATACCTAATAACCCAAAAATAACCTAAAAATAATCTAAGAATAACCTTATAAAGATCAATAATAGCTTGCACTCCTAGATACTGTGGTTATTTTGAGGTTATTTTAGGGTTATTTCTGGTTACTTTTGAGTTATTTTAGTGTTGTTTTTGGGTTATATGCATATCTGACTAACTCTGTGGTATAGTTGAAATTTGTAGTTGTATGGGCCCAGGAGTGATTCGAATGATCCAATTATTCGCAGTTTTCTTAATATTCTTGTTCATAATGAGGTAGAGGCTTGTGAACACTATAGCGCTTATGCACATCATGTTGGATTCACTGTCCGCAATGACCACAGCAGTTCCTGGGCGAACTTCGAGCAAATTAAGTCGAAGGATTATATTTGTGGAAAAGCAGGTTATAAGAAAGAGTTACACGTCGCCAATACGTTGAAGTACAAAAAAGCTGAGACAGCGAATGGCTGTTAAGCAATGGTTCGCTATGCTGTCGACATTGATGGCAACTGGACAATAAAAAAATTTATAGAAAGTCATAACGACCCCTTAACGTAATCCGGTGACAAGCACTTTCTACTTTTCAGTTGGAAGATTATCGAGTTAAATGCAGATTTGTTGAGATCAACGACAGGTTCATGGATTAGAGCAGCGGAGACATTTAAGTTCCTTGTTAATGAGGTTAGGGGAGTATAGAACTCGGAGTGTACGAGGCAAGATGCCTACTTATTCAAAGGGAAACAAAAATTAGAATTTAACAAGGTGATATCAATTCTCTCTTACAATTATTCATGGAACGACAAATTGATGATATCATGTTTGCATGAGACTTCCAAACTGATGAGGAAAAGTTAGACTGAGAAGATTTTTCTGGTGTGATGGGCCTTATAGGCTTAATTAAGAATTGTACCGTATAAGACATAAGTGGTCCACAACATTCAATAAAGAAATATTTGGAATGAGATTTCTGTTCATGCAAAGAAGTGAGTCCACAAATAACGTATGTCATGTTGTATCTAAGCCAACTAGTTCTCTCACCGATTGCTTTCTGGGTTTTGAAAGTATTATGAAATATTGGAGAAGGAACGAGAGGGGTGAAGACTTTAAAAGCTCTTAGACGGTGATTACTCCCGCAGTTAAAACAAGTTCAGTGTTGAGACAAGCTGCTACATATTACACTTGGAAGCTCTACTCCATGTTTGAGGAAGAGTTAATGCATGGGTTATGTGGAGTAACTATTGATTTCGCAGCTGATGGTGTTTCTGAATTATATGTTAGGAATTTGGATAATCTGGACACGAGTAGACCCTGAATTTTTAATTTCGATAGGGTTAATTGTGATATCACTTGTAGCTGCAAGAAATTTGAAATGATAAGGTTACTCTTTGTTCACTCTCTACACGTTCTTAATGTGGTAAACGTAACAAAGATTCTAGACAAATGTTTGTTATTTAGATGGTCTGTTAAGGAAAAAAGGATATCTATAATACTTTTGGTTACACACGTATGAAGGACTCTCAAATGTCTAACGGAACTTCAAGTGGAATCCTATTTAGGTCACACGCTCAAAAGTTTGCCTACCAACTAATTACTAAAGCATGTGGAAATGAACGCGCTGAGACATATATGCCTGAATCATTCAAAACACTGTCTATAGGTATAGAAGATATATTAGATGGGAAGGATCCTAAGCCAGATAAAAAATTAAAAAAAATCACGTACGATAGAATGTAATGTGAATGATCTCGCAAAAAATGAGACCTAAAGGTATATTTAATGTCAGGTTGAAAGGATACTGGAAAAAAAACAAGAGGGCTAAGAGTATATACTTTTACATTCATTATATTTAATATTATATGTAATATTACTCGTCTCTAAATGGAACCACTGTATGCAAGAAAGGATCAGGAAGGATCCACGAGCCAAGAACCGCAGATCCATTACGACACAAATATGAATGCAGTGTCACAGTCTCTGAGTCAGGTATGAATCGGAAATCCCATACTATTATTCTAATTTTACATGAAAATATCCTCACTAACATTAATTTGCCTTAGAAACAGGAAAATGTCATGCCTAAACCAACTTACACAGCATTACTGATGCATTCCATTACAAAGATTTGAGCCAACCGAGACAAAAACCTTTTACCTTCATAAGTTTTTTATGAGACAACATCATTGTATTGCTTTTTCTACTAGTGGGTTAATACCTCCCTCATCACGTGTTCTTTATGAGACAACATCATTGTACTGCTTCACATCTATGTCAATGAACAGATTTATTAGTTTGTTCATCAACCTACATAAATATAAAACATGTTATTAAGGATCACAATAACTCATTAATAAACCAAAAATACCCAAAAATTTACATAAGAATACACTTCAAAATAACCCATCAATAAGCTAAAAAAAACCCAGTAATAACCTAAAAATAACTCATGGATAGCCTCACAATAACCCATGAGTACTAAAACAATAACCCACGAATATCCCGAGCTTAACCTAAAAAATAACCCAACAATAACCTAAAAATAACTCGAGAATAATCTAAAAATGCTCTATAAACATCCTCAAAATAACAAGAATAATCTAAAGTTAACAAAGCAATAACCTCAAAATAACACAAAAATAACTCATAAATTAACCAACAGATACATCAAAATAACTAAGGCTTAACCTAAAAAATAACCCAACAATAACCTACAAATAATCCAGGAATAACCTATAAATACTTCAGGAATAACATCAAAATAACCCATCAATATCCTCAAAATAACATGAATAACCTAAATTTAACACATCAATAACCTCAAAATAACACATAAATAACCCAATATATACATCAAAATAACTCAAGCTTAACCTAAAAAACAACATGACAATAACCTACAAATAACCCAAGAATAACCTAGAAATACTTTAGGAATAACCTCACAATAACCCAACAATATCCTCAAAATAACATAAATAACCTAAATTTAACACAACAATAACTTCAAAATAACACAAAAATAACCTAGCAGATACGTCAACTTAACCCAGGCTTAACATAAAAAATTATCCAACAATAACCTACAAATAACCCAGGAATAATCTAGAAATACTCCAGGAATAACCTCATAATAACCCAACAATAACCTCAAAATAACTGGAATAACCTAAATTTAACCCAACATAAACCTCGAAATATCTCTGGAATAACTTAAGTATAACTCATGAATAACTTAAATATAACACTGGAATAACCTCAAAATAACTCAGGAATAACCTAAAAAATAACTTAGGAATAGCCTAAAAATACGTCATAAATATCCTAAAAATAAACCAAGAATACACCCAAAATAACTCAAGAATAACCCAAGAATACCCTAACAATAACCCGATTCTTAGGGTTATTTATTCCCGAGTTATTTTTAGGTTATTTTTAGGTTATTCCTGGGTTATTTTTAGGTTATTCATGGGTTATTTTCCGGTTAAGCCTGAGTTATTTTTAGGTTATTCTTGGGTTATTTTTAGGTTATTTCTGGGTTATTATTTGAATATTTTTGAGTTATTTCGAGCTTATCCCTATATTACTTTTAGGTTATTCCTGAAATAATTTTAGATTATTTCTGAGTTATTTGTAGGTTATTCCTGGGTTATTTGTAGGTTAATCATAAGTTATTTTTAGGTTAACCCAAAAATAACTCACAAAATCAAACATAAACCAAAAATAACCATAAAAAGGAGGGAAACAACTATCACAATTATCAGAACAATTTTTCTCCTTCGATGCCCTCCTTCAACCTCTTCGCTTCCTTCTTCTTCTTTGACTTCTTCGGTTGTTCCACAACTGTGTTATCCGTCTCTTTTGATTCAGTTCTCGTTGCCTCTTCCAACTGCGTAATCTTCGGTCATCCATCTCCATTGTATTGGGACTTCAAAGCTCTCCAACGAAACCTTAGCAGAGCCAACGACAAAAACCCTAGCAGAAACTACAATGCGTTGAAAAATACCTAAAAAGGTTTTTGAAACATATTTACGAAGAGGCGGAATAGACGAAGAGGCCAACGCATCGGGCCGGATTTAGCTAAAACGCATTATCGTTTTTTTTAATACTTGGAAATGCGAGTCTCACATTTCCACGTGGCTTAATTTTAGTGGATTCCGGACGCAGAGAACCGTCCGAAGTCCAGATGGAAAAATTTGGCCACATGCGATGGTGTTTTAAAGCCCATTTCTTCCCCTTTTTTCATTTTCTTAATATTCATTATTATTTTTTATTATTTTAAAGTTTCCATTTGTGCATTACTTGTTTGTACTTGAAATGATAGCAAAATGAGTGTTCTTTCTGAGTAAAATCGATGTTTTCGAATGCGTTCACTTGGTCCATTTAATCATCTAGAATCATCTGGACAAATTCTCTGATGGATGAGCCAATTTGAGCTAAATTTGCATGCGACGCAACGAGTATGATATTTTGGCTCAATCGAAGCCGTCCGACAGACAAAAATACCGATTGAACTTCACTTGAGAGGTGTCTAAAGTCTAATAGAACAATCTCGACAACGTGCCCCTCAACACACGTCGAAATATCTCAAATAGATGTCTTGCACTACGAGAATTAAGACATGCATAAAACAATGTTCCATAATGTTCGAGCAAACATCCCATATTTACGACATCAAAAATTGATACTAACATACATGTCACATTAGCTTGGTAAACTACATCTCATTTTATATTACTAATTGGCCCGTAAGTCTAATCAAGCTAAGAAGTTATGAAAAATATATACAATAAAATGTACTCTCCTCAGACATAACACCTTATCTAATGAAATTCATATTTGTTTAATATATATATATATATATATATATATATATATATATATACATATATATATATATATATATATATATATATATTTATCATTTATGATTGGAAAACAATTATGCATAGGGTTCTCAAAAATGCTTGTCATTCGTGAACAACTAATGTTCAACTAGCCAAATAGTTCAAGTTCGATTCGTTCATCAAGCAAACAAGCTGAGCACACATAAATTCTTTTAGCTCTATTTATAAACAAGCCGAACACGAGTAAGCTTTTGTTTAATCGTGCACGACTTGTTTTGGCTTGAATTAATTAAATAATAAATAAATTATATATAAAAAGTTAAAATAGTGATATATTTGATCTAACAATCTCATAAGCCTATTATGGACCAATTAGGAAGAGTTTTAACATATTGATTTTAATTCAAAGAAATTTAATCAACCCCATACTTTATTTTGTATAATCATTAGACTCTATTGATCAATGTCTTATTGAATCCATAACAAATTAAACTCAATCTAATATAGATTAAACCCTCCCAATAATCTTTCTATATAATTCTACAATTAATTAAATAAAAACCATAAAAATTAGGCTTTATTTGGGTGAATTGAGCTTGAAAAATATGAATTTTGGTGTACCCAATGAGCCATTTTGGCTAAATCTCAAATCAAATCCAGTCCAATTGAGCTTAAAGACACTGTAGCATATCAAGAGTTTGCCTAGTCTCACCCCATGGCCTTGGGACCCCTCTCATAAAGTCCATCTGGGCTCAACCGAATTAGGGCTTAAAATGATCCGACAAAGTCATCTCACCCAATTTATAATTTATGCCCAATTTAAACTCATTATAATCCAATTGGGGACAAGCTATGTTCAAGTAAACTCACCCTAACACATCGAATTAGAGTTTGTATTGCGGCAGTTGCAGCTTATTAAGAAGCAACAGTGAAGTTGTTGAAGAATAATATTGCAAAAAACTGCAGCGGGTATTACAAATATATATTTTTTTAAGTCAGATTGTAGCTAAAAAGCGACCACAAGACCCACCACACCTATTTATGACCAGTGGAAAAATACTGATTTCAACGGAAAGTTGTCAAGAGATAGTTCATCCAAATGGACAAAAATGCAGTATGGTGCTGCCATTGCTGCCCCAAACAGGGAAAAGTATTACGTGCGGGCTCCGGACGCAGAGATACGTTCGAAGTCCAATGAAACAATGACACATGGAACTGACAAAAAAATTTAAAAAAAAAAATACTTGTTTCCTTCTGACCCGGTCAGTCGTGCAACTTGTCCCGCATTCAACAAAAAAATAAATAACATCTCAATATCATCACAATAACACCTGAATAATGCAAAATAACACGAAAATATCCCCAGTGTTATTTCACGGTGTTTTGGACCCACAATGGTTTTATGAGAATATTCCCGGTGTTATAATAACGTAATAATACATTAATACCATAACAATAACAACTGATTAATACATCAATAACACCATAATAACACAACAATGTTATGAGAATGTTTTTAGTGTTATACCATAGTGTTAGAGAATTCTCCCCCGTGTTATTCAACGGTGTTATGAGAATATTCCACTGCGTTATTTTTGTGGTGTTATAGACGTACCGTGGTGTTATGAGAATATTCCACCGTGTTATTCCAATAAATTTTGTTGACGGTGGGTTGCGAGACCGGACCGGGTCACAAGGAAAGAAGTTTATTTTTGAAGCGATATAACTGAATTAACCACGTGACATTGTTCATTGAACTCTGGGGTATGATTTCATTGAACTCCCGAAGTATCTCTACATCCGGAGTGCGAATAAAATATTTTTTCCCTCAAATAGACTCTTAGTCAGGCGAATTTTATCGTGCCCCATATCTGAAAATCATTACTGCATAAAATAATTTCTAAGGACCTATGAATATTTAAACGTTAAATAACATTGGGTTAATTTGGAAATAAATTATTAGAAAAAAATATTTGCTGAGGAAAATATAAGAAATATATTTGCCCAAGAAAGACTAACATCCGGCACATAAAATCAATATTTTTTTTTGGAGAAAATAAAAATTCAGAATTTACTTGAAAGAAAAAAATAAAAAAAAAGTGGGTGAGAGAGAAACTATATGCGGAGAGAACCATGGCAGAACGCGAAGGACAATACAAGTGGCTGGAGCCTGGAGGGGGGAAACTACCCTTTCTTCGCTCCCTCTCTCCCGCTGCATGCTCTGGTCGTCTCCCTTCTTCGATCTACAGATCCTCAGTCCTATCTCTATCTCTTCTTCTATTCTCAAGTGGAGACGACGCGAAGAAGCTCACTCACGAGCAATCGGAAATGCCTTCCCAGAAGCAAGCCACCCTCTCTTCTTCCTCGCCCTCCGCTGGCTCTGAAAACTCTTCCCCGGTTGCATCCGCCGCCGCCGACCCTCTCGACGAGAATCCCAACTCCGCCGCTGGTGACGAGGCCAATTCGCCTTCCCATTCGACTCCTCCCCAAGAACAAGACGGTGCTGCCCCAGCTCCCTTCTGGCTTATTCCCTAATGTGTAACCTGTTTTTTCTTTGCTCTCGATCTCATCCTTCGATGTTGTATTGCGCGAGCGTAAGGACAGATTCGGACGGCGAAGGTGGCAGCAGCAGCACTTCCTCGCAGAGCTCTGAGGAGCAGGATGAGTATGTCCCTTCTTTCTACTCTAGTCTTTTTCGTTTTTCTATCCAAATCATTATCGAATGCTTTCGTGGCCTGATTTTGTGTGTATATTAGCACGGCGTAGGTTTAGCTTCTTTGTTTGCGTCTGAGATTGACGTAATATTGATGTCTTCTCATGGTTTCCTGTTTACATTTTGACATAGTTTGTAGTAATTCGGTATTTGGATATTATAAGTAGCCATGAGCAGTGGCAAAGTGAGATCTGTGTTTATAATGAATGAGATAAAACGGCCCAGCTTCCGAAACTGGAACGAGGCTTGCCAGCTTACTGCTGTTTTTGGAAGTGCGTTGAGGCTTTTTGTCCCTCCTGCATTCTCGCCAGATCATGTAGTCGTGGAATAGATTCTTTCATGGATCCGATATGTTGTTGGACGGGAATGTTGATGCTTGATGCCTTCTAGTTTTTTCTGTTTATTAGAATTATTATGTTGCTATATTCACATATGCTAATTATTTATTAGGAATCTATATTATTTGTGTAATATATTCTCATTATGGAGGATATATTGTATTTGCCTTATTGTTCGCTTTTCTTGCTTTTATATAGGCATGCTTCTACTAGCATTAGGAAGAATTAAGCAAATATGTAGTTTTTTATGATTTATGTTATCTTGTTTATATTTTATTTGTATTAATCTTGGATTTGGTTAGTAGAGGTGGACACGCACAATTGCAGAGGCAATTTTTTCTTTGGAGTAAAGCGGAGTAAAACAAACTAATTGAATTTAAATTTGTCTATGGGTGCCACTTGGACCTTGCTGAAAAGATTGGCCACAAAAATGAGCGAGATAAAGAAAAAGAGTCAGGAGAGAAGCTTAGTGTTTTCTTATTTAAAATAAAAAAGAGAATTCCAGACAATAGGTGGTGTTATTTGATTTTCCATTTGGCCCTTATTTATAGGTGGAGGTTGAGGCATAGCTTTATAGGAATGTTTCACAAAAGAAAAATGCATAGATTATATAATATAGCCCGGGAACGTTTGCATAAAATAAAGATGTGTTATCCGCAACTCTTAAATACATTGGGTATGCATCAAAACTTTACAAATGTCAGGTGAGCTTGTACGAAGTCTCTAGCCTACTTTAACTTGGTGTTAAATAATGACAAGTTGTAGTGCAATGAGTATTAGATGAGTCCGCACAGTTTTCCTCTGAGGCTGAGTTGGTCGGTGAGCGATCCCGATGACTTCTTGCCGCCTCAGTTATAGTAGCCACTTCTTTAGTCTTAAGAACAAAGAGCCCATATCTCTAGGCAAGTTAATTTTAAAAAGTGCATTTTGCGCTCCTTGTAGTGCTACAGTTTGACTCAAACTCGACTTGAGTGGTTTTAGGTTTACATTTAGTTATCTAAATCTCTTCTTTTTTGAGATATTTTTCAAGAAATAAGAGATTTTTTTAATGCCATTATGGTAAGTGGCCACATCATTTGATGCTAATTTGAGTTGACTTGACTTCTCCGCACATATCAAAATCTTAATTGTCTATAATATTGATCAAATGCTTTCATTTTTAGAGTTTCATTGACATCTTTCTCCTTTGTTCTTCATCTCTACTAATCGTCTGCCTAAGATGGTGAAAATCGATTAACAATTTCGATCGAACATCTTCAAGAGAGTGCCTTAGTCTCTTTTATAATGAAGAAACGAAGGAGAGCGAAGGCTAGAGATAAGGCGGCTTGTATGGAAGTGAATTTGAATTGATCCCTTCTTGGGGAAATGAAGTTGGAAGGTAGTGAACCAAGCATGATATTATTCTTGATGGGGATATTTTCGACTAGGGGTCACTGGCTGAGGTGATGAGTTCAGGCTACTCTACTTATCACTTGTGTTTGTTGAAGTGAAATCGAAGTAGGGCTAACTTCATGCAGTTATTGAGTGAAGCGAATTACCACCTTTATTATCAAGCTCGACAATGTGTTATTGAGATTTATTATGACTTAGATTTATGATGTGTCTTCACTGTAATGCAATCATGAGATGAAGTGGGACTTAGAGGTCGAAGGTTTTTCTCCTGAGAGCCTTACGTAGGTGGACACACTACAGGCCTGAGAGTTGCACCTTCTCCAAGTACTTTTTTTAAGTGGCCCATCCCTCTTGATCTTCACTACAGTGTGCCAGCTAGCAATGTTGAAAGTCTTTTGGTCCCCAACCTGGGATTGATATTGTTAACCTGTCACTGTTGGATCCTAATGCGAAGGTCTTGCAAGGTTGCTGGAGAATCTGCCGAAGTCCTTGGTGAGTGTACGAAGGAAAAATAATGGAACTACTAACCTTTGTATGGAAGTTCAAGGACACTCGACTTGGCTCTATTTTATGTAGCGAGTATACCTCCACAATCTTGCCCTTGTATTATTATTTTGTAGTGTTAAGATTAGTGGAGCCTGATCCACTGTTAATTAAGGCAACTAATTAATTTTTTCTTAATTAATTAATTGCTTTTGTTAATTGTTTCCTTTCTATGAGCTCGCCTGGTGCTTCCTAAATTGGACTCCCACTTCCTTGCTTTGGAGGTTCCCACCACCATAAATGTGTGCAAAAGAGTAAAAAGGAAAGCAATCTCCTGCAGCCGAAATTGCATACCTTTAATGGAGTTCTCTGGCGAAGCGCATACTTATTCTCTAGCCATAGCTTTTGGATTCGCAAATCAGAAATCCTAACTTCCTTATGTGAGTCGAAGAAACGAAAAGAGGTATCAAGGTTTCTAGTTTATAGCAGGTAGCCAAAAAGCTTTGCTAATTACCTTACGTTGTTGGCTTACGGGCGAGGAAGAAAGAAACATAAGAAAGGCTTATTCTGTCTTCGTTTTTGATTTTGGCATTTAGCTATACGGGAAGAAGAAAATAGTTGCAAGACAACTAGTTTCCTTTGAATTCTTCTTCTCTGTGTTGCTCATGGGTAGATTGAGAAGAGGAGAGAGAGTATTTCTTGTAATCGTCGAGGTGATTGACAGGTCTAATTCCTTAAAGTAATAAAATTCTCTGCAGCTCCGTGGGCGTAGGCAATCTGTCGAACCACGTAAAATCTGTGTTCCACTGTGTTTCTGTTTTGCGAATTTTCTAGATTCGATTTTTCACTTTGTCGTCGTTTTTTTCTCAAAAAATGGTATCAGAGCTTTGGTTCAGATTTAAGGAAGAATGATGGGTGGAGACAAAATGATGACATCGAGGATCGAGAAGTTCAATGACACATATTTTGATTACTGGAGAATGCAGATAGAGGACTACCTCAATGTGAAGAAACTCCCATGCCGTTATTGGCAAAGAAGCCAAAAAAGATAGACGAGGCTGAATGAAATCTGTTGGATCGACAGGTTCCGGGGGTTATTCGACTAACCCAGTCAAGATCCATTTCCCACAACGCCATCAAGGAGTGGACTACTGCAGATCTCATGACGGCTTAATCAGGTATGCATAAAAAGCTATCAACGAATAACAATGTGCACTTGTTGAAAAAGTTATTAAACTTGAAGATGGCAGAAAGTGCGTCCGTCGTTCAAAATCTGAATGATTTCAATAACATCATAAATCAATTGTCGTCTGTGGAATTTGATTTTTACGATGAGATATGTGGGCTGATATTGCCGGCTTCATTGCCAAATAGTTAGGAAGCAATGAGGATGATAGTTAACAGTTCTGCAGATAAATCTAAACTAAAATATGATGATATTCGTGATTTGTTTTTGGCTGAGGAGGCGTGAACGAAAGATTTTGGTGAGACCTCGGATTCGAGTTCGACACTGAATGTTGATTTCAGAGGGAGATCGTAGGACATGAGCTCAAACAAAGGAAGATCAAAATCAAAGTCTGGTCAGCAGGTGCTGAAATTGTGGCAAGGCCGACCACATAAAAAGGAATTGCTTTAAGCTTAAAAAGAAGGAGAATTATAGCGTCAAAGTTGTAACTGAAGAAATACGGGATGCGCTATTGCTGACAGTTCACAGTTTTGTTGATGACTAGATACTGGATTCAGAAGCTTCTTTCCATATATCTTCCCATTGAGAGTTAATATAAAATTATGTTGCAGGTGACTTTGGGAAGGTATATCTGGCTGATGGAACAACTCTGAACGTGGTGAAGATGTGAGACGTTGATATTGCATTCCCTAACGAGAGCAAGTAGACTTGCAAAAGGTCAGAAACATTCATGAGTTGAAGAATAATCTCATTTCTGTTGGACAACTAAATGAGGGGTGGTCATTCGGTAGTGTTCTCAGATAGTCCCTGGAAGGTTATCAAAGGAACATTAGATCTCTGGCAGTAAGAAACCGACACACTATATACGATTACTGAGTTTACTCAACATCTATTCTATCTTGCGATTACAGAAAGCACAACGAATCTGCGGCTTTGCATAATTGGTCACACGAGTCAGAACTATAAAGAAATCTTGCGAGATGAGAATTCTAGCAAGTGGGAGCTGGCCAAGAAGGATGAGACGGATTCCCTGCCAGGGAATAAGATATGGGACCTGACAGAACTTTCATCAGGGAATAAAACATTGCACAACAAATGGGTGTACCGAGTGAAGACTGCACTTGATGGAGGTAAGAGGTAAAAGACCGGACTTGTTGAAAAAGACTTTCAGTAGAGACAAAATATTGCCCTTGCAGTGGGAGTTGCAAGCAGATACATAAGTAACACAAGAAATAGCTTGGAGGTACACGACTGTATTGATGCTGATATGTCGACTGAGGGTTTTACTATTGAGAAGCTGAATTTGTGCTTGACTTTAATTGTTCTTCTGGCATGAAGACCGGGGCTTTGAGTTGCAGAGGTGAATGATATCACGTTTGAAGAGAAGATCGACACAGCCAATGGATGGTGAAGTCAGTGTCTCAGTCTCCAAGTGGGATAATTGTTAAGATTTGTGGAGCCCGGTTCACTGTTAATTAAGATAACTAATTAATTGTTTCTTAATTAATTATTTGCCTTTGTTATTTGTTTCTTTTCTATGAGCCCGCCTCGTGCTTCCTAAATTGGACTCTCGCTTTCTTGCTTTGCAGGATTCCGACACAATAAATGTGTCCAGAAGAGTAAAAAGGAAAGCAATCTCCTGCAGCCGAAATTGCATAGCTTTAATGGAGTTCTCTGGTGCATCACAGGCTTATTCTCCCGCCATTGCTTCTGCATTCGCGAATAAAAAATCCTAACTTCCTTATGTGAGCCGAAGAAAGGAAAAGAGGTATTAACGCTTCTAGTATTTAGTAGGTGCCAAAAAGCTTTGCTAATTACCTTACGTTGTTTGCTTAGGGATGAGGAAGAAAGAAACATAATCAAGGCTTATTCTCTCTCCGTTTTTTGATTTTGGCATTTGACTGTACGGGAAGAAGAAAATGGAAGAAAATGGTTGCAAGGCATTTACTTTCCTTTGAATTCTTCTTCTCTGTGTTGCTCACGGGTAGAGTGTGAAGAGGAGAGCGAGAGAAGGAAATGAGAGGGAGAGGAGAGATAGTATTTTTCGTAATCGTCGAGGTGATCGATGGGTGTAATTCCTCAAAGTAATAAAATCTTCAGCAGCTCCGTGGACGTAGGCAATTTGCCGAACCACGTAAAATCTATGTGTTTTGCTGTGTTTCTATTTTGCGAATTTTCTCGATCCGGTTTTTCGCTTTGTTGTCGTTATTTTTTTCTCAACTTGTAGAAGTTCATGGCTATTAGGGATTTTGGGAAGAGTCGGGTGACACTCTTGATGAATAAGCTTGATGTGCTTGAGGATCTATTTTCTTTGATGTCCGAGAAGGTTAACAGTGAGCTTCGTCGGGGCATCCAAGAGCGGAGGGATGAAGTTGTTGCCATGTGTAGGTATATGTAGCATCTCGATCCAACTATTTTCTATTTTGGGGGAGTTTGTTTTGTTAGAAGTTGAACCATTGTGCTCTATTCCTCGTGAAATTGACCCTAATCAGGTTTTTGGACATATATATATATTTTTCTTGGAGGCTCCTTTTTTGAAAAGTCAGAGAAGGTTGAATACAAGTCTCTCAAAGGACTCTTTAGCATTTAATTTATCTTTTCTTTTCATTGAAGTTTTCTGCAATGCTGTATGAAACATATTTGCCATGCCATGCACTTATGAGATGATGAAATATATTATTACTTTTTTCCTTTGAGTATAATGAGTTTTGGATGGATCATACTTTGTCTTCATCAGTGTATTTTTCATGTGGTACTCACTTTTATGTTGATTAACTAGTAATCGACTGTGTAAAGTTGCCTTGTTATCATCTTTGTAAGCTTACTTTGTAATCGGTTGTAATGCTTACCTTGTAATTGCCTTTGTAAGCTTACTTTGTAATTGCCTGTGTAAGCTTTCTTTATAGTTGTCTTAATGGTCGCCTTTGTAAGCTTGCCTTGTAATTTGGTCTCTTTAATATTTACTTTACAGTCACCTTTGTGGAAATTTACTTTGTAATCGTATTTATAAGGTTACCTTGTAATCACTTTAACCTGCTTTTATTTTTAGTTGCCTGCCTTGTAGTCTCTTTTATGTTTACGATGGCTCTTGTGTCTAGGCTGATTAGAAGCAGGCTAAATCTTTATGTAATGATGAGAAAAATATTTGCAAAATCTTAGTAAATCTTTTGCTTTGACTCTTGAATTGACATGAGATGGGTAATCAATGAGATATTTTTCGTTTATTTCAATTATTTTTTATAAATAGCTTACCAAGCTCAAAACGTGTCCTTTACGCTACTCATTTTCTTCCTTATTTGCTATTTTCATTGTGATGGCTGCTGCTTTCAGAAATGTGCACATGCATTTGAGGTGCAAGGGGTCTCCAACCCATCCACTCTTGTCACCTACTTGTGAATTTTTTTAAAGATTGTATTTTGAACTTGTTGCAACAAGTTCACAACTTCATTTCCCATGAAGAGTGTGTAATTTGCATTAAAATAAAAATAAAAAAGTATAAAAGAGAACTAGAGAAAGTTACACAAAAGGTGCAATGTGGTTGGCATTATCCTCCACCACACTTTGAAAAACGGAGTCACAAGTGTAAGCATTCCAAACAAAGGGTCTATCCAAAGCAAATCAAACACATAAATGGACTGTTTTGTTACATTCTCTATAATCAAAACAAAAAAGGAAAAACAAAAAGTAATAACCACGTCATCATGAAAGTGTTGCCGCCACTCTTTAGCTGCCATGCTATTCCAAAGACGGTTTAGAATGTTGTCATTGTTGCCTTCAATCACTATGCCTTTAGACTCTTTCATCCATGGCTGCAAAAGAGAGCCCAGAAAAGTGGTTGTTTCAAGCTCAATCCTTGAGCTATCCCAATGTAGAAAGCTATGTGCCTCCGCGACGAAGACTTAACCAATTTCACCATGGTTACCATATGAGGGTGAGTTACCAAACACATGTTATGATGATAAACATTGCTTTTAGTGAGGTCAATTATGTTTTTTTTTGTCTACTTACCTTCTGTGATGAAATTAACGACGTCTTCAACTTTTTTTCAAAGTTACTTGTACTCGAGTGATGTTGAATTCTATTTCTAACATGGTTTCTTTAGTAGCTACATGCTTTAGTGGGTGGTGAGGTGGAATTTAAATCTCTTCCGCTACATGTTCTTAGAGAAGGTCTTCAAGGCAACTATGCGAGGATGACCGACTTGGAGAACAAAGTTAAGGGCTATAATAACTAATTTTTTTTTTCTTTTGGTAGAGTTGCTCATTGCTTGGCATATTGGAAGTAGACCGAGCAAGCTTGGTTTGGAGATATTGTTGGTCTCCTTCCCACCGTCATAAAATATGCCGAGCTCTTGGGGATGTGAGAGAAGGGGCTTAAAAGGGGCTTTACCCATAATTGCCATTGTGAATAGCCTTTTTAAAGTTACATTGTCAAGTTCAACTTATATCTTCATCTTCATGACACTTTTTGTTTCATTTGAAAGGTAGAAAGAATTTGGTTTTACATTGCATTCATAATAAGCCATCTTCTTTGGAAGTTGTAGATAATCTTGCCCTTCTTCCTTCTGGAAGGGAGAGGATGCTTCCATTGACAATGAGGCCTATAGGAGCAAGTGGCCTAAGAAGAATGGGAAGGGGAAGATGGATAAGGCAAAAATATTTTTTGAGAAACTTTCCAACTTTGTTGTTTGGGTGATTTGGTTTGCCTATACTATTTCTCCATCATTAGTCACTTAGGGGCTAACCAAGCTGCTTCTCCTTCTTTGCCTAAATTCACATCCTTCTTTTCTTGTGACAAACTCTTATCAACTTTTTCACTAGTTCTTTCAACTTATGTTTTGAGTTCTATCATGCTTCTTCTTCCCTTTATAAGGCGAGTGATTATAAGAGGGCAATCTTCTTGGGCTACTCGGGCAAATCTGGCCTTATAGTGGCATTGTAGAAGATCATCATCACAATGGAGATAATTAATGATGAGTAGGCATTTAGGAAGAGTAACGAGTATGCGAGGAATACGAAGATGTTGATCATCAACCCAATGTAGGAGGCAAGAAAATCTTCAAGCATCTCTTAAAAAGGATTTGCCCCTTCATTCAAGGACAATGAGAGGGAAGTCAACACTGTTCTCGATGAGGAGCTCCACCTAGTTTGTATGAAGGTAGATGCTGCAAGTTGGAATACCAACTCTATGCTTTTGTTGGCCTTAGCATTGTCTACCAATGTCAAGAAGGAGAGCCTCATTGAGGCTTTGGAGAGTAGTGTGAGTCATCTCACTCTTGAGGAAAAGGTGACCTCCCTCAAGGAGAATTAGAAGGAAAAAGAGGCAGCCTTTTGAAATCAGAATAATCTTCTAATATATTTAGAACTATCCATTTTATTGCATGGATTGATGATCATTCTTAAAAAATGTTGAAATTGTGAATTCCATTAATTTTAATGATGTTAAAGGGATTGATAGTTTTGATCTTGCATTTAAAGATCAAGTTATCAAAATCTAATTGATGGAGAATGATAATTCTCTTTCTAGAAGAAAAACCTATCCCATATTTTGAAAGAAGACTGAGATAATGGTTTTCAAATTGATTTGGTGTTAGCTTGTTCTAAAATGAAATCTTGGGGTCCAACCGAGGATGACCAACTCTAATTTAACTCTTTATTATTTGGACTGGGCACAATAATTCTTAAAAATCAAATGGCATTGACATGATTTGACATGACATTAAAAATCATATATTTTTATATTATTAAAAACACTAATGCCGTATATTTTTTATTCTATCTAAAAAATAAATATTACTACTAAATTATTATTTTCATGATTTTACAACTCATGAATTATAAAGAAAAGTTTTGTTATAGCTTCTTTACTATAGTAAAATAGGGGGGGAAAAATCTTGCTTGAAATTGTTGAAAGAAGCCATGGCTTAACTTTGTCATGCATTTTTTGACTTGGTGCTAGATTAAAATCTCACTGACATACTTAACCTTGTTTAAATTATGTTGGTGTAAATATGTGTTTGCATCAAACTTTTATTTGATGCTTAAGGCCTATATATCATAAGTTTGTGTATCACAAGTAAAGATTTTTATGCTTGATCTACTATATCTACTTTTTTTTTTTTTTTTTTTTCGTCTTGAGGCTTTTGTATTATTCTCTATCTTTCTTTTAAAAATTCTCCTAATTCTTTTGTTGGCCATTTTGTATCACTTTTATTTGCTACCACTAATACTATTTGCTCAACAATAATTGAACTTTTCCTATGATGCTCATCTTCTTGTTTTTTCTTAATTTTTGAAATCCACAATGATATGAAAAGTTTCATTATTTGCTTGTTTATGTGTATACTTCAATCACATAACCATCATGAATTTCTAGCTTCATGATTATCAGTGTATTTGCCATGGAATTTTTTTTTCACCTTTTAGGATAAAATAAGGAGAAAACATATTCATGATATAGTTAACATATCCTTGATTATAAAGGCACAACCTTGGTGCAATGCTTAGGTTTTATTATTGTGATTTGGAAGTCATGTACTTAGAAACATCGAAAACACTTGTCTATTATGAATAGCATCACTTCATTGATTAAACTATTCCAAACCTCATAGGAGCCTATGTATATGGTATATAACTTTTCAGTGTTTAACATATTATTTTAATTTGCTTTTATTTTGCTATTTATTATAATAATTCCCATGACATCTCTTTTACGCTACATGAAATGTTTTAACAATTGTTTTTCTACAGGTACGTCCTTGTTAAATTAATGGATATACGAAAGGAAGTACAATGTCCTATATGTTTAGGTATGTAATTTATGGGATTCTTGTCGTGTATGTACTATTAAAATTTATTTATTGTTAGCAAAACAATTGCGCTACATGCTGCAATGCTCCTAGCATATAATTGTCAAAGATATGCAAATTAGTTTTATTGTATAATTACTTTAGCTTGATATGTCATGAACATTGCTATTAATATCTTGATTGTGCGAGTCTAGGTAGATGTTGCCTAATTTGGGTTTGTTGAGGAAGGCTTTAGTTTTTTTTAGCGGTGGAAATATTGTGTTTTTTATTGAAACGTACGTTATTGTCTAACTCAATATTTGTATAATAGTTTTCTATTTCTGGGGAGTGTTATTTCGATTAACATATGACACTATAAATAAAACATACTATCTAGTGTTTTTCAAGTTTTGTACCATATGATTTAGGGGGTCTTGATCTTTATTTGAGCTTTTTTAATAGAGTTTTAGCAAGTATTGACGCTTCTTATCTAATTGGCTCACTATTTTATTAGTTTGTTGAATTATTGTATTCTCTGGTCACAAATTTAACAATTAAATCAATTTTGTGGAATGTATTTTAGCAGTGCTTTTAAATTTCTAGTTAATAGATTTTAGATTAGAGTAAATAAATAAAATAGTTGATATATTGAATCCAAAATCAAAAGGGTGGCGTAAAACAGAAACTTCTGATACCATCAAAGCAATCAATCACACCATTGATGGAAAACTAAAAGTTCTTAATTTTGCTATCGGACACATACTATCATTTAAGTACACAAACATAATCATGTAGAACAAACAACTAGACTAGGAGAATAACTTTCATTTAGCTTGCATGTCTGTGTACTTGAATGATAATGGAAGGGACATGGAATTTTTATGATTGCTTCATATAGTTTTAGGATATGAAGTGATTATGCTTGTCAGCACTGTGCGTGCCCTTAGTACTAATTTTTTTATAAAGAATGCTGGGAAGTTATAATGATTATGTGGTAGATTAATATTACTTGATAAATAACAAGATATAGTGAGATTTGGGCTGACTTTTAGGACATTGATTTTGTGTGGAGCTTAAGAGGAGTTTATGGAGGGAAATGTAATGGGTGTAGGTATTTTATGGGTATTCAATGAGTATTTTAGGATGTTGGAAAAATATATGGTAGTTGTTATGGGCTATGATGTGGAAGCTTTGGTGTGTTAAGTTGAAGAAAGGTATGCTATATTTGGATTGAGACAAGTTTTTTGCTACATGGCTTAATTTGGGAAGAACAAGGGGAGATTTTGATAAAAGCTCTGAAAAAATTGGACAAATGTGTGGAAAAAATGCGTAAAAATATATGCAATTAAATAAAGAAATAAGAAGAATACTAATAGCACATTAGTAATAGAATAATTACCACCACTTTATCATGGTTTCAGTTATATGAATTTAGGATAAACTCTTCTTTAATCTAATGAGTAAAGTGCCAAAATAGTTCTCTAACTATTTACATAGTTAATTTTAGTCCCAAAGTCTATGAAAGTGTAAAATCGGTCCCCATACTCTTTTAACAAGGGGGACTCCTTTAGCTCTCATTAAAGAGTCTGGAAACTAAATTGACACTTTTGTAAACTTTGGAACTAAAATGACCCCCTACAAAGAGTCGGGATAATTTTGGTATTTTTCTCTTAAGTTAATTTTTTGATAAATTTATTCTTTATGTGATTCACATGGATTATTAATAAGCTTGATGTCCAGAGGAAATTCATATTGATCTGGATTTTCTCAACATAAGTTGTGACTTCATTGTAGTTGATTGATATTTTGGCTCATCCCTTGTATGGTTGTCCTCACTATGTCTATTTATGTTAAGGTGTCCATGCTTGAAGGAAGGATAAAAAGGACTTGAAAAAAAATTGGATGAGGCCTAATACTCTATTAACAAGTAGTGAATATACAGATATGCAAAAATATACTTACCAATCTTACCAATTGAAAGTAATGTAACCACCAAATCGTGCAATGCTTTTACAAGGGCAAGTGATTGTGAAGGATTTGGAGCCTCTTAATCATCAATTTCCGAGCAATAGACTTTGGCTCTGATATCACTTGATAGAGAATGAATGTAAGCATTAATGTTTACGCGGTGGACTAATATTACTTGATGGATATGAAAAGGGAAAGTGACATGTGGGCTATTTATTCAGGAGATTGATTTGTGTGGAGCTTAAGAGGGGCTTTTGGTGGGGACATGATGGATGAGTGTATTCTATGAATGGCTTAGGATATTAGAAATAGATGCAAAATTTGTTAGGGCCTATGATGTGAAAGTTTTGGTGTGTGGAGTTGAAGAATGGCAAGTTGATTGGATTGAGACAGATTTTGGCTAGTTGGCTAAACTTGGATTGAAGAAAGGGAGGGAAGTGCTAGAGCTTGGAGTCAAACTCTAGAACGACTAAGGGGATTGTGGGAAGAGAATGAGTAACATAAGCCAATCAAAATAATGAAATAATAAGACATAGGTAGAATCCAGGAAATAATAATAGGATCATCACCACATTCTCATCAAAGGACAGGTATCACTCTTAATATTATTGAAAATAAACATTAACAAACTTTAGTTTTCAATTCTAGCAGCCTGTCCTCGCAGCTGACGCCCCGAACAGCCGTCCGTTTGTTGTTCCGCAGTCCCACGCATTCCCGTCGCTGCCACTGTCATTCTCCCTTGCTACTGATGACCCAAACAACTGTTCCTGGCTTCTTTTCTGCTGTTCTAGCCATCCAGGCCCCTTTTCCCTGCAGCCTTGCTGCTTTTCCAACCACAAGGACCGTCCCCTTCGCAACCTCACCGCTGTCCCTGCCTGTCCCAGCCTCCCCAGCCACTGCTTCTTCCTTTCCCAAGCATAGCCCCTTCCCGAACCGCTGTCTATCCCATTCCCACTTGCTACCATCTTCCAGGACAGCTGTTCCACGTTGTTATCCGCTGCAGGCTTGCTGTCTGAAACCCGGGAAATCGCTGCCCTGCTGTTTTCTGCTGGCCAACCATCTCGTCCATCACCCTGCCACTTTCCAACCCCTCGCTGATCACCACCACCACCTTAGACTCACTCTAGTTTGAGTTAGAGTCTTGAGTTTGTTGTTATTTCTTCTTTTTTGTATGTTGGTTGTAATCGTCTATTGGCTTTTCAGTAATAATATCTTTTGTTAGTTGTTGTTTAGGTTAACTCTGGTATCAAAACATATTGAAATACAATAGTATTAGGGAGAATTTCACTTTTTCATTATGATACTCATGCTTAATTTTACAACAGTATATTTACAGAAGATGTATTTTGAAGGTTTGTCAAAATAATTGGATCTTTTGCATGTTTATGTTTGTTCAGGAAAATAATAGGGAAATTAGTGTGAACTTTCAAATCTAAGATCTAAGAGCACCAAGTTTCTTTATAAAAAATGTGGCTTGAAGATGCTGCTAATTGGTAGTAAGTACTAAATATGCTCCAATAATAACAATGTTATTAATATAAACTAGGTGTAGTAAGTACTACTGGATATCTTGAAAATAAATGAAGATGAAGTGTTGGGGCAAGTACCAATTTTTTAATGAATGGTTGGAGACAATGCTTTTAAAGCTTTAATGCAGATAAAAGCTATCTTTTTTGGGGAAATACCGATCTTTCAATGATATTGAATAGAAACGCTTGCTTGAAAACTGGAATGTGAAAGGCAATTTTGATTTACTTTTTGGCGACATAAACTCTGATATGTGCTAAAATCATTGTAACAAAATTTGGTATGTGCTAAAATAATTGTGCCTTGGATTCCTTAAAGCTTCATGCCATTGAGTGGTACTTAAGCAGAAGATCAGTTTGCATCCTTATTTTTTTTGCCTCAAATTTTTTTTTCATGTCTTGTACTTGAGATTTTTTATTCTTTAAACCTTAAATTCAGTGTGAGATGTCTATGCTTTTAGCAATAATTTTATTAGATTCTTTGTGCTTTAGAATTACCAATAATTTGGGAGTTTCATGCATTGGTTATGTCAAAATTTGTTAAACTAAGGGCTTTTCTTTTATAATGATTATTTTTTAGGTTTTAAAATCTCTTTTTGTGAACAGGGAATCAAATGTTGCTTGTTAAGAGATTTCCCCTTTTTTGTGTAGTAATTGACTTAATAATTTCATACTGTTTTAGTTTATTTATCTATTCCATTTTTTAGTTTTTCTTCATATGACTAGATTTTCTTACAAAATAATACAAGAGTTCAAATATTGACCGTTTTGCTAATCTTTTGTATTGTTTAAACTATAATGTGTTATCTTTAATAACGCCTTGTGAATTTTATGTTGGCAATATGTTGGTTAAGTTGAGGACTTGGCAAATCAATTTTTTTTTTTTTTTTTTTTCTTGTCTTCTTGTTGTGGAGCTCACCCATCTCTTTTATGGACTTCTCACTTTGTTATCATCAACTATATAATTGTCTGATGTGTCGTTCTTTGAAGAAATTTTGGCCATTTTAAAGTTTAGTATTCAATACTCCATATTATTTGCAATTGTATCTATACGAAGCCCTAGATTATAAGCCAAACAAAATCACCTCACCATTGTGTTCTAATTGTAGAACATCAGTGACGTGGGCGTCCAGGTGCCATAGTTGCGACAATTGCCACCCCTCTTGTCCTGGACTACTTAGGTCCAGGTGGGACGATTGGTCCTTCCAAGCAGAACTTTTCCGCCTATGGAAGTCCACTTCTCAATTACCTTAGGTCTATATATATTATTTTCGCTGTATTAGGAGAGGTTTTCATGAGTTTTTTGTCGGGATAACCATTAGAGTCTCACATGTTCCCTTCTAGTGCTATATCCAAGGGTTTAGTGGTGATCCGGTTGTATCTCGCACTTGAGGTGGTGATTATCCTCCACTACCCTTTGCCTCCTTCCCTTAATTGTCGCCACTGCCTTCCCTGCCGCCACCATCTGGAACAACCCTCTTTGCCTATTCTCCCTATAGTTCTCTCGCCTCTTAACATCCAAATACCTTCTACCATGGTTGCCACCCTACATAGCGCTGCCAAAGCTTTCCTCCACCTCATCCCAATATTTTGCTGTCTTGCCACAACTACCCCTACCACCCTCCAACCATTCCGACGTAGCTATCCTCCTGACCTTCAACCATCCAACCGCAACCACCATATCACCCTCCAACCATCCTAACACATCCATCCTCCCAGCCTTCTGCCGTTTAGCTGTAGCCACCCTACCACACTCCAGCCATCCGACCGCAACCACGTTATCAATCTTCTACCAACCAGCCGCAACCACCCTATCACACTCCAACCATCTGACTGCAACCACGTTATCAATCTTCTACCAACCAGCCGCAACCACCATGCCACACGCACTTGCTTCAGCCACTCATCCAACCTCCCATAGAAACTCACCTCTATCTTCATGCTGAACCCTCCCTCCACACCAATACAACCCTTGCAGCCACCTAACACCCATTGATCCAACTCTAGTGGGAGTTAGTGTGTTGTGTTATTGCTATTTTCTATTTCTGTTGTGTTGTTGTAACACATTTTTGAATTGGAAAATAATATTTGATTTTTCCATTATTGTTGGTTAACTTTGGTATCATTTGCTATCATAGTTAGCATAACTCTAGTTCTATCCTAGGGTTACCTAAATCTACCAATACCTAACCTAATCTCCACCCAAAACTCTTCCCCCTACTGATTCTGTTCATAAACCCCCAAAAAATTTTTTTCCCACTCTAAACCTCTCCCATATACCCCCTTTCACTCCACAAACCTAAACCCTAACCATTTCACCGATGAGACAGTTTCTAGAAATCTGATCGGAAGGAAATGAAAAAAGTGCTGTTTATGAGAAGTTCACAAAGTGATGTTTAGGAATGAAAATCCTCCAACTGCAACAAAGGCTTGCTGCCTTCGTGAAGAGACAATATAGAAGGGTCACTCATAGCCACAACAGTGATTTATCTGACCGAAAGGACGAAGCACCACCACCAAAAAAATTGGCATGAAATATCAGCGATACTTTTTGAAGTAAATGTGGATTTATCGGATTTTGACGGTCGTAGGGATTCAGAAGAATTCATCGAGTGCCTCCAGACAATGAAAAAGTCTTTAAGTACCAGTACGCTCCACCATATAGAATGATAAAGCTAGCTGCCATTAAGTTAAATAGGAGTGCATCTCTGTGGTGCGAGAATATGAAGATTCTTTGATAGTGGGAAGAGGGAAACAAAACCACTATGTGGTTCGAGATGAAATGAGAGATGCATGACATGTTCTCGAGGCAACATCACTGGGTGACCGCCACATCATATGATCACAGTTCAATCTTAGGATCAAGCAACAAGAGTACACCCAGTTAAGCATCAAGTCTACCCTGCCCGAGGAGAAACAAATTCAAACTGGAGAATAGGTGGAGCCATCCAACATTCCCAAATTCATCCTAGCCAGAAAGTGCTTCAAGTGCCACGGTTTTGGACACAATGCATCATATTGCCCAAACAAGAGTATGATCTATTTCACCGAGCAGTGAACAACTTAAGAAATGAAAGAGGATACAATAGATATTGAAAAAGGTGAGAACCCAAATGATGAGTACTAGCTTCCAACTGATGAGGAAGAGATATAAGTCTTTCAAGCTGAGCCCATGAGAGAGACTCCAATAGGAATAACATTGGTTGATGAGTTTGAGAAACCGATACTAGATACATGAAAACTCCAAATAAAAGAATTTTAGAAATTTGAACTATAGCCTACTTTTTGAGTTGCTCCTACTGAGGGAGGTCTAACATATCGGAGATGAGAAAATTTTGAGCTATTTCTGGAAGATCATATGAAGTCATTTGGGTATTAAATTTAATTCATCAGGGTACCTACCAACGAATGGTCAGATGGGGGGAATGAACCCTAGCATTGGAAATCGCCTTAAGAACATTGTGAGAAAGAACATCTTACAATGAGATCCAAGCCCAGGGAAGAAGATGCACCTCCAAATGAATTTATTTATTGGACATGCCCAGCTGAGTACGGGGAGTGGAAGGGGAAAATTACAAAATGACTTGGAGTTATTTTGTGAGAATCTACTGTTATATGCACTCAGGTTGTACCAAAGGATGATGTATACTTATTATATCAGGATGTGCTTTGAAATGACAATGCACATATGATTGACTTATAGGAGATTATAATATTTTCGTGATTGCGAAGCACATGATAATAACGCTAGTATAAGTGTCACTCAAGTAATATACGAATTTGAGTTTGTGTATTTATTCCACAGGGAACTAGTTAATTTTCACAATAAGTGAATGTTTTAGCTTACTAGTTCTATGTTTAGTTTGAAATGACCCAGTTTTGTGAATTTTCAAAAGTGACTAAACCTAGTTTTTGCAAATAGTTGAATCTTACGAACTATACTTAGGGTTTTTATTAAGTGAGAAGCCCTCCCTTGAATTTGGCCTAGCAATCTTGCTTTATCCATGTGATTTAAATTTTGTTGAAAACTAGGAACAATAATACTCCTTAGCCTATTTCGAGGTAAGAGGAAGCATTCATGTTTCATATTACAGTTTAGTTTCCTAAAACATGCAAAAACCAACGTGTTTCTGTATTTCTATATGTAGTTGGACTACTCTATCACCAATATTTCTATTTTCCTAAAGCAGTGTATTAATCTAATTGTTCTACTAGCCCACTTCCGTAGTACTAGATCATTATCTGATTTAACATTCTAAGTGACCAATTTAGAATTAAATTATATGCAAAACGTTAACATATCAACGTGCTACAATCGATATATCTATCACGAATTACATGGATAGTACTAACTTGCATAGAGTATCAATTTAAGGGAGAGATATTTAATTCCTACTCATTAGAGATGAACACAATAAGAAATTCATTTAAAAAACAAAACAAATGCAGTTTAAAATAATCTCACCTAGATGCTCCACTAAAATACAAGTGCTTACAATGAAATCACTGCATTTACACCCACTCCGAGTACATAATACACTCGATCTCACTCAGGAGAACATTCACTCATGTTCGCAAAACTCTCACAAACTTCTCCTTTGAAGTGCTTAGACCGCTCTCGAAAGTTCTCTGGTGAAACAGTTCGCTCGTCCTCTTGCTTTCTCTTGTGTTTTCTCTACCTTTTCCCTCGGTGTCACCCTTGGAATGATGAGAACTTTGCTTAAATCTCTTTTCCATGCCACAAAACCGTAGAAACTGCCAAAACATGTCACCGGGCGCCTGGGCGCTTGGACTGGTGTTAAAGAGCTCCATAGAATTTTCTCCTTGGGCACCTGGGCTCTAGGTCACACTTGAAGGGATTGCTTATGCGCCTGGCTTGGGTACCAAATTCCTCATCGTATGGTCTCCTATGGTGCCTAGAGACTTGACTTGAGCGACTAGGCGCTTGAAATGAGGCGCGGGGTCACTAGGAACGAGGCACCGACTTCCTCGCCACTCTATTTCTGGCCATGTGGGGGAAGGATTCAGGTGCTTAGACGCCATACTTGGGCACTGGGGCACCAGTCTCGGTGAATTTAAGTGCCCAGTGGCACCTGATGGGTACTTAGCTCTTATGCCCTCATCTTGCTAGGTTATGACCTGGAACCTACAAATACATACAAAACAACTTATAAAAGCATATATATGCTACAAATAATAAACAAATGAAATAACATCACACATTTCATACACATCATTCCTCTACCTTCAATGTGATATGATTCCATACTATGAGATAGAAGCTTTGGCGGATGAGATCGAAGCTCCCCCAACCCAGGAACACTGAAGTGAACGTCCAGGCGTCATAGCCGTGGCAATTTCCCTATCTACCATCCTGGACTTGTTTGGTTTGAGCAGAGGAGGTACCGACCTGTGTTTCGAAGCAGTGATTTGCCATCTATGAACAGTGGGGCACACTCCTTATTTACCTTTAGTCTATATATGCTGTTTTTGCCGTGAGTTTTTTTTTGTGAGTTTTCTATCGGGACAGTCGTCAGCTTCTTAGGTGTCTCTTCTAGGACTGTATCTAAGAGTTGAGTGGTGTTTCGACTTTATATCGCTTCCGAGGTAGTGATTATTCTCTGCTACCCTTCCTCTGTATCTTCTCTTTGTTGTTGCCATTATCTTCCCTGTTGCCAACAACCCGAAGTAGCCCTCTTTGGCCGTTCTCCCTGCAGTTCTCCTGCCTCCCAGGAGACAACCGCTTTTCACTCTTGTTGCCACCCACCATGCTCAGCCCTCCCAGAGCCTTCCTCCACCTCCTCCCAACCTTCTGCCATCCAAGCGCAACCACCCTAGCACTCTCCAACCATCCTGACACAACCATCCTCTCTGCCTTCCAGCTGCAACCACTCTGCCACTCCTCCCAAGCCTTGTGCTATCTGGCCGCAGCCACCCTGCCAACCTTGTGCCAACCGGCCACAGCCACCCGTTCAACCTCCCACAGCAGCCTGCCTTCACCCTGCTCCAGCCACCTAGCACCTTTTGATTCGATTTTAGTGAGAGTTAGTGTATTGTGTTGTTGCTATTTTCTATTGCTGTTTTGTGGTTGTAACTTCCTATTTGAATTCAACAATATAATTTGAATTTCCTGTTGTTGTTAGTTAACTCTGGTATCAAACAATCTTTCTTATTTTCTAGCACACAGTGAGTAAGAGGGAGAGGCTATGCTAAAATATATATTGATGAAGCTTTTCAATTCGACACCTTCTACTTTGAGCGTTCTGATCATTTTATGTAAAATTATAGGCATAATACGAGAGAGGAGTTATTTAAGTTCTAGCTTAATATTCAATCTACAGGGATTTTTCTAAATTATGAATATTTACAACTAGACTAACTAATTAATCATATATAGATTTAATATTATTGCAGTTGGTATTTGGTTGATATCTCTTCTCAGATGTTCGTCATAAAGTATCCTTTTTTCCTCAAAAGGATGATAATCTGAAGGTTTGTAGAAATATAAGGAAGAGAAATAATTCAAGTGTTGAAAGCTTTTTGAATTGAATGACAGCCGGCTCTGATATGTTTTTTTTTGTGCTTCTCATTATAAACAAGATTGCCTATAATTTGAATGACACTAATACAAGTGTTGAAAGCTTTTTGAGTTGAATGACAGCCTGCTTTGATAGGGAAGTTTGCGGGTGGGGGATGCTTACGGTAGGGAGGCTGGCAGGGTAGTGATGCGGCTGGATTTGATGGGAAAGTAGCAAGGTGGGTTGGCTGGATGGAACAGTAGTAAAGGGATGGCTTGTGAGGTTGCTGGTTTACGACAGGGGAAAGGATTTGGGGGCTGCAGATATAGCATCTGCTGCCCGTGGGAGGCTCTGCTAATATGGCAGCGGCGGAAGGGAGGGTGTGGAGGAGGAGGAATGTCGAGGATAACTACCACCTCAGAGCGAAATACAACTGAAGCACCACTCTTCCTCTCATACAACCCTAGAATGGGAAAAAAGGATGCTAACGGCTGTCCTGGACAGAAACTTGAAATCAGAATCAACAAAACTGAACCCTAAGACAAAAGCACTTAAAAATAGAAGATGAATAGGCTGGAAACAAAAACAGAAGGGGAAAATAATTCCCGCCCAACGAAAAGAGGGAGGAGAAGGCCAGTTCAGCCCCTACCCCTTGTTGAACTGGACCCAGTTCATCCCGAGCACCCGCATCATATACTGTTCTATGATAGTCCATCAAATATCAAGACAATGAACTCAATCTATATGCCACGAGATGAAGAGAAGAACAAGTTGGTAAGAACAAATCATGGCTTGGTGTCCAATAAAGGTATTGAAGGACATCTGGATGTCATCTAACTATAGATGACCGGAAGTTTACATAAATTGATCGACATGCTAAATTACAAATGAATTATTTGGTTGAATAATTATCAAATATTTCAAGCTGCTTCTAACTGTTGAAATACAATAGGATCAAAGCAATATGACATTTATCACCAAGGTACCTAATCTTTTCTTGTCATTGATTATTTAGAGGAGAAATATTTTGAATGTCTGACAAAATAATTAGATCCTTTGCACATTTATGTTTGTTTAGAAAACATTAGAGAAATTATTGTGAACTTCCAAGCCTAAGAAGTTCAACAACAACAACAAGCCTTTGTCCCACTAAGTAAGGCCGGCTACATGAATCCTTTTTCTCCATTATTCTATTGTCATATTTTCATTTAAATCTATGCCCAAGTTATTTTTGGTCTACATCTACCTTCCTTAAAATAAGTTGAATATAAAATATTAAATCTCCTAACTGGATCATCAGACGGTCGATGTTTAATGTGACCAAAACAACTAAGACAACTCTATCTAATCTCATCTTTTCTTAGAGCTACACTGACATTTTTATGGATATATTCGTTTCGCATTTTGTGTAAAAGTGTAAAACTACTCCTCCACTTGAGCATTATCATATCAGCAGCACTTAGTTTTATGCTTCTCTTTTATAGGCCATCATTCTGCACCTTTTAGCCTCTTAATATTGATTGAAGGCCTCTCAATGTGGATTGAAGATGTTGTAAATAGATAATTAATGGTAAATATGTCCCAATAATAGCAGTTTTATCAACATAAGCTAGAAGAAGAGCATACCACAAGATGTCTTACAAAGAAATGAAGAGAAGTCATTTTGTTTCTTCAAAGGAGAGATGAAATAAGGTTCATCCGAAGTTATTAGAACATGTTTGTTGTTAAAAATGTAGATAAGCTTATGATGGTCTACAAAATGATTAAAATGGTCAATAAATCTCTAATATCACATTAGCAGTTATAATTATTCTAACTAGGAGACATTTGAAATAGGTAGAACACAACAAGCAGAAGGCTGCTTAAATTATCAAAGCTTTAGCTTGTATTATTATAATTTTTTTCCTCCAGCATCAGAGCTTTATAAAAATGCTTGCTTTTAGCCTTAGTTTTTATTGTTGAATATTATTTGCTACCTTGTTCTGTAGAAAAGCCTCTTTGTTAATTTCTGTTATATTCTAGGAATTATCCGAAAGACAAGAACAGTAATGGAGTGCCTACATCGCTTTTGCAGAGAATGTATTGACAAATCTATGCGACTTGGGTATGCTACAATATATATTCATGATTTATTTAATGTAAAACTTTGCAATTCTTTAATATTTATCAAAGTTGTCATATTTATATATATTTTTTTGGCATGTACATTTGCTTTTTATGCTCGACTCTTTACTTCTTCAGAAATAATGAGTGTCCAGCTTGTCGCACTCACTGTGCAAGTAGGCGCTCTTTGAGAGATGATCCCAACTTCGATGCCTTGATTGCAGCTGTATACCCAGATATAGACAAGTATGAGGAAGAGGTAACCATGGCAATGGCTTAGGCACAAATATTTGAGGGTTGTTTTGATTGCTGACATTTTTAAATTACAATATTATCAATGAAATTCATTTCCTCTTTTGATGGCATCTAGATGCTTTGTCAAATATATTGATGTTTATTGTTAGATTATCTACAACTAAAATAATAACCAAAAGAAAGATCAACATGATAGTCAATCTTTCTAAATGGCTATATGAATTATTAAAATAAGATTGAACCAAACAAATTATATTTGATCAATAGAATTTTATTTTTTAAATTTTCTTGATAAGAATGAACTATTTAACTCAATGCTAGAAAATATCTTCCCTTCTATTTTGTGTAGTCTTATATAAACATGTTAATATTTATGAGTTGTTTGGTTTGTTGACATCTTTAAAATATAATGACATTTTACTATTTTGTTGACATAAAGATGTTGGTCAATGAAGGGACATCACACCTGTTTCTGCAGTGAGCGCGATTGTGATTAGTTCCTCAATCACGAGATTTCAATGTCCAATTGTATTTTTTAATTTATTTTTATTCCCTTTCCTTTATTTTTAACAAATTTCCTTCCTTTGCTTCTTATTCCGTTTCTTGTGTATTTCTCTAATTTCTAATTAGGTTATTTTCTTGGGGGAATTATTATATGTGTTACTTTTGCGTTTTTGTAGACTTTTGTTGTAGTTATTTTGTTGGGAGATTTTATTCTCTGTTTTATGCTCTAGTTCTTGTGTATTTGTATCTTGCAAATGGTTTATTTGTATCTAGCAAATGGTGTATTTGTATCTTGCTTAGGAGCATTTGGTGGATCCTCCTCGCTGCCCGTATTCACCATTAGATCCTCTTTCTTAGCAACTGCCCAAATTATCACCCCCTTGCTATTCCACAATCACCTCCCCCCTAAATTTGCTTCCCAAAAATCTTCTAGGATACCTAAAGCAATATCATCTAGTATCAGAGCCTAACAAACCCTAAATTTTTTAGGGATTTGTCTTTCTTGCACCAAATATAAAATAAAAAAAAGACTAACATTAACCCATACCAAAATTCTTAACTTTAACACCGAATTTTACAAATCTAACTTTTTTACCTTCACAAAAAATTCACTTTGACATATAGCACCAAAACTTAAGTTTGACCAACCTTTGATTTGCAATCATACATATGCCGAAAATCTGATTATGAGAAAAGACGCTTTGCCTCCATGGAGAAACGCTCAATGAGGTGTCCAAGAACTTACTATGGAGGATATGCAATGAGAAATCTTCCAACTGCAACACAGACTTGTCACATTTGAGAGGAGACAAACTGGTGATGTCACCTATAATCACAACGGTGACTCCCTAGATCGGCGACTCCCTAGATTGAGAGTAGGAAGTGAACTCCTTTCATCTGACAGTTTTCAGTGATGAAGAATTAATACCTAGAAGTTTTGCCATGGAATGTTAGAGAAGAATTCAAAATTTTGAAGTGAAGATTGACTTTCTAGATTTTGACGGGCGCATTGATTCCGACGTGTTCATTGAGTGACTCCAGATAGTGGAACGGCTCTTTGAGTATAAAAATATCCCACCTAATAGAATGGTCAAGCTAGTCGCTATTAAGTTATGGAAGAATCATTTTTTGTGATGGGAAAATATGAAGCACTTACGCCAACATGAGGGGGGAAGAATAAAATCACCACATAGTTAAAATGAAAAGGGACATGCATCGCAAGTATCTAGTAGTACATTATAGACAAGACTTGTTCTTGAGGTTTCATCACTTGCAACGGAATGATCTCTCAATAGAGTACACAATTGAGGTCGAGCAATTTATGCTGAAGTGTGAGCTAATAGAGCAGGAGGAGAACGTCATAGCTCTATATCCATGGTATTGAGGTCATCAATTGGCAATGTGATATAGTTACTACCATATTGTACATTACAAGATGTCCAGACCTTAGCCTTGAATGTGGAAAGATGATATAACAATATTTAGGTCCATACCACCCTTCAAATATAGTTTAACCATTTGATTAGGGAACAAAAGTACACCTAGTGGCGAGCACTGATATATCTTTTAGCATGCTTAATTTCTTTTACTTTTTGCATTTGTTTTTGAATGAAATTATATTTTAAGGAAATATATTTCCATGTTGTTGTTGCAGGTATAATATGTAGGACAACTGGAGCGAATTAGAACAGAAATGGAGCGAAACTGAGGCAATTGAAGCAAATGGGGCTGCCAGCAAACTGGCTCCTAGACGCCACTTTCTGAGTGCCAAGGCTCTGCCCCATAGCTCCTCGGGGCCGCAGACTGGGCGCCTGGGCGCTAGAGTCCTCCCAGCAAACCGAGAAGGTGGCGCTTAGGTTCTGCAGAGTGGGCGCCTAGGCGCTAGAACTGTCCGAGGCGGTTTCAGCACAAACCACGGGGTTATTTGACGGATTTGGATGGTTTGGAAGTTGAATTTTGGTGACTTTTTGGCATGTCCAAGTCCGAGAATCGTCCATGAACGTCAGGAGGATGTAGGTAGGAGTAGGAATTGTAGAATCCACCCGTTCTTGAGAGATTGGAGAGGGGAATTTGAGTTAATTCTGTATGAGATTTGTATAAGCATTGCAAGGATTAGTAGAAAGCTTTGTTGGAGGGATTTACATCTCTTTCTCAAGGAAGAAAAGTTAAGTATTGTGTTTTAATTATGTTGTACGTGATTGTAAACACATATTTAGTGAATTTGCTTTGATTCAATGAAGTTCTCTGTGGTTTTAAACTTGCTTTGTGAGTAGAATTTCTGCACAGTTCTTTTGTGTTTGCTAGGTAGAACTTGTAGAATGTTGAATGCTATTGAATTAATTTTTTATTATTTAAATGCGATGAGTATTCTACTAGACTTCATTTACATGTCACACTGGCCATATGACTAGTTAAAATAAGTGGCGACCCATTAGGACTCGAAAGAGCAATGGTGAAATGAGTAGAATATTCATATTGTTCGATATGCTATGATGAAGTAGTTAGGAGACAATACAAACACAGGGATATGTGCTGATGGTGTTTGAACGTGGAGTTTTTAGGGTGACAATTGAGCAAGAATAAAACATGAACCATGCTTGTTTACGCGCTCAATAGAGGGTAAATGGGTTTATGCTCCTATTTGTCACTACATAAATTAAAATTCCTAGTAGTCACATTTACAATCTACTTAGTAAATCACAAGAGAAAAGTAATTTAATCAATCTTAAGTTTCACCTAATCAATTGATCTAGATATGTTTAATTTAGTCATAGAATCTTAACTTCAGAGTAGCTGTTAGAAAAACCTCCTCTAACGACATTCCAAACTAGGATATGAAAGTAGTAGATTAGAAATTTGCCTTAGGAAATATCTACCTCCCCTTCCCTGTGGGATCGACATTTCGGACTCAATAGAGCCCTATATCACTGAAACGATACGTATACTTGCGTGTGAAACCCCAATGAGTAATAGTATCTAATTTTAAGAACTCAATTAATTTGCTAGAGAGCAGATCAAGTTTCTGACGCCTTTACCTGGACTTATATAAATCGTGGTAATCGCTGGGGCGGATCAAGCACCCAAGTCGACCTCACCAGAAGAGAAACCTGTGCATAGTGGAGAAAGGTGGAGTCTGCAAGGACTCTTAAATTTGTCACAGCGAGGAAGTGTCAAGTGTTATGATTTTGGGCACATATCGTATGATTTCCCAAACAGGAGGGTGTTCTCTTTTATTGAGTTGTGAGCAATAAAGAATATTTACAATAACACAATAGACACTAGAGAAGGCGAGGACATGAAGATATATCAACTTCCAAGGGAGAGGTTTTAGTGATCCGATGGGCTCTTCAGACTAATCTTATGATAGAGCAAGATTGGATCCACAATATTTTTCGTACATGTTGTACGATGTTTGTGCAATCTCATAGATGAATGCACTTGTGAAAATGTGTTATCTACACATACGATTTGTAAATTGAGTCTCACTACTTAGAAGCATCCTCGAACCTATTCATTGATTTGGTTGAAGGAGGTAAGATCAGTGTTGATAGGAGATGCATCATGGATTTTTTTATTAGAGAAAGTTATCTGAATACGTGTCTGTGACTTAATACCCATGGATGCCTATCACATCTTATTAGGCCATCTTTAACAGTATGATCACTACACACATCATGATGGCCACAAGAACACATTCTTTCACCAAAGATGGGAAGCACATTGTATTCTTGCATAAGGAGTTCGAGGTATTTGAGAATGTAGTGCTAAGAGCTATCTTTTTATAGTTCTTAAGAGAAACAACGACATGACTAGCATTGATTGTCTTAGAATGTGATTAGTTTGGTGAATCGATACCAGACACATGGTAATCACCACTACGAGCAGTCAAACATGTCATTTCAGATAGAGAAGATACATTTTTTAGATATTTTTGGAAAGCCTTATGGAGCAAGTTGGTTATTAAATATCAGTTCAGTTCAACGATGCACCCACGAATAGATGGCCAAATAGGAGTGGGCAACTGCTACTTTGGAATTTCTGCAGCTGTCTTATGGGAAATAATATCAGACAGTGAGACTCAAGTGTTTTCAAAGAAGAAGCTTCTCCTACTGTGGGAGAATGAAGCTGATGTCACACCATTTTTGCGGTGTCACGGAACACGTGAAATCGCGATTAGTTTCTCAATCATTGGAGTTCGTCTCCTGATTGTCTTTTTTATTTATTTTTATTTCATTTCTTTTATTTTCAAAAGTTTCCTTTCTTTGCTTCTTCCTTTTCTGGTTCTTAACTATTTTTCTAGTTTCTAATTAGGTTATCTTTTAAGGAAAATTATTTATATTTGTTTCTTTTGCTATTTTGTAGATTTTTGCTATTGTTAATATGTTGGGAGATTTTAGTGTCTGTTTTATACTATTTAGAGTGCTATATCTTATTCCTTTTGCAGGTGGTCTATATGTATCATGCTCAAGAGCAGTGATGTACCTATCCTCCTCACTGCCTGTATCTCACCGTTCGCCATTCAACCCACTATTTTCAGCCAGAGCAGCTGTCAAACGTCACTTATCTCCCTCAAAACACCCTCAATTGCTCATGTTATCATTCCCTTGCTATTTCACAACCCTTTCTGTGCCAAATCCGCTTCCCAAACACCTTCCAGGAGCTGTACAACGATATCTTGTATCAGAGCTTGACAATTCCTAAATCTTTTTAGGGATGTCTTTCTTGTCCTAAACCTAAAATTCTAAAAAAAACCCTTCTTGATACCCAAACGATTCCTAGCTCTAAACTTAAAATTTTCATAATCTAAATTTTCATGATAAATTTTTCTCTTACCTAGCACCAAAATCATAGCATGAACAAACTTTAATTTGCAATCCTACATCCGCCGAAAATTTGATTGAGAGAAAAGGAAGTCATGCCTTCAAGGAGTAATTCTTAGTGAGGTGTCTAAGATCTTATAATGGAGGATATGCAATGTGAAATTCTCCAATTGCACAAAGGCTTCTCTCCATTTAGAGGAGATAATTCGGTTAGGTCACTCATAATCACAATGGTGACTGAGCAGATTGAGAGAAGGAAGTTAAGCCCTTCCACTAGGTACTTTCTAGTGATGAATAACCAATACCTCAAAGATTCGACATGAATTACCAGAGGGGAAGCCAGGATTTTGGAGTGAAGATTGACTTGTTGGATTTCGATATTTGCATGGATATGAACGAGTTCAGGGAGTGGTTCCAGACAGTAGAATGGGTCTTTGAGAATAAGGATGTTTCACCTGACAAAATGGTCAAGCTAGCCGCTATTATGTTAAGAAATTTTATTTCTCTATGGTCGAAAAATTTGAATCGCTTACGCCAATGTGAGGTGAAGAGTAAATTCACTACTTGGTAAAAGGGATCCAAAACACAAGTTTCTACTAGTAAATTACATATAAGAAATATTCTTAAGGATTCATCAGTTATAATAGAAAGATCATTCAGTGGATGAGTTAATAGCTGAGCTCGAGCCGTTTATATTAAAGCACGAGCTAGTAGAGCTCGAGGAGAATACCATAACTTGATGTCTGGGGTGATTAAGGTCATTTATTGACAATGTGGTACAATTATAACCCTATTAGACATTACAAGATGCCCGGACCCCAACTTTGAATGTGAAGAGACAATACAACAATATCTTGTTCACTCCATTCGAATAGAGTTCAGCCATTAGTTCAAACATCAAGAGTACACCTAGTGGAGCACCCAAATCGATCCTGCCAAATAAAAACCCATACAAAGTGGAGAAAGGTGAAGACCACCATTACTCCTTAATTCTTCCCAATTGGGAAGTGTTTCAAGTGCCATGATTTTGAGCACATCATGTTCGATTGCCCAAGCAGGAGGGTGGCTTCTTTCACTGAACAAGGAGCAATTGAAGATATAAATAGTGACACATAGGAGACGTTGGGGAATCTGAGTACGCAAAGGAGTACCAGCTTCTAGCCGACGATAGAGAGATGTTAGTGATCATACGGTCCTTCAGATTGAGCCCATGAGAGAGCAATAATGACTCCACTATAACAATAGATGGAAGTAGTTCTAAAAATATGACATCACAGATGATGGATAATTTGAGCCTCACTACTAGAACAAGTATATTGTTTGACTTTGTCGAAGAAGGAGCTTAAGAACAACCTCTAGAGGAGATGCCTTGTAGATTTTTCTATTGAAGACAAGGTTCGGGATCGAGTGTAGTGTGTGTAGTACCTATGAATGCCTGCTCCATCCTATTAGGCTGTCCTTACCAGTAAACTCGTTGCACACATCATGATGGCTACAAGAGCACGTACTCTTTCACAAAAGATAGGAAGCATGTTATACTCGTCTTGGAAGGAGATTGATGTGTTTGAGAATGTGGTGTGATGAATTATTTTTTTTATAGGTCTTGAGAAGGAGCAAGTCAGAATTAACAGTAGTTTTTTCAGAATGTGATGAGCTCGGGAATTGATACCGGATACGAGACTACCACAGTTATAAGCAGTCCAACATGTCTTCACTTAAGATAGAGTTGAGAAGTTTTTGAGCTTTGTTTGGAAGGCCCTACGGAGTAAGTTGAGTAGTAAATTTCAGTCCAGTTCAACAGCGCACCCATAAACAATTGACCATGTATGAGTGTTGAACTAATGCTTTGGAAATCTATGTAACTGTTTTATGAGAAATAACAACAGCAGACAATCGTACCTTGTTGTTTCAAGAGAAGAAGAAGAAGCTTCTTCTACCTAGGGAGAATGAAGCGGACATCATGCTTGTTTCTGCGGTGTCATGGGACATGGAAGATCATGATTAGTTTCTCAAACCCAAGAATCCATCACTCGACTGCCTTTTTTATTTATTTGTATTTCCTTTCTTTTATTTTCGGTAAGTTTCCTTCCTTTGCTTCTTCCTTTTCTAATTTTTACCTATTTCTCTAATTTCTAATTGGATTATTTTCTATGGGGAATTATATATATGTGTTTCTTTTGCTGTTTTGAAGAATTTGCTATTGTAATTGTGTTAGGAGATTTCATTCTCAATTTTAATCTCTTTGGCTGATTCATCATCTTCCTTTTGCAAGTGGTATATCTCTATCTTTCTTAGAAACAAATGGTGGATCCTCCTCGCCTTCTGTATCTTGCCATCCGCCGTTTGAGCTTGCTGTTGTCAGCTAGGACAGCCGCTGGATTTTGTTTCTCTCTCCAAATGCCATTGATCACCTAAGTTATTATCCCCTTGCAATCCCACAACCACCTTCCAACTAAATCAACTTTCCAAACATTTTCTAGTAGCCCTAGAATGGTATCGGTCGAAGGAGTTAATATCTAATGATGAGCTATCTAACAACTAAAATAAATAACAACTTGAAGAAAGTTCAAAATCATAGACAAGTTAATATTGAGCCGAGCAAATCACATTTGATAGATCAAATTATTATTGGAATTTATCTTCTCTTGGTATATTAACCTTTTCTTTTCGCTTTGGGGCTCATGTTTTACTTCATTGTCTTGGTTGCAGGAACTAGCTTTTCATGAGGAAGAGAAAAACCGCTATAAGAAGGTAGCCAAACAATTCGAACAATTTTTATAAAATAATTGTTTATTAGGGTATTTTACTTACATAGCACACAATTCTTATGTAGTTACATATCTCACACCTAAACTTTGATATTTACACAAATAACTCTTGAATCTTTAATTTCACATTAAAAATAGCAATATTATCACTTTTTAAAAGTAAATACATATTTTAATGCATGAGTTTAGAGCACCAACATGGTATATAAATATGGTTGTGCAAGATATGTAAATACATAAGAATTGTGTGCTACGTGTGTAAATTTCCCTTGTTTATATTACCTCTGAAAGCTGTGTTTATTTTCCAGTTAACTAACAAGGTTAATCGTACGCAGATACAAGCATCCATAGCCGAGACATTTAGGCGACAATCAGAAGCACTCGGGAAGCGGAGGCTGCCTAAATCCTCTACCGAATCCTTCAGAAGATCTGACTGTAGTTATCGAACCGGACAACGACAAAATGGTTATTTTCGTGGCAGAGGTAAAAGTGCTGCTCGGAATGCTTCACCTATGGTGTCTGATGATGACGAAGAAGAAGAATATGCTAATGGTAATGATGCTGGCAAAGATTCATCCTCTGCAGAAGAGGCTTCTCCTGATAGAAGGCCCAAGAGATCCAGGACGATGGCAGCTCCCAGGTCTTCGCCAGCCAGAATAGCCGGTAATGCCGATCTTGGATATGGCGAAAACTGTGACTTCGACATGAACCGAGAAACCTATCGCACTTCCCCATTACGAGCTGGAAACAGAGAACTCTCATGGGGAAAAGGTGGCGCTCGAAGCCAAACTCGGCACGGTAACAACAGTGGTTCAAATGGAAGGTTTGTGAAGGCTGCTCGGTTAGCCAAGTTGATGGAATACTTGCGTAATTTGGATGAAAATGAAAACGAGGTATGCTCCAATCAAGCACAGAAATTTGATTCTTGTGATTCAAAATCCCTTGACTTGTAATACTATATTTCACTCCTGCTGATATGACAGTATGATATACATCTGAAGCTGATACCTTTGAATGAACAAAGCTTGAATTTGGACAGTCCATATATTTGCTGCCCACCAACCATATTCATTAAACATATATGCCAAGTGAATAAGTCTTCCAAACCTTTTGATAATCACCTGCAATTTTAAAACGCAAAAAATAATGTTCATTAATTAAAATAATGTATTTTATATCCACACTTTTGCAGTTTATTGCTATTCAAACATCAGTACAAGTTGAAGGGGTTACATTATTTGTCAAAAAGCATCAAACTGTACAAGATGAGAAGGTGCAACTAGATTCTGAGGAACTACAGATATTAGATGATGAAGAATCAATTGTTGGATTGCTATCCTCTTTCGTCCCCGCTCGGTCTGATCTGGTAAGAATTCTCAACCGGTAAAGTACATACGTTGGCTTGGATATGACAAACAAAATTATAAAAAATAAGACTTGTTATGCCATGCCATGAATATATTGTTCCCTCATATCGATTTTTAATACAAAACAAATGATTAAAATACTTGATGAGACTAAGGGTCTGTTTGGGGCAGCTGCAGCTTATCCAGTTTATTCTAATAAGCTGCTGATTAACAGCTTATCCAGATAAACTGACTGACTGTTTGGTTTGTGCATTTGGAAAACAACTGAGTTTCAGTTGTTTCTAGATAAATGATCATTTTGTTCCTGATCCACCAGAGCCACCAATTTCATCTCCCACAACCACCAACACACACTGACACACATCCAACACCAACCCATACTCCCAAGGCCAGCGGAACATACACCCAAAGCCACCGGAGTTACCAATAGCTGCCAGCATAGACATGCATCCAACACCGGCCCACACACTCAAGGACAGCAGGACACACACTCAAATCCACCAGAGCCACCAATTTCATGTCCCACGACCACCAACACACACACATTGTATTAATCCAGCGGGGATAAAGAAGCACCTTAAAATCGAGGCAATGGAAGAGCTTTGCACCAAAATCCTCAGCACGCTCAACAGATTTGCTGGATCGCCCCTGCAAATCGAGAGCAGAGGCGAGAGCGAGGGAGGCGCCGCTAGGGCTCGGGTTGAGGGCAGAGGGGGTAATACTCAAGCGAACGAACGCGGGCCGTGGTATCGATCTAGCTGACGCTTTTACTAAAGGCCCCAAACACCATTTCAACCCATGTGCCCCAAACACAGAATTCAAACATGATATCGGCGTTTTGAAAACGCTGCCCACTATTTTAATCCGCCCCAAATAGAACCCAAGTCTTTTCCATTAAAAAATATCACACATTGAAGTTGGATATCGTATGCTTCAAATGAAAGATTTAACAAGTGAGACAATATTGTTTATTTCTTTAAACTTTCATCACGTCCTTTTTAACTAATGTGCCTGCAACTTGTCAATGTAGATTTTGGTTGTTTAATTATATTATTTTTATGGAGAATTCATTTTGAAAAGGAGGTTTGCTTGGATTTGTTTCAGGAATTAGTGTACAAAACTGATGGCAAAAGAGAAACATAGTTGAAGTTAATTATTAGCAGCTCGGCATCCATTGGTTTCTGGCGAGCCTGATTAGCTATTACTGTTGGGTGTATATCCAAAAGTTAGAGCTGAGAGAATAGTGAATTGAACTCGTTCAAATGAAATCAACAAATTCTTGTAAATCACTTCCTGCTCTCTCCACTTGATCAATGGAAGAATGTCCTAACCTGCTCGTTCGGAGCAGTTTTTTTTCTTTTTTTATTTTGTTCTGGCTTTGTAAAATAGTGTTATTTAGATGAAAAAATGGATAAATTTTCTTATGCTTCTTTTTTTATTTGGGGTGGGGGGATTTGAAGATTTACATACATACCACTCAATTCTTATGTATTTACATGTCTAACACATAGGCTTTCAATTTTTACTTACATGCTGCTTTATCTATGCATAAAAGGTGTATCTTTCAAAATTAAATGGTGCTATCCTAATTGTGATTTTGGTTAGATATGTGATACATTGAAAACAGGTGGTATTTTTTAAATATTGTTCAAATTTTACTTTATTTTATTATTTCATTATATATATATAAGACTATAACATCGAACTGCAAATTGTGTAAGAATTGTGTGCAATGAACGTAAATGCCCTTACAGAATTATTTTATAAATATTGTTCAAATTGTTTGGCTACCTTCTTGTAGTGGTTTTTCTCTTCTTCATGAAAAGCTACTCCTGCAGCCAAGACGAAGGGAAACATGAGTCCCAGAGCAAAAAGAATGAGAAGATAATTTCCAATAATAATTTGATCTATCAAATGTGGTTTGCTCGGCTCAATATTTAATTGTCTATGGTTTTGAACTTTCTCTAAGTTAGTTTAGATATTGACTCCTTTGATCGATATCGTTCTAGAGTTTTTAGAAGATGTTTGGGAAGCTTATTTAGTGGGGCAGGTGGTCGTAGAATATATTGGGGATAATAATTTGGGAGATCAAAGATATTTAGAGAAAGAGAAACAAAATTGGCGGCTGTCTCTGCTGGGAATAACAAGCTTGAACAGTGGATGGCGAGATACAGGGTGCAAGGAGGATCCACCAATCTGTTCCCGAGAAAGATGCAGATATATTACTTGCAAAAGGAAGATGATGAATCATTCTAAAGAGCTTAAAATAGAGAATAAAATCTCCTAACACAATTACAGTAGTAAAGTCTTTAAAACAGCAAAAGAAACACGCATATATATAATTCCCCATAGAAAATAAACTAATTCGAAGCTAGAAATTTACTTTTGAGTGTGAACGGTAGTTGAAATTTTATATCAACTCGATTATGATCAGGGCATTTTATTTATTTCAATTAAACTTTGTGAACTTTGTCGAGTCTTTTATGTTGATAGAGGATTAAGTCAACGATTTAACTCATTATTGTATTTTTTTTAAAGAAAATACAATAATATTGAGAATATTTATTTAAGATAAATTACTTTAACAAAAAAAAAAACTTGAAAATTTCATGTAGAAATAGAGTTTAAATTTAATATTCAATTATTAGTCAGTCTTATCAACTTGAATCCCAATATGAAGAAGTATCAAACTGACTAAGCATCACTTAGCTTCCTCAACTTTAGTTTTTCTTAAGAGTAGAGTTAGAACGGGCCGTTGGGCTTACAATTATGTCTTATACAATCATGTCCTATAGACATGGCGGTCCATTAAAGATAGTGCATAATTTAGTATTTTTATCCTTACTTGGAAAAGATTGATTTTGTAAATTCTATATATTTACACATTTTTCAGAGCATTTGCAAAATCAGTGGTTTAATAACTTAGCATGCTTTTTAAAATAGATAATATTCAGTTCAACTTAAGTTCACAATACACTTCAGCCATACAATCGAGCATTTAGTTTGATGTTCAGAGCACATGCGTGTAAGAAAACTTCATAACTTGCACATATCTTTGTGTGCTTCAGGATATGATTGCATGCTCTTTGATGGATATCCAAATATTATGTTATAATCCATGCACAAGTTAATGACATTTAAGTTAGTTAGAAATGCATACCTTTGAAGTAGATACATACAAATCCATGTTTTTATTTCAATGATTTTCAAAATAGCATCCTCAAGTCAAGAGAAACTTTAAAAGTCATGTTATCCTTTGTTTAAAATTCCTTTCACTCAAATTCTTAGCATTTACATATAGCCTTCTTATTCTACTTCAAAAAAGGAAAAAAAAAAAAAAATACAACATCAGCTCTTTAAAGTTGTAACTAATATTCATTTTAATGAAAAATAATTATTATTAAGAAAGAAAGTTAATTACAAAATACGACCGAAATAGCCATGCAAAAAAAAAAAGAAATTAGAGACATTGCCATATCATGGTGTCTTAATTAGTCAGCTTTACTTTAAATCGAGGAATGAATCAAATTTGATTGAATAGATTCAACATTTCAATTTTGCCAAATGCACACCCTGGTTATACCCTTCTGTTTAGGTCAAATATTCTCATCCACTTGACAACCCTAGAGGTGATCCGTGGTCCTTTTTGGACCAAAAGGGTAAACTTTTCAGGAGGCATAATTGCTAGCAACCGTTTCCAAAAGGAACTTCAGGAGCTTCAGAAGGATCCTCCAACATCGTGCAGTGCTGGACCTGTTGGTGAAGATTTGTTTCATTGGGTGGCAACTACGATGGGTCCATTTGAAAGCCCTTATGCCGGAGTGCTTTTCTTTATTAAGATCCATTTCCCTCCAGATTAGCCATTCAAGCCTCCTAAGGCTAACTTTCATACCAAGGTTTACCACCCAAAATCAACTCTAATGGAAGCATCTGCTTGGACATTCTGAAGGAGCAGTGGAGCCATGCACTCGCCATATCAAAGGTTCTCCTTTCTATCTCCTCTCTGTTCATAGATCCCAACCCTAACGATCCTCTCATTCTCAAAATCACTCACATTTATAAGAATCAGCGGAGCTGATATGAGGAGATGACGAGAGCATGGGCCCTGAAATATGTCAAGAGTTGATGAAAGAAAACCTTGACGGTCCATATGATTTTGTGTGTAATGTTTGTAATGTGATAGATATGTGAAAACAAAAGTACTTGTTGGTTTAATATTATGCAATGGATGTGTAAAACCTGCTTTGTTGTGTCTCTAACTTTGTATGCTTATTTGAAAAGCAAAAAATATGGGAATGGCCACATATATATGTTTTAGCTGTCCATCTCGTAGAAGCTGAATGATTTTGTCAAATTTTAAAATCTTTCTGTAGTTGTTGAATCTAATGATGTTTTATTTTCCCTTTATATATATATATATATATATATATATATATATATATATATATATATATATATATATATATATATAACATGGTTTTCATTTGAATTATTTTTCATTATGCTGTCTTTAGTCGGCATAACTTTGAAAGTTTCAGACAACTTGGCATTCTCAATAAGGATAGGAAATATTTCCCCTTCTGCTAATGAAGATTCTATTGCAACATTTTTTAGCCAGGTTATGGTGACCTTTAGGGCAACACGTGGTGGTCCAGTTGATGCTGGTGTTAACGAATGTATAGACCATGCATAAGAAGAATTTTGCTTTTGTTAAGCTTTGTAGAAGTAGCAAGAAATGTAATGGCCTTCAATGGCATAGATTTGAGGGCTAACAACCTTAATATACCTTGCAGCTGTTGGTCTAATGTCTAGTTCTGCTAGAGGCCTTTAAGAGCCTGATTTTAAATTTGTTTTTGGGCTTCTTTGCGTTTTACCAAAGCACAACAATTAAGAGATAAAACCTTTACGACAACTAGCTTTGCAGAAGTTGGTCTTCCATCTAAGGTAATAGGTGGTAACTTTTCTGCTCCACAGGCTTCTTTTTAAATTCTTTGGAAGTTAAGTATCTATATAAGGGAAAACAACAACTTGTAATCAAATGATAAGGGGTTTTTTTTTTTAAAAAGCTTAATAAGCTTTTGGTGCTACATATATAAGTTCTTATGCAAGATATAAGATTTATAAAGAAGGTATATATAGAGAATATTTTATTTCTTCTATCAAGTATGGTATAAGTATAAATATAGATTTTTATAACTTGGCAACATATCAATGATAACAAAAGAAATTATCGAGGCTATAATAACATGACAAAAGTCGTGGATTATGGAGGCTTTGATAACATGATAGAAACAGTAGACAATTATGGAGCGAATATAAAATTCAGATAAAAGACTAAAATGTTATCAATGATTCCAAAATAATTTGTAAAATTCCTTTTTCCTTGATGAAGTTACTTGAGAGAATAATAAATTTTTTTGAATTAATGTCTTCCTTCAGAGATTCTAGTTATAGTTAGATAGTTTTGATTTAATGAATTATCAAAAATGCATTCTTATAATACTAAACTTGATAATGCATAACGATTCTATTACAAATTTTTTAATGGATTGTCTAAAAGTTTCAATTTGCTCAAACTTTAAAGTTTTTTTTTCTTTTTCCAAATTGCAACATAGTCTAGTTCCTAAAGTATTATTAAGCAGAGAAAAATCATAAATCAACTAACAAACATCTGACAACATCACATACCATCTATAATAAACAATTATTAAAAAATATTATTTTTGATCTATCTTCTTTCCCATTGTATGTATAGTTTCTTTATCTCCTTCATGATGTCCACTTCTCTATTTCTTTATGGTATCAGAATCATAATTGAAAAGATCTACATCCTCCAACTATAAACTATTAGATACACCAAAATCACCTTCAACTCAAACCGGTCAACAACAAGACTCTTCCCTCTCAAGAATGACCAAAAAGCTTTAAGCCTTGCACCTTTCGAATTTCTCATGTCTCACATCAAAACATTTACCACCGCTCCATAAAATATTTCAGAACGGATGAAGGTGGTGACTACATCTCCCAAGCACTTAACCAATACCTCCTCTCCAATGGAATCATACATCAACTAAGCTAGATGCCCATATACACCTGAACAAAATGAACTCGGAGAGTGCAAGCATTGACATTTGGTTAAAACACACTAAAAATCCTCATATTTGTTGCCCACCAATACATAACTGAGAACATTCAGCTAGCCATGCTTCCCTTGGCAACAACCTACTGTAGCTCATAAATTGTCACCAAGAGCACCTCAATGCATATTCCTAGGCAACATTACCAAATACAAAGGATATTGTTGCTATGACATCCAATTCAACATAATACTCATCTTAAGACATTTTACATTTGATGAACACACCTTTCCCTACCCTCAATTTAAACAATTAATAAGCCACACCCCATCCACAACACCCCCAGCACTACTAATTCTCATCTTCGCACCCACAACCACAATCACAAACACTACCACCTCTCACACCTCCCCCAACAAAATTAACTAATACCATCAACAACTACCCTACACCAAATGACAACAAAGATAACAACTCCCCCACTCTCCAATAACATAACCCATATCATGGTTACATAAACAGGTTCACTACTCGAACCCAAAGTAATAATGGATCTACAACACCCATCAATTACCAACACCTCAAATCCGCCATCAAAATCTCCCATTTTAGGGTAGCAATGTCCTTAGAAATGTTTAGCCCTTCAGAAAAGGGAAATAAGGACCCTTTTACCCCTGACCATGAGACAATCACAACATATTCTACTCTAAATGGATGTTCAAGGCCAAATTAACTTCATGTTAATGATACCATTGCTCATTACAAGGCCAGACTTATAGCCCACGGTTTCAGTTAACTTCAAGACATATACGACACATAAACCTTTAGTAATAAAATTCTCAATCATGATCTGCCCACCAACTAGACTTTTCTCTTCTCATGAAGCGATATGTAAGCGTTAATTTTTTATTTTTTTATCTTAAATTATTTGTTACATATAATTCTACAAATACTAAACTATCTGTCTTTTTTTTTTCTTTTCTTTTTCGTAGAATCTAAATAGAAAGATTCAAATAACAGGAACAAAAGGACTAAGATAAATTTTTTCTTAAGAACATTTATCAGAGCTCATCAAATAAACATAAAAAATCTTGCATATTAATTTTAAAAAATTATTTATTATGACAAAATAAAAAATAATTTTGTTTTGAAAAAAAAAAGCCTCACTTAAAAATGCTACTTTAATTATCAAGAAAATAATATTATAATGAAAACACAAAGCAAGCATTTATTAAGATAAATAAAAATTACTTTCTTATTATAAAATTAAAAAATAAGTAAGAAAAAGATTTCCAATTATCCTAACAGAAAATGCATTAAAAAAAAAAAAAGAGAAAAATTAGTAAACGGATAGCACGAATGTCGGATCTGAACTGATGATGCTCTATTCTTCCTCCTACGGATTCCAAATTACCGCAAAAATATTGAACTAATCTTTTAATCTATAAATAATAGTGTATGATTATCAGTTCATTCATCCTCTCTTACTTCTGCCGCAAGGTTAGTTCATACTATAAATCATAGTTTTGTTACTACGTTGTGACAATTAATGCATGAAGATGTCCGTTATGTCTCATCTCATATATGTATGCTATATGTTTCCAGTATTCCAGTGCTCAATCATGGCGGATGAAAGGCGCAACAACGAGAAAGGCAAAGGAGAAGCTGTTGTAGGAAGAGAAGGAAGCAGTGAAGAAAAGAAAGCTGTGAAGGAAGTAGAGAACCTGAATCGGAAAGCATATTTGGACAGATTGGAGGAGGATCAATATGAAGAGCTCAAACGAATGGGTCATAGGGCTTTTTTCAGACAGTTGCAGACCATGAGAGACAGGAAGTGCCCACTGGATATTGATATTCCTTGAGGGACAAGAGAGAGTTCATTGAAACTCCACTTAATGACGTTGTTCTCCCAACTCTTTTAAAACTCAAAGTTGAAGTAGAGTAGCTAGCTAATAAGTTTAGGTGGGAGCTTCAATATTAACTCCTTAGTCATGAATTTCTAAGTTTAATCAGCTTGGTGCTAGTATTAATTAATTCCAGCTTAATAATTTGTGCTAGACTTGTCTGCATTGAGCTAGCTTATAATTAGTTATTCAATCATGCAACTTTTATGTCATTTTATTCATCTTTTTATGTCCATTAATGCAAGAAAATTTCAATGATCAATTCATATTTGGCTTCGCTATCTTATGGAAATTACTCATTGAGACCATTAAGCATGAAAAAAAAGGTTCTTTTTATAAGTCAGAACTTGAAGAAGAGGAAAAGAATGTGGAAAAGAAAGAACAATTCAGAATACAACATGTTATTTTATGTTCTATCTTTTTCTTATCTTTTGAATTTTATATTTAAGAAAATAAAATAAAAGCATGCTTGTATTGTTTTGTGAGTTTAAATTTCACATTTTATTTGATTTTTTTGCCTGTAATTGCTTCAGAAACTTATAGTTAAATCATTCTACGTTGGCAATTTATTTGGTATATATATATATATATATAATTCAAGAAGATTTCTTGACTAAGAAAATTGACTAAAATGAAATTTTGAAGTATACTAAAATAAGAATTTTCAATTTCTCTGATTACAAAATTTACAACATTTATATGTGAGATTGCCATTACATTAATATATACTAAAATATATAGAAGTTTATAACATTTCCATGCAATTTCTCATTCAAGTAGTCACTTTTCTCATTTAAGCATCCTTCATTAAAGTATAGTCAATTTTCTTAATAAAAAATTAATTAAGTATAATTACCTTTATGGTACTCATTTATGACTATACTTAAATTAGTATATGGCAACCAGAAAGACAAAGACTTCATGAATTTGAAACTTTGTCATTCTAATATATATATGTGTGTGTGTGTGTGTGTGTGTGCGCGCGCGAGCGCGACTTGACTCAGTGGTTGCGGCCTTTGGCGTAAGTCTCCCGGGTCAGGGGTTCGAATCCTACCCCTTACGAGAGGATTTGAAAAGCACACAAGACTGGAAAGGGGGTCCGCTCCTCGGTCAGTTCAACCTTTAGGGGTTGATCAGTGGTCTCCGACCGTCCATCAATTTAAATATATATATATATATATATATATATATATATATATATATATATATATATATATATATATATTAGGGGAAAGAGCACATTGGGCTCCCTACGTGTTAATTTTTGAAAAAGTGTTACAAAAAAGGGGGGGTTGGGGAGGCAGATCCCCAACTATAAAAAGCAAAAAAATACAAGACCCAACTCACCCCAGGGGTTCCGCCTCCACGTTACAACTCACGCAAAAGAAAGTTCAAAAAACGACAGCAGAAAATTTAAACAAAATACCAAATGGAAGTTAAATCATGAAATAACAAACAACAAAGAGTAAGGAACTAGGAGGGAGTGTCAAAAAAACAACATTCATAATCCAAAATATTTCTTGACGAGTAAAGCGATGGCGAAACAAAAATAGCTCGAGAGAAAACCGGACGCCAAACTTCCAAACCTTGAACCTTTCACGATGAGAGCGGATTCCGGTTATCCGACCGGATGTACACTGCAATGCGAGAGAGAGCCTATGCATCTAGTGACAATCCATGTGCAGATGCAGCCACCATGTTAGAGAAGGAAAAATACAAAATAAACAGATATATAGCAAAACAGTGGGGAGTTCTCAGCTCAAAACACATTAGGAATAAACCATGAACTCAATATCTGAGGTAAGGGAGGTTCATCAGATCACCATGTAAGAGAAGAGCAAGATGATAAGGATGTGTTGTACAAACTAATGGGGCACCACCAACATTTTTGGCTAACCAATCAGCCGGCCTGTTTCCTTCTCTGTAAATAAAAAATAAATGAACTTGCAAAGCATGTGAGGTAATGAGATCCCAAATACGGTTAAACAGGAAAACTAGATTCCAGGGAAGAGCATAAATTTTGTAAAACAGATTTATAAGCATTTTGGAATCAGTTTCCACCTGCAAATATTTAAAATTGAAAGAAACAACCGTTTTTAGTGATAAAAAAGTGCCCAGACCTCAGCACAAAGAGGTGAATCAGCCACTACAGGGGAACTAAAGAAGAAAATGAGATTCCCCTGGTGATCTCTAAATAGACCCCCAGCACCAGAATTTGAAACAGACCAACTACCATCAATATTAGCCTTTATAAAACCCTCAAAAGGAGGCAACCACTTTACAATTATAGGCCTCATGGTGTGAATTGAAGAAGAGTGTAAGAGCTTAGAGGCTCTACTATAGTAAGCCATAATGTTGGAGAGAGTAATCTCAGGCAATGGTTGTTTATCAGAATGCTTAAAAGAGTTTCTAGCACTCCAAAGGAACCAAATAACCACTAAAGGGAAGAACCTCATTGATTTCCCAGCTCGAATCGTTGTCCTTCCATATGTTTAGATACCTAGAAATCGAGCAACAAACGAGGCCGAGTAATGCTAAAAGTATTGGCCAAACAGTTCCAAATAACTTTAGAATAAGGACAATTGAAAAAAATATGAGAGGAGGATTCCTCGACTACCGTTACACAATTGGCACATGGAAGCCAATCTCAACCCTTTCAGTTTTAAAATATCATCCAGTGGAAGTAAAGAAGAAAAATAATGCCAGAGAAAGAAAGACATGGATGGAGTAAATAGGGGATTCCATATCTTATTGCCCTAATGCCATTTTTGAAAAGAGTTGAGTGAATAATATAAATGTTTACTTACAGACATATTAGGAACCTTTTTCCAAAGAGGTTTATCCTGTTGAGACACATTAATTGGAATCTGATTAATGAGCAAAGCAGCACCATGGCCAACCAAACCTCTTAATTTGGGTAGATCCCAATGATATATTGGCCAAAACTCACAATAGTATATTGTATTAGTTTTTGTGTACTCATTCATATCAAAGCCAATCAAATATAAAAAACACTACCAAGCCAAATAACACCCATAAAATCAGAAATATAAATAGTTACCCGCAGGTTTGGTGAAGCATTGGATCAATTTCTTCTCCATCTTCCATTTCCAACTCATCTGGAGTCTTCTCGCCGCGAAGCCTACAGCCATCAAAGAGGAAAGTGATGGAGTTTAAATCAACGACTGGTGATCACAGCAGGTATTCATCAGCTTTTTAAGTTGAATGCTGCGCTTAATCTTGAAAACATTTCATTGTCATTCTGCCCTTTAATCTTGAGATTGATGTGCGCTCCGCCCTAATCAGGCTTCCTTTCTTCTTCCGGGTTCGCTCCTGAAATTCCAATATCTTCTGCAGAAGAGTGAGGAAGAGAGAGAGTTTGAGGACTATATATATATTGCAGAGAAATTTAGAGCAAAGAAACACAAAAATCTACACAACCAGAAGAACATAATGATTTAATGAGGTTTAGCAAAGATGACAACGAATACTTGTGTTAGGTATATGAGTCTTACCTAACAAATCTCCACCATGTTTTATATATATATATATAAACATGGTCTTCATTTGTATAATTTTTCATTATGCTGTCTTTAGTCGGCATAACTTTGAAAGTTTCAGACAACTTGGGTTTCTCAAAGAGGATAGGAGGCATTTCCCCTTCTGCAAATGAACATTCTATTGCAACATTTTTTAGCCAGGTTATGGTGACCTTTAGGGCAACACATGCTGGTCCAACTGATGCTGGTGTTAATGAATATATAGACCATGCATAAGAAGAATTTTGCTTTTGTTAAGCTCCGTAGAAGAAGCAAGAAATGTAATGGCCTTCAATGGCATAGATTTGAGGGCTAACAGCCTTAATATACCTTGCAGCTGTTGGTCTAATGTCTGGTACTGCTAGAGGCCCTTTAAGAGCCTAATTTTAAATTTGTTTTTGTGCTTCTTTGCCTTTTACCAAAGCACAACACTTAAGAGATAAAACCTTTACGACAAAATTTGGTCTTCCATTCAAGGTAATAGGCAGTAACTTTTGTGCTCCACAGGCTTCTTTTTAAATTCTTTGGAAGTTAAGTATCTATATAAGTGAAAACAACAACTTATAATCAAATGATAAGGGTTTTTTTTTAACCTACTTTTAATAGGCTTTTTTTTATTAGTGACTTCCTTCGCAGATTCTAGTTGTAGTTAGATAGTTTTGACTAAATGAATTATCAAAAATGCTATCTTATAATACTAAACTTGATAATGCATAATGATTCTACTACAAATTTTCGAATGGACCGTCTAAAAGTTCCAATTTGCTCATGCTTTAATTTTTTTTCTTTTTCCAAATTGCAACATAGTCTAGTTCCTAAAGTATTATTAAGCAGAGAAAAATCATAAATCAACTTACAAACATCTGACAGCATCACATACCATCTATAATAAACAATTATTAACAAATATTATTTTTGATCTATCTTCTTCCCCATTGTATGTATAGTTTGTTTATCTCCTTCATGATGTCTACTTCTCTATTTCTTTATGGTATTAGAACCATAATTAAAAAGATCTATACCCTCCAACTAAAAACTAGATACACCAAAATCACCTTCAACTCAAACCAGCCAACAACAAGACTCTTCCCTCTCAAGAATGACCAAAAAAGCTTTAAGCCTAGAACCTTTCAAATTTCTCATGTCTCACATCAAAACGTTTACCACCGCTTCATAAAATATTTCAGAACAGATGAAGGTGGTGACTACATCTGCCAAGCACTTACCCAATACTTCCTCTCCAATGGAATCATACATCAATTGAGCTAGATGCCCATATACAATTGAACAAAAAGAACTCGAACAGCGCAAACATTGAAATTTGGTTAAAACACACTAAAAATCCTCATATCAGTTGCCCACCAATATAGGATTGAGAACATTCAGCTGGCCATGCTTCCCTTGGCAACAACCAACTGTAGCTCATAAATTGTCACCAAGAGCACCTCATTGCATATTCCTAGGCCACATTAACAAATACAAAGGATATTGTTACTATGACATCCAATTCAACATAATACTCATCTTAAGATATTTTACATTTGATGAACACACCTTTCCCTTCCCTTAATTGAAAAAATTAATAAGCCACATCCCATCCACAACACTACCAACACTACTAATTCTCATCTTCGCACCCACAATCACTATCACAAACACTACACCACCTCTCACACCTCCCCTAACAAAATTAACTAATACCATCAACAACTACCCTGCACCAAACGACAACAAAGACAACAACTCCCCCACTCTCCAATAACATAACCCATATTATGTTACCTATCTACAAACAAGTTCACTACTCGAACCCAAAGCAATATTTGATCTACAAAACCCATCGATTACCACCACCTCAAATTCAACAACCTTCACCCAAGCCATCGAAATTCCCCATTTTAGGGTAGCAATATCCTTATAAATGTTTTACCTTTTATAAAAAGGGAACCAAGACGTTTTTATCCCCGGCTACCAGACAATCACAATATATTCTACTCTTAATGGATGTTCAAGGCCAAATTAACTTTATGTTGATGATACCATTGCTTATTACAAGGCTAGATTTATAGCCCAAGGCTTGAAACACCTCCAAAACATAAACTACTCAGAAGCAGTAAAATTCTCAACCATTGGAATCTTCTTCTCCATTATCACTACCTACACATGACTTGCCCACCAACTAGACTTTTCTCTTCCCCTGAAGGGATGTAAGCGTTAATTTTTTATTTTTTTATCTTAAATTAATTCTTACATGTAATTCTACAAATACAAAACTATCTATCTTTTTATTTTCTTTTTCATAAAATCTAAAAAGAGAGTTTCTAATATTTTATTTGATTGTTAAAAAATAACAAGAACAACAGGGCTAAGATATATTTTTTCTTAAGAAAATTTATCAGAGCTCATCAAATAAACATAAAAAATCTTGCATATTAATTTAAAAAAATTATTTATTATGATAAAATAAAAAATAAATTTGTTTTGAAAAAAAAAGTCTAACTTGAAAATGCTACTTTAATTATCAAGAAAATAATATTATCATGAAAACAAAATGCGAGCATTTATTAAGTTAAATAAAAATTATTTTCTTGTTATAAAATAAAAAAATAAGTAAGAAAAAGATTCCTAATTATCCTAACAGAAAATGTATTAAAAAAAATAAAAAATAAAAAAAAAAGAGAAAAATTAGTTAACGGATAGCGCGAATGTTGGATCTGAACGGATGATGCTCTATTCTTCCTCTTACGGAATCCAAATTACCGCAAAAATATTGAACTAATTTTTTAATCTATAAATAATAGTGTATGATTATCAGCTCATTCATCCTCTCTTAAGTCTGCCTCAAGGTTAGTTCATACTATAAATCTTAGTTTTGTTACTACGATGTGACAATTAATGGATGAAGATGTCAGTTATGTCTCATATCATATATGTGTGCTATATGTTTCCAGCATTCCAGTGCTCAATCATGGCGGATGAAAGGCGCAACGACGAGAAAGGCATAGAAGAAGCTGTTGTGGGAAGAGAAGGAAGCAGTGAAGAAAAGGAAGCTGTGAAGGTAGACAGATCCAAGGAGGATGATGAATATGAAGAGATCATACAAACAGGTCCTATGGCTTTTTTCAGACCGTTCCAGAACTCAAAATTTGGGGCGCATTATAGTGATATAATGTTAGTTAAAGAAGCCTTAGAGAGTCTCAATGATATATGCAATGATTTTGAGATCAGCATGATAGCAAATACTTGTCCAAAGACTTTGGAGGAGGCTTACGAACTGTTGCCATCCTTGAGGCGCAAAAGAGAACTCGTTGAAACTCCACTTAATGAAGTTGTTCTGCCAACTCTTTTAAAACTCAAAGTTGAACTCGAATAGCTAGCTAGTAAGTATAGTTAGGAGCTTCAGTATTAATTCCTTGCTTATGAATTCCTAAGCTATAGTTAGATATGCCCATCCTTATGTATGTAATGAGCTTGGTACTAGTATTAATTAATTCCAGCTTAATAATTTGCGCTAGACTTGTATGCATTAAGCTAGCTTATAATTAGTTATTGAATCTTGCAACTTTAATGTCATTTGATCCATCCTTTTTATGTCCATTAATGCAAAGAAAATTCAATGATCTATTCATATTTGGCTTCTTTATCTTATAGAAATTACACATTGAGACCATTAAGGAGATAACTTTTTATAAACCAGAACTTGAAGAAGAGGAAAAGAACGCAAAAAAAAAAAAAAAAAAAGAACAATTCAGAATACAACATGTGAATATTTCATAACGAGATCTTCTGAATGCTTCTGTAGAGGATTTAGGCATCGGCCTCTGCTTCTCGAATGCTTCTGATTGTCGCCGAAATGTCTCAGCTAGGGATGCTTGTATCTGCGTACGATTAACACAGCCTTCAGAGGCAATATAAAAAAGGGAAATTTACATATTTAGCACACAATTCTTATGTATTTACATATCTCATTCCTAAATTTTCATATTTACATAATGTTTTGTTGCTCTAAACTCGTGCATGAAAAGATGTATTTAACTTGTAAAAAGTGGTAATAGTTCTATTTGAGGAAGGCTCAAGTTGATTTTATGATCATGATTAAGAAAGTGTGGAAGAGAGATTGAAGATGCACTTGAACACCATATTAGGAGCCATAGAAGTGCATTTTACAGTAAAAAGCACAAAGAAAAGAAGAATTACTAAAGGTTTAACAAGGTAGGTCGGCATATTGTAGTCTAAGAAAAAATGTGGCCATAATATATGTACATCCATACTAACTATCTACACATATTCTATAGATTTTACAATAATACTAATATTGTTGTTGTAATTGATATTTGGTTGGTATTTCCACGTTGTCACGCAATATCAATTTTCTCAAAATGACGACGATATGAGAATTAAACGAAAATTTGACACTAAATAGGACGCAATAGAGAAAAAGGATTCATGTAGCCGACCCCACTTAGTGGGATTAAGGCTTTGTTGTTGTTGTTGTTGTTATTGACGAGGATATGAGGAATAAAAGTAACAAAAGTGTAATATTTATTGTGCTTCTCATGCTAAGTAAGATTGGCTATAATTTGAATGACACTAGCAATGCCTACATAGAGATAAGTGAGATTATCTTAGAGAAGCCATGGAAATCTTCAAAGAGGAGAATGATGATGAGAGAATTATTGTTGTAATGGAGAAGGAAACCTTCAGATAATGAAATCATGCTCTTCGCTTTTCGTCTACTTCATCGGGTCATCTCATTCCAGCTCCTATTTACTCTTCATTTAGCTTCAAAAATGGATAGAAAAGAAATTTTGAATTGGAGAAATATTTATATTGTTTGTTTGTAAATATTTGATAGAGAAAGAGATACCTTGCGACTGCGCTGCTCTTGTTGACGGGATTTGAGGTTTTCCCGAGGGAAATACTGTTCTTCGCGCATTGACTGATTTTGTTATCCTCCCACTTTTCTTGCAATTCTTCCATGGCTGCTCCAACTGCTAGGGCTCGAGCGGATTACGATTATCTCATAAAGCTCCTTCTGATTGGCGATAGTGGTGTTGACAAGAGTTGTCTGCTTCCACCTTTCTCTGATGGCGCCTTCACCACTGGCTTCATTACCACAATCGATATTGATTTTAAAATCAGAACAATTGAGCAAGATGACAAGCGTATTAAACTTCAAATTTGGGATACTGCTGGTCCGGAGCGCTTCAGGACTATTACTAAACCTTATAATCGAGGTGCCATGGGCATTTTACTGTTATATGATGTAAATGATGAGTCAACCTTCAACAATGTTAGGAATTGGATCTGAAAAATTGTACAACTTGTCTCTGATAACGTTAACAAGATCTTAGTTGGTAACAAAGCTGACATGGATGAAAGCAAAAAAGAGCGCAAAAACAAATCTTGACTTGGAGAAGGTTTTCTTTTCAATTGCCAGAGATATCAAACAGAGACTTGCAGAATTCGATTTCGATACCAAGTGTTGTTATATTGACCTATTTTTAACCTCTTTAATCTCAGGGCCTCCTACTCCTGTTCATTCTTTTGCTTTAAGAGTTTTGAAGTCATTCCAATATTATATATATATATATATATATATATATATATATATATATATATATATATATATATATATATATATATATATATATTGTTATGAAAATTCAGAACGAAAAACAGATATCGACAAAAATAAAAAAGAAGAACACAGAGATTTAATAAGGTTCGACGAAGAATTGCTACGTCTTCGGGAGCGAATCGGCGAATGCATTATTTCGGAAAGTTACATACCAGTAGGTTTACATATCCATTTATAGAAAAAACGCACGAATAAATTACAAACACGCGCTACTCCACCGACCCACTAACTTTCAAGGACACTCACTTTCACTGAAGTCGAGACATTTTACTAGAAACTCAGACTCACAGATATGAGCAACATACACTAATATATATATATATATATATATATATATATATATATGATATATATGTATATATATGTATATATGTATATATATGTATATATCTGTATATATATGTATATATGTATATATATATATCTGTATATGTATATGTATATCTGTATATGTATATGTATGTATATGCATATATATGTATGTATATGTGTATGTATATCTGTATGTATATATATACATATATATATATATATATATATAGATATATATATATATATATGTATATATATATATGTATATATATACATATATGTATATATATATATATAAACATATATATACATATATACATACATATATACATATATACATACATATATACATATATACATACATATATATATATATATATCTATATATATATATATATATATAGATACATATATATATATATATATATATATATATATATATATATATATATATATATATATATATAGTGAAATGAGAAGTAAGATTAACATAACATAAATTTTCCCAGCACAGAAAACAACAATATTGCACACAAAACTAGCAGGTGTAAAGAATGATCGCATCCGCCAAATTACCAGCAAATCACTAATTGTAATTCTTATATCAGTTCAAAATAAGATCGAATACAGCAGCCAGCCAGAAAGCTTTAAGAACCACAGCAGGCCGATCTCTCTGGAGCTTTGCTGTCGCCGGCAACCTGGTCTGGTTTGTTGATCTTAATTGTACGCTCCTCAGGTTTGCTATCCGACTCTGCAAGCCTTTGCTTGATGTCTCTAGCAATTGAGAAGAAAACTTGCTCCACATTTAGATTTGTTTTTGAGCTAGTTTCAAAGAACTTGATACCATATTCATCTGCGAGCGCTTAACCCTTTGAGGTAGGGACAACCCTTTTGCTTTCATCCATATCTGTTTGTTACCAAATAGAATCTTGTTAACATTATCAGATGCATGTTGTTCAATATTCCTAATCCAGTTTCTTATGTTGTTAAAGGATGACTCGTCGGTTACATCATAAACAAGTAAAATGGCCATGGCCCCTCGATAGTAAGCGGTTGTAATAGTTCTAAAGCGTTCCTGGCCAGCTGTGTCCCAAATTTGTAACTTAATATGCTTGCCATTAAGCTCAATTGTTCTTATTTTGAAATCAATACCAATTGTGGTGATAAAACTAGTTGTGAAGGAACCATCTGAGAACCGTAAGAGGAGGCAACTCTTTCCAACCCCGCTGTCCCCAATCAAAAGGAGCTTGATGAGGTAATCGTAATCTGCGCGAGCCCTAGGAGGAGCAGCAACCATGTAAAAAATCGCGGACGAGCTCCTGAAATCCTATTCCCCTCGGGGAAACTTGCTGAAGAACGCTGCAATCAAACACTAATCAAGCCAAGGATTCAAGCATCACAATTTTCTAATGTGATAATCGACAATGGGAAAAATAATACCCATCTATATACATAGTTCAAACAAGATTTGCATGAGATTTGAATATGTTTTAGACATGTTCGAGAATGGATCAATTTTGTTCAAATAGAGATCAAATCATAATTGAACATGATTTGGATCAGATCAAGAGTATTACTCGTCCAACTGATGTTCCAGACATTCAAGGCTGGGGAATGAATGACAGAGGAGTTTCATTACACTTTTGGTGCTGATAAACTATCAGACTTTCTAATAAAGCATGACTCGGACCTTGTTTGTCGTGCTCATCAGGTCGTGGAGGATGGATATGAATTCTTCGTTGATAGACAACTTGTAACTATATTTTCAGCTCCGAACTATTGTGGTGAATTTGATAATGCTGGTGCAATGATGAGTGTTGACGAAACTCTCATCTGCTCTTTTCAAATCCTTAAGCCTGCAGAGAAGAAATCGAAGTTTTTGATGTCAACAAAGACATGACAGTGACACATGCTACTACTATGTTTCTTGCTTAAGATCTGTTGCTGCGATTCTAAAGCCCGAACTGTGAAAGTGCTGCATCAAAAGAGGAGGAAACTTCTACAGTCTATGAAATTGTAATTTTACTACCTATTTTGTTTACAAATTATTATGTTTCATAGCATATAGGGGTGTCAATTTAGGTTGACTGATTGGATCTAGTCCGGCCCGCCACTAAAATACATGTTGACATGCAGGATTAATGAACATTGAAATTCAAATAAGAAATCATCCACTAAAACTTTTCTTGTTATGGAAAGGGCCAATTGTAGTTTAGATAGAGTTACAACATAAAATTCATGTTATGTTAACCAAGTGATATTTAGTAGTAATGTAGCAAAAGTTGCAACAAAACTTTTATTGCTACTTTCCTTCTAAAAGCTTCTTCTTAATCCTCCCATCACTTGATGCTTCCAGTGGTAAGATCACATTTTTGTTAGATTGTAAGAAATCAGTGATCTTATTATGATGTATTAAGTTTTTTTTTTAATTTTAAAAATGCACTTTTCGACCACTAGATAAGGTGACCTAAAAGTGCATTTTAAAGTAAAAGAAATACACAAATAATAAAAAAAGATTTGGACTCTCACAATCTATAAAAAAATATGACCCAAACATTGGAGGGTGTATTGGACGAGCGGGGGATATGTGAAAAAGAAACTTCTAGAAGGAATGCTTTCACCCATATTTTCTTTGTCATGATTAAAACATCACATTGAGCCTTCCACTTTGCCCAACATAATGCATATTTTGATGTCCTAATATTATTTTGATGGAAAAAACTTCTCTTTCTTATTTTTCCAAGAAGATCATGCCATTATAACGAGTGCTATATTAGAGAGTGAGATACTAACCCTTTTCAAATATGAACTTCAAAGTATCCTCGTTTAATGGAGAATGCCTCTCTGATTAATGTAACATATGTAGTTTGCGCCACCACTATCGTTATTATCCAAACAATATCTCTTATGAAGCATGAACTTGAACAAAAGAGAACAATATTAAGCATCACTCATCTTTAAGGACATTAAAAAGGTGCAAGCCCACTTGGAGCAAAGAGCCTAAATGTTTTGGCCTTCAATTTTCCTCATTTTATCATGGTAAATTAAGTTAGGGTTAGCTCTAGGATTTCTCTTCACTGTGAGCAAGATCAATTTAATTTAATTTTTTTTTCTTCTTAAATATATCAATAATATTTTTTAGAAGGAAAAAAAAAATAGATAAAATTGTGGAAGTTTTAATTTTTTATTTTTTTTGAATAGAATTCCAATAGCTTTATGGTGTATATATACATGTTAGAAACATTAAATATGAAGAAATTATATATTGACATCATTTCTCATTATAAGCATGGCATAATATAAATGCAATTTATTACATTTTGATTAAATTGCACACTATATATTAAAAATAAGATCATAATTCTAAATAAAGAAATAGAATACTTTATTACTCCTTTAAGAAGAAGTGGATTTTTGTTTAGCAATTTTGACAACATTAATATTACTTAAATGGGAACAAATTCTATACAAGATCATTGAAATTAAAAAAAAAAGTTAGTGCCCAAAAATATATTAGAATGACAAAGTCACAAATTCAAGAAGTCTTTCTCTTTCTGTTTGCCATATACAAATTTAAATAGTCATAAATTAGTGCTCAAAAAGTAATCATACTTAATTATTTCTTTTATTAAGAAAATTGAGTATACTTAAATGAAGGATGCTTAAATGAGAAAAGAGATTGTGCTTGAATGAGAAATTGCTTGGAAATATGATAAATTTCTATATATTTTACTATATATTAATGTAATGGCGATCTCACATATAAATGTTGTAAAATTTCCATTAAAAATTCATATTTTAGTTTGCCTCAAAATTTCAATTTAATGAATTTTCTTAGTCAAGTAGTTATCTTGAATATATATATATATATATATATATATATATATATATATATATATATATATATATATAGGGCTAATTATATTGAAGTAAAAAAGATACAAAAAGTTGTAAGAGAGGACCCAATAACAGTGCCCGACCCCTACGATACATCAAAAAGTTAAACCCAACAAAAAAAACAATCCATAGAAAAAAGCAAACATGCAGAGAAGTGTTTATGGACGAGGCAGTCTAGCCCTGCCTCATCCTTTAGTTCTTGTAGCAGATCTAGATAACAGACTCTCAAGTGTTATACCATTGCCAGGAGTGACCAGGGTATCATCCGCTAAGTGTCCAAGCTGAGTAGTGCCCCTGGCCTTCTTCCTCTGCCGAGAAGTGTAGACGTGTCATTCTTCTTCTGAAGACTGGTTTATGATTTCATTAGCTAGTGTAGCATCAGGAGAGGAAAGAGCAATCACAGCAATGGGTTTCGATGTTCGTGAAGGATATTCTTCCAATACTTGGGAAGCTCCTGCACATTCAACTGGTAATTCTACCACTATTAAGGAGTCATCAACTACATCCAAATGATTAATACCAACACTATATGTTGTGTTCTGATCAAAATCTTTCTCTCTAACTTTGGCAAAAACCTCCTGAACTGTCCCAGAAGGTGCAGTGACAACATCCTTCAGCTCCGAAACATGACCCTTATCTCCAATCATAATACTGTCAGAAACAATAACAACAACAACATTTTGCAACTTATCCACCATAGGCAAAGGAGAAGAGGGTGTATCATCAGTAGAGGAAATAGAGATAACAGGTTGAATAACCACATTAGCACAATCCTGAAGCTCATATGCAATATGATTATGCTGAGAAACAGAAGGAAAAGCTACGGTGGGTCGTAGGTGGGGATGTAACCGAAAACAAGACGAAGAGCTATGACCAAACATTCCACAGTGAGAGCAATATTGAGGATGAGGTCCCATCACAATCTCTTGCCAATAGCCCTGAAGAGGGGGGGCAATCCAAATGGCATCTGGAAAAGGTTAAGTGATGTCTTGCTCAACAAGCACGTACGCTTCAAATGATCATTTTGTATCAAGTGTGGGAGTATCGACCTTAATTGATGTGCCAAAGGCGGATGCAAGGGTGTAAATGATTTCATAATGGAAAAGATGCGCCTTGAGCCCTGGAAATTTAACCCAAACCGAGATAATGGGGGTTTTTGATTTAGGATCAAAATCCACGGTCAATTTCAAAATCTTCATAATGCGATTATCAATCTTTTGAAATTTCTGAGCAAAAATTTGATTATAATCTGTGTCTGTTCTTAGAGAATCAAAATATTTTCTAATAACCTCAAGCTTGGGAAGCACATATGGACATTTCTCAACTATATAATAGCGACACCCTTGAATCAACCAGAGTATTAATTTCCGCCTCGGTGAGGAACATGGTAGGTTTACCATTTTTCTTTCCCACCTTTCTAATGAATGTATAATCACCCCCTGACTCAAGAGCATCATGAAAAGCTTGAGGAAAGAAGCAAGATCGGCTACCAGATCTGGGAGATGAAACTCCCGAGATAGCCGCAATATAACTCCGAGTCATTCCCCCAAATCACGAAAAACAGAGGAATCCCCAAAACACAAAACTGCCAAAAGAACTCCCAAAATGTGAAACAATACAACAAGAAGAAAATATGCAGCAATAAAATGGAGAAAGTACTTTCACCAGTGAACCATGCTGGAGCTGGACGAGATCGGATTGCCTGTACTCGAGTCCTGCGGCAGCCCGTGCCACCGAAGCCGATAACAGTGAGCGAGACCACTGGAGTCGAGGTCGCCGGAGCTGGTCGAGGTCGCCGAAGCTGGTCGAGGTCGCCGAAGCTGGTCGAGGTCGCCGGAGCTGTGAGCCTATCTCCATTGCGTCGCCGACGACGGGGAAATCCTAGCTGAGCTCCGCCAAACATACATACATACATATAATTATATCAATATATATATATATATATATATATATATATATATATATATATATATATATATATATATATATATAGAAATCAATATTTAATAGCTTACGGGTCCAACTACAAATACCGATTTCCCATGTGCTAATCCGACCCGTCCGCACCACGGTAGGGATCAACCTGGACCTTCAGGGGACTTACAATGAACCCCGCCTAAACCACCAGGCCACGACTGCGGCGCGCGCACGCACACGCGCGCGCGCGCGCACACACACACACACACACACACACACACACACACACACACACACACACACACACACACACACACACACACACACACACACACACACACACACACACACACACACACACACACACATTTGAGAAAACCTTATGCAAATTATGTATTATTTATTCAAACCTTAAATTACAATTAATTAATTGGTTATTTTTCATTCTTATTTCATGCTCTATCTCTTATAAAAAATACATTATAAATAAATATTTTGTCATCTGTTGCTCTAGCTTGAGATGTTGTTAGAACTGCCTTTGGTTTTTCTTTCTAGCTTCCCATATATACCACATAAATAGCCAACGTAGAAGAATCTAATTATAAGTTTCTGAAGCAATTACAGGCAAAAAAATCAAATAAAATGTGAAATTTAAACTCACAAAACAATAAAAGCATGATTTGGTTTTCTCAAATATAAAATTCAAAAGATAAGAAAAAGATGGAGCATGAAATAACATGTTGTATTCTGAATTGTTCTTTCCTTTCCACATTCTTTTCCTCTTCTTCAAGTTCTTATCTATAATAAGTATCTTATCTTCATGCTTAATGGTCTCAATGCACAGTTTCTATAAGACAAAGAAGCCAAATATGAATAGATCATTGAAATTACTTTGCATTAATGGACATAAAAAAGATGAATAAAGACATAAAACTTGCATGATTGAAGAACTAATTATAAGCTAGCTTAGTGCATACATGAAGCACAAATTAAAGTCTAGCTCAAATTATTAAGTTGGAATTAATTAATACTAGTACCGAGCCTATTACATACATAAGCATGGGCATATCTAACTATAGCTTAGGAATTCATGAGCAAGCAATTAATATTGAAGCTCCTACCTATACGTACTAGCTAGCTACTCTTCTTCAATTTTGAGTTTCAAAAGAGTTGGCAGAACAATTTCTTTAAGTGGAGTTTCAACGAGTTCTCTTTTATCCCTCAAGGCTGGCAACAGTTTGTAAGCGTCCTCCAAAGACTTTGGACAAGCATTTCCTATCATTCTGATCTCCAATTCAGTGCATAAACCTCTGAGACTCTCTGTGGCTTCTTCAGCTAACTTGTTATCACTATAATGCGCCACAAATTTTGCGTTCTGAAATGGTCTGACAAAAATACTAGGCATGAGCTTTGGATCTTGATTATCCATATTGTATCTGTCCAAATATACTTTCCGATTCAGGTCCTCTACTTCCTTCACAGCTTTCTTTTCTTCCCTGCTTCCTTCTCTTCCTACATCAGCTTTTCCTTTGCTTTTCTCGTCGTTGTTGCGCCTTTCATCTGCCATGATGAAGCACTCTGCATGCATATAGCACACACATATGACATGAGATATAACAACGTAGTAAGAAAACTAAGCATTTCCTTATTGATATCTCTGATTATTGTATATCGAATATGTATATATTATTGAGCAAATCGAGAACTTAAATTAAATTAAAGAATAAACTGTAATGATTGAAATAGCAAATTATATAGTATGAACTAAAGGCAACTGCAGAGAGATTCTGAAAACCTACTAAGATTTGCAGTAGTGGGAGGTAAGAGACGATGAATGAGCTGATAATCATACACTATTATTTATAGATTAAAAGATTAGTTCAATATTTTTGCGGTAATTTGGAATCCGTAGGAGGAAGAATAGAGCATCATCCGTTCAGATCCCACATTCGCGCTCTCCGTTAACTGATTTTTCTCTTTTTTTATTTTTTATTTTCTTAAATGCATTTTCTGTTAGGATAATTAGGAATCTTTTTCTTACTTATTTTTAAGTTTTATAATAAAGAAATAATTTTTATTTATCTTAATAAATGCTCACTTTCTGTTTTCATGATAATATTATTTTCTTGATAATTAAAGTAGCATTTTTAAGTTAGGTTTTTTTTTCTCAAAACAATCTTTTTTTTCTTAAAATTTATCTTTATATATATATATATATATATATATATATATATATATATATATATATATATTAATTAATATGCAGGATTTTTTATGTTTAATTTGATACACTCTAATAAATTTTCTTAGTCCTTTTGTTATTGTTATTTGAACCTCTCTTTTAGATTTTAAGGAAAAGAAAAGAAAAAAAAAACAAGTAGTTCTATATTTGTAAAATTATATATAAGAAATAATTTAAGATAAAAAAAATAAAAAATAACACTCAAATAACCCTTCAAGGGAAGAGAAAAGTCTAGTTGGAGGGCAGATCTTGTGTAGGTGGTGACAATGGAGAGGACGATTCTAATGATTGAGAGTTTTACTGCAGGGCTGAAGGTTTCTGTGTAGTCTATGTCTTGGAGTTAATTGAAGCCTTGGGCTATAAGTTTGGCCTTGTAATGAGCTATGGCATCATCAACATGAAGTTAATTTGGTCTTGAACATCCATTTAGAGAAGCATATTATGTGATTGTCTGGTGGCCATGTCTACAAGGGTTTAGGTTCCCTTTTTCCAAAGGGCTAAACATTCTAAGGACATTGTTGCCCTTAAATGGGGAATTTCGATTGCTTGGGTGAAGGTTTTAGGATTTGAGGTGGTGGTCATTGATGGGTATTATAGATCAAATATTACTTTGGGTTCGAGTAGGGAACTTATTTGTACACAGGTGACCATGATATGGGTTATGTTATTGGAGGGTGGGGGAAGTTGTTGTCTTTGGTTGTGGGTTTGGAGATGGGAAGTAGTAGTGTTGGTGGTGCTGTGGATGGCGTGTGGCCTATTAATTGTTTCAATTGAGGATTGGGAAATGTGAGTTCATCAAATATGAAATGTCTTAAGATGATTATTATGTTGGATTCAATGTCATATTAACAATATCCTTTGTGTTTGGTGATTTATCCTAGAAATATGCATTAAGGTGCTCTTGGTGTCAGTTTATGAGCTGTAGTGGGTGCAGCCAAGGGAAGCATGACTAGTTGAAGGTTCTCAATTTTGTATAGGTGGATTTTCTTTTGTACCATAGCAAGTATGAGTATTTTGAGTGTGTTGTTGACCAAATGTTGATGTTTGCGCTCCCCAAGTTCTTTTTGTATATGTGTATTTGGGCATCTAGCTCAGTTGATGTATGATGCCATTGAAGAGGAGGTATTGAGTAAGTGCTTGGGAGATTTAGTCGCCTCCATTTGTTTTGAAATTTTTTATGGAGTGGTGGCAATCTCTTTGATGCGAGACATGAAAAATTTGAATCGTCCTTGAATTAAAGCTTTTTTGGTCATTCTTGAGAGGGAAGAGTCTTGCTGTTGATTGGTTTGAGTTGAAGGTGATTTTGGAGTATCCAATAGTTTTTAGCTGGAGGATGTTTGTCTTTTCAATTATGGCTTCGATAACATAAAGAAATATAGAAGTAGAGATCAAGAATGAAATAAAGAAACTATACATACCGTTGGGAAGAGGATGGATCAGAAATACCATTTTTTAATAATTTTTTATTATATATGTTGTGTGATGCTTTCAAATGTTTATAAGATGATATATGATTTTTATCTGCTTAATAATACTTTAGGAACTAGACTATTGTTGCAATTTGGAAATAAGAAAGACTTTCAAGTTTGCAAATTGGAACTCTTAGTTAATCTATTCAAAAAATTGTATTAGAATCGTTATGCATTATCAAGTTTTGTATTATAAGATAGTAGTTTTGGTAATTCATCAAGTTAAAACTATCCAACCATAACTACAATTTGTGAAGGAAGACATTAATTACAAAAATATAATTATTCTCATGAGTAAGCAAAATAAAATTTCAAATTATTTTGGAATCGTTGATAACGTTTTACTCTTTTATCTGAAATTTATATTTGCTCCATAACTATCTACTATTTCTGTCATGTTATAAAAGCCTCCATAATCCACTGTTTTTGTCATATTATTAAAGACTCAATAATTTTTTTTGTCTATCTTTGATATGTTACCAAGTTATAATAATTTATATTTATACTTATACCATAACTGATAGAAGAAATAAAGTATTCTCTATATATATCATCTTTTGAAGTCTTATATCTTACACAAACACTTATATATAAATAGCACCAAATGCTTATTAAAAATTAAGTTAAAAAATAAATAAAAAATAAAAATAAAACTCTTATCATTTGATTACAAGCTGTTGTTTTCCCTTATAAAGATGCTGAACTTCCAAAGAATTTAAGAAGAAGCCTATGGAACACAAAGGTTACTGCTTATTAGCTTAGATGGAAGACCAACTTCTGGAAAGCTAGCTACTGTAAAGTTTTTATCTCCAACTTGATGCCATTAAGTGTTGTACTTTGGTAAAAAAGCAAAGAAGACCAAAAATAAATTTAAGATCAGGCCCTTGAAGGCCTCCAGCAGAACCAGACATTAGACAAATAACAACAATCTATTTTAAGGTTGTTGGTCCTCAAATCTATGCCATTGAAGGCCATCACATTTCTTGCTTCTTCTATAGAGCTCCAAAAAAGCAAACTTCTTCTCATGCATGGTCTATATATTCATTAACAACAGCATCACCTGGACCAACATGTGTTACCCTGAAAGCCACCATAACTTGGCTAAAAAAAGTCGCAACCGAGTGTTCATTAGCAGTAGGGGAAATGTGTCCAACATATACTCTTCGAGAATGCCAATTTTTCTGAAACTTTCAAAATTATCCTGACTAAAGACAACATGTTGAAGAATTATACAAATGAAGACCATGTTATATGTATATAAATATGCTTTGGTGATGAAAAACATTGGGTATCTCAAAGTAAAGCTGACAAATTAAGGCACCATGAATGTTAATGTTTCTATTTTTTTTTTGTTTTTGTTTTGCATGGCCATTTTGGTCTTATTTTGTAATTAACTGTTTTCTTAATAACAATTAATTTTCCTTAAACTGAATATTAGATAATACTTTAATGAGCTGACAGTGTATATTCTTTTTCCTTTTCTGAAGGGGAATTAATAGGCTATATGTAAATGCTAAGAATTTGAGTGAAAGGGATTTTAAACAGAGAATAACATGACTTTCCAAGTTACTTTTAATTTGAAGATGCTATTTTGAAAATCACTAAAAAAAACATTTATTTGCATGCATCTACTTTGAATGTATGCATATGATATTACACGCTATTATTTAAAGATTAAAAAATTAGTTCAAAATTTTTGCGGTAATTTGAATTCCGTAGGAGGAAGAATATATGTTCAGATCCCACATTCGCCCTATCCGTTAACTGATTTTTCTCTTTATTATTATTTTTTAAAATGTTTCTGTTGGGATAATTGAGAATCTTTTTCTTACTTAATTTTTAATTTTATAATAAGAAAGTTATTTTTATTTATCTTAATAAATACTCGCTTTCTTTTTTCATGATAATATTATTTTCTTTATAATTAAAGTAGCATTTTTAAGTTAGTCTCTTTTTTTTTTCAAAACAATCTTTTAAAAAAAAATTATCTTAACAATTCTTTTTTAAAATTAATATGCAAGATTTTTTACGTTTTATTTGACAAGCTCTAATAAATTTTCTTTAAAAAAAATTTATCTTAGTCCTTTTGTTATTGTTATTTGAACCTCTCTTTTTAGATTTTATGAAAAAGAAAAGAAAAAAAGAACAAGTAGTTTTGTATTTGTAGAATTATATATAAGAAATAATTTAAGATAAACAATAAAAAATTAACACTCACATAACCCTTCAAGTCTAGTTGGTGGGCAGATCATGTGTAGGTGGTGATAATGGCGAGGAGGATTCTAATGGTTGAGAGTTTTACTGCAGAGCTGAAGGTTTCAGTGCAGTCTATGACTTGGAGTTGATTGAAGCCTTGGGCTATAAGTTTGGTCTTGTAATGAGCTATTGTATCATCAACATGAAGTTAATTTGGTCTTGAACATCCATTTAGAGCAACATTTTTTGTGATTGTCTGGTGGCCAGGTCTACAAGGGTCTAGGTTCCCTTTTTCCGAAGGGCTAAACATTCTAAGAACATTGTTACCCTTAAATGGGGAATTTCGATGGGTTAAGTTTTTAGGATTTGAGGTGGTGGTCATTGATGAGTGTTGTAGATCAAATATTACTTTGCGTTGGAGTAGGGAACCTGTTTGTACATAGGTAACCACGATATGGGTTATGTTATTGTCTTTGTTGTTGATTGGTGTAGGGTAGTTGTTGATGGTATTAGTTAATTCTGTTGGGGGAAGTGTAGGAGGTGGTGTCGTGTTTGCCATTGTGGTTGTGGGTTTGGAGATGGGAAGTAGTAGTGTTGGTGGTGCTGTGGATGGTGTATGGACTATTAATTGTTTCAATTGAGGGCAGGGAAATGTGTGTTCATCAAATATGAAATGTATTAAGATGAGTATTATGTTGGATTCAATGTCATAGTAACAATATACTTTGTGTGTTGGTGGTGTATCCTAGAAATACGCATTGAGGTGCTTTTGGTGACAGTTTATGAGCTGCAGTGGGTGCTGCCAAGGGAAGCATGACCAGGTGAAAGTTCTCACTTTTGTATGGGTGGGTTTTCGTTTATACCATAGCTGGTATGAGTATTTTGAGTGTGTTGTTGACCAAATGTTGAAATTTGCGCTCCCCAAGTTCATTTTGTGTTGTAGGTTTATATGGGCATCTAGCTCAGTCGATGTATGATGCCATTGTAGAGAGGGTATTGGGTAAGTGCTTGGGAGATGTAGTCCTTCATCTGTTTTGAAATATTTTATTGAGTGGTGGAAATTGCTTAGATGTGAGACATGAGAAATTTGAATCATGCTCGAATTAAAGCTTTTTTGGTCATTCTTGAGAGGGAGGAGTCTTGATGTTTATTGGTTTGAGTTGAAGGTGATTTTGGTGTATCCAAAGTTTTTAGTTGTAGGATGAAGATCTTTGCAATTATGGCTCTGATATTATGAAGAAATATAGCAGTAGAGATCATGAAGTAAATAAAGAAACTATACATATCGTTGGGAAGAGGATGGATCAGAAATACTGTTTTGTAATAATATTTTATTATAGATGGTGAGCGATGCTGTCAAATGTTTGTAAGATGATTCATGATTTTTATTTTCTTAATAATACTTTAGGAACTATACTATTGTTGCAATTTAGAAAAAAAAAGACTTCCAAGTTTGAACAAATTAGAACTCTGAGACAATCTATTTAAAAATTTGTAATAGAATTGTTATGCATTATCGAGTTTAGCATTATAAGATAGTAGTTTTGATAATTCATCAAGTCAAAACTATCCAACCGTAACTACAATCTGAGAAGAAAGACATTAATTACAGAAATATAATTATTTTTGCATGTAAGAAAAAGGAATTTTCAAATTATTTGGAATCGTTGATAACATTTTACTTTTTTATCTAAATTTTATATTGGCTCCATAACTATCTACTAGTTTTGTCATGTTATCAAAGCCTCTAAAATCTACTATTTTTGTCATATTATTAAAGGCCCCATAATTTTTTTTGCTATCTTTGATATGTTACCAATTTAAAATAATTTATATTTATACTTATACTATACCTGATAGAAGAAATAAAATATACTCTATATATACCATCTTTTTAAGTCTTATAACTTACACAAACACTTATATATATATAATCAGCCTCTAAGAGGGTTAACCTTCAAATAATTCTCTTGTAATACAAGTCATATCCACAAGAAGTTTATCAACAAGCGAGAGTTCAAAAATAGCATTAATTAAAACAATTATTATAGAAGTCACTCAACAAGAAGTATACCCTAACAAAGATAAAATGAAACTTATGGAACAAGAAATCTAGTACACATCATATTCCACATTACTAAAAGGCGGCTTTGTTTGGGGCAGTTTATTAAAAGATGGGCGTCATTTCTTGAAACGTCGCCAGCTGCTTTTGAAAACGCTCGCCTATCCGTTTGCTTTCGCACTTTGACGGATTATATCAAACCGAGTTTTATATTTTCCATTACAATGATCAATGGCTATACCCGCAACTGTTCTCCTGCCTATTTCACTGCTTACGCATTCACCCCTCTCGCTCTCTCTCACGAGTCGAAGCCCGTGACCCTTCGTCGTTCTCCCGCACCTTCGTTGCTCGTCGCCAAAAGAAAGTTGAAGTGCGCGCCCCCTTCTACACACCCCCTCTGCCGCTCTCCCTCACCTCTGCCGCTCTCCATTTTCTTCCGCAGGAATGTGCTGAGTAACAGGAGGTGGGGCTACAACGGGCCGTAGATGTGGATGCAACTGATAACATGATGGAGAGTTATGACCAAACCTTCCACATTGAGGACAACATGGGGGATGAGGTCCCATAACAATCTCCTACGAATAACCCTAATGAGGGGAGCCAATCCAAATCTCCCGTGGAAAAGGTTGAGTGATGTCGCGCTCTACAAGCACACAAGTCAACACTACTTCCTCATTGCATCGATTGCGGAGTATCGACCTTCAACAATTTCTCAAAAGCAAATTTCTGTCGCATATAAAAGCGTTTCATAATTAAAGATATGCACCTTGAGCCCCAAAAAATTAACCCAAACCGAGATAATAAGAGATTCTAATTTAGGATTAAAATCCACGGTCCAACATATATGTATGTATGTATGTATGTATGTATGGATACATATTTCCACTATTCATATTCAAGCTAACACAAAAGATATTCCTCGCGTGGGCATACCTCCCGCTCATTAGCAAAGTTATTTAGTGCTAAACAAATACTCTATCCCGAATAGTTTGGACGCTTAATCTGGAATAACATTTTCTCCCCTTCCATCTCCTTTTATTTATGGAGATATTTTACTTTTGCTGCTACCTTTGGATGATATATTAAAGCTCAAAAGCTTGAGGCTTGTTTCTATTTGCCCTCTTTGTAAAAAGGCCGAGGGAGGATTATGCACTCATGTTTTTTCCTCAATCGCACTTACTTTAAACGTTTCGAACCTTTTTGCCTACTTCGTATTACTTCGGTGTCATGATAGCACCGTGAGTTCATTCCCCCGGCGCTGGAAACAACATGAAGATTTAAAGGCTTGCCTTCATTCTTTTCCTCTTGTTGTTCTTTAGTTCCTTTGGAATGCTAGGAATGGTCATAAGTATAATACCTCCCCTCCTTCCTCCCTATTTACTACTTCTTATATTTTAGCTTATTATTATAAATGTTTTAATACCACATCATTAACTATACCCTCTATATCTGTTGTCAGACCTGTTTTAGTATATTGGACCCCCCTTCAATGGGTTGGGTTAAACTTAACGTGGATGGTTGCTGGTCCTCCATTTCTACCGTTAAATGGGGGTCTTTTAGGGACCATCCGGGAAAATGTCTAAAAGGCATTTCAATTCACTCCGTTATCTCGTATGGCTCCCATGATCGAATGTTGCGCTTTTATTAGACATTCAAACTAGTGTCAAGCTTTTTAACAAGTTGTGCTTTGAGATGGATTATAAAATTATTTATGATATTTTGTCTGGAAAATCTCCTCCCTACTGGAACCTTATTTACCTGTTGCATAGAATTTATTCACTTATTAGTGTCGATCTTATGAATATTGTTTGGAACTTCATCTTCAGGGAAGGGAACACCCCTGCTGACCGGTCGGCTCATAGTGTTGGTACCTCTCTCTGGTGGGGTTAAACCCACCCATTTCTCGTGACCCCACCGGTTAGGACTCCTTGAATCTCGTAGTGCTGATACTATTGTAGTACACTTTCGACATCACCAACCAGCGGTTTTGTGTTGCCAAATGGAATCATTAGTTCAATTGCTTTCTTAGATTTCTTTGTCTAATGTAAAATAAAATAAACTAAATTAAAATAAAAAGCTGGCAGAGTTTAGTGGAAGACCGGCGCAGCATCGAAGTCTACTTCATTTCTTTCCATATAAAAAAGCAAACAAATTAAATCACGGGGAAGCAACATAGCAATGAAAAATTCACACAAACTATTCATCCTTTTGGCATTCCTCCTTCCAGTATTTGACAGATGTCTCCCTAACTTTCCATTTAAGCAATGCTCCAAAAAACTTCAGCAAGCCCGGCCACCATCAGCTGAAAGAGAACATCAACCAAGTTCTTTCTAATATAATACAAGCGATTCAGCTTAGTCCCGAAAACTATGCTTTCCACATTGCTAGCAGTGATTCAAATGCTATCTATGGCCACGCTCAGTGCCGAGGGAACATTAATCAACAGAACTGTTTGGTATGCGTCTTAGAAGCGACACGTAGAATAAAAAAGGGTTGCCATTCTTCTGCCAAAGTGGAAATTTGGTACGAACTTTGCTTCCTCCGCTACGATTCCACAAATTTTTTTAACCAGGTAGACGAGAGCCACACCGGTGGGTGGGCTTCAGAAAATTTTTCAGTTGATCTTCCTGAATTCAAGAAAACGGTGATGAGTTTAGTGACAGTGGCTACTATGAAAGCGATTACAGCACCAAATAGGTTTGGAGCAATGTTAAATTTAACGGACAAGGTAGATCTCTATCTGACGGTACAGTGCACGGGAGATCTCCAACCATTAGAATGCAACTTCTGCATAAATACAATGGTTTATAATAATCCATTTTTTTGTGGAGCTAAAGGCTTCTCACGTTGCGTTTTGTTTACTGACACTTGTATGTTCAGATATCAGACTTCCAATTTTCTCGCTAGCCCTATTGCCTAACACTTATTTCTAAGTTCGGGTGATCTATTTCAGAGCGATGTTATAAGCTGTTTCATCTTTAATTTTTTTCTTTATGTGTATGTTGTATTAGTGAATCATAAGATGCATCTTGACTAATCAATTTGTCCGGTTCCTATCTTTTGATTTTAAATAACTTGTATGTGTCATGCGTATTCTCTTTCCACAAGTAAATTATGTTGTTCATGTTTTTTTTTTTTATTTATAAATGCTACATTAAAGAGGAATAATGAGAAATTATAGGCTTACTTTAATTAATCAATGCAATCTGATCATTCATGAAGCTAATTACATGAAATCCCCATATTTTTTTCATAGTTTTAGATATTTTTTAAATTTAAATAGACTAACTTATTTTCTAGCTATTAAAAGGTCCGATGGCAAATTCATTAATTCAAAAGGAATATATAAAAGTTTTAGTGGGGATGTGAGAACCTACTCACAAAGTATACAATACACACAAAAGGGAGCTACAAGTAAAACCCAAAATTAAAAAGAAAAACGGACAATATGTGCTGAGCTAATATGGTGGAAAATTTGTAAGGAGCGGACAGAGTGAATGTGATGAACACAAAATACTTCCAGAGTATCAAACATGAGTAGGTTTATCTCTACCCCTCCCCCTGGTTCTAGGAAGGGGATTCAACAAGATACTATCAAGGGAGCCATCGCCCGTAACCATCAAACAATCATCATGAGAAATTCTGAGTTGTCCTTTTTTCTTTATCTTAGCTTTTTGAACTTGTCAATCCTCTATGCTTGGGAATCAGCCTCATTGGCATTGGAAAAACCCTACTGGACTGTTGTATCATTCAGTCGTAGTGGAAATCCTTTAATTGCAGCAACCTGTTCAACATTTCCAACTTGTGCCGCAACCTAGATGTCAATTTTATCTTCATCCTTATCTTCAAGCGCAACATGTAGGGGAACTTGAATAGAGCCTGACTTCCCTCCAACAAATGACTCTCATCAACAATCCTAACATTGTGAGAAACAATATCAGCAGCACTATTTTGCACTGTATCCACCATAGGCATAGCAATATGAATCACAGGCACGGCCGGTCGTAGGTAGGAATGCAACTGATAACAAGAGGAAGAGCTATGACCAAACATTCCACAGTGAGAGCAATATTGGGGGTATGGTCCCATCACAATCTTTTGCCAATAACTTTGATGAGGGGAGTCAATGCAATCTCCTTTGGTAAGGGTTGAGTGATGTTGCGCTCTACAAATACAGAAGCTTCAGATGGTCTGGTTATATCTAGCGTGGGAGTAATGACCTTAAGCGATTTACCAAAGGCGCTTGCAAGGGAATAGATGATTTTATAATTGAAAAGATGTGCCTTGAGCCCTAGGAGTTTAATCCAAACCGGGATAATTGGAGCCTTCAATTTCGTATCAAAATCCACTTCGGCCCATTTCAAAACCTTCATAACACGATTATCAATCTTTAGAATTTTTCAGCAAATATTTGAGTATAATCTACATCATTGTGAGTGGTTGGATGAGAACATAAATGGCCGTCTAACAAACCAACCTTCCAACTACTAGTGAGCCTTAGAGAATCAAAATATTTAATCTAATAATCGCAAGCTTGGGAAGCTTATACTAAAATTTCCCAACTAGATAATAGCGACGAGAAGCAGACAGAGTATTAATTTCCACCTAGGTGGGAACAAATCAGGTTTACCATTCTTCTTCCCAACTTTTTAATGAAGCTAGAATCACATAACTCCAGAGCATCATGAAAGGCATGAGGGAAGAAACAAGAGCGGCTGCCAGCCCCGCAGCGTAGCTCGGGGCCATTTCCCCAAAGCGAGCCAAACGAAAGCAAATACGCGGAAAACCCAAATCGCGAAATAAACAACCGTAGCCAGCCGAAGATGAAATCGTGAAAACCAAAAGCAAAATACCACCAGTAGAAATGATGGAGGAGAAGAGATATGATGAAGGATCTCACCAACGAAGTAAATCAGAGTCGGAAAAGCCATGCGATGCGAACCCTAGCTGCTCCCGTTCGTCGCCCACAAAATCGCCAAAGCGAAAGCCCTATATCACGAATGTATATATATATATATATATATATATATATATATATATATATATATATATATATATATAATATAATATAATATAATATATATATAATTTAAAGGAAAGGCCGGAGGCGAATTCATTGATAGCATGGGGGCCGAGGAATAACACCACGCACCCTAAAATACAACCACAAATAAATCCCTGTAGGAAGGGAAAAATAACACCATCAGTTTGAAAAAGTTTGAAAAACTCTTTGAGGAATAACACCATTTGTGTGAGGGAGTCGCCAAGGAATAACACCACGCACCCTAAAAATTCTCGCAGAAACCACAACCGCAACAGACGAATAACACAGCGAATACCACGACACTAAACCCACGAAATACAACCACGATCACCAGAGACTACATGTAGTACTACACAGCCGATAACACCAAATGGTGTTGCCGCTATGAAAGTTGGAATAATACAAATACGAATGCGGGCTACAACCACTAATAACCCAGCGAATAATCCTTTGGAATGTGATAACACCAAAACAGCGAAATACCAATAACAATATACCCATGAATAACACCCGCAGAATGCAAAGCTTGGAAAATAATGTCGAGAAAAATCCCAGAATTACTAACCGCGAAGCGCACAATAACACCACCATCTTGAGAGTAAAACCGAATAAATCCGTGAATAACACCAAACAGACTCGCGATAAACAACGGAGACTTGAGAATAATTTTGTGAGTAGTACCAGAACTCAAGAATACAACCATCAATAACACCAATCATGGTGGGTTTGTTTGCCTCTCCCCCACCCTCTTGTTCTAGGGAGGAAGTCCAGCAACAAACTAGTATGTGGGCATCCAGCCGAAACTATCAATCTCCATCTTGTGAATGCAACATTCCTTCTCTTCTTCTTTGTTTTTTTGAACCTGCCTTTCATCTTCCATTATCGCTGCCATCTCGAGCAACATCAATGGAGAGCTCAACCCGAGAAGTATGTCGATCCTCCTGCACTCCTCCATGATGTGAGTATTTTCATCTCTATCATTATATGGGGCCTAATAAAAATTTTGGACTCATTGGAAATAACCAATTGACTTGTATTAGAGTGAGAAAGGTCCAAGCTTGTACTCGTTGGTGAAGAACGAAATAATGAGGATTATCAATTAATTCATTAACGGGAATGTATTAACTCGCTGAACACCTTGAATTTTGCAATCCTCCAAGGTGCCCTTAACACCCGCAATGGGTGTTTCCATAGCAAGTGGAGTATCATTTGCCTCCAAAATTAGAGTACCCTTTATTTTACTAACATGTGAAAGTAGGAGTGTCCTCTGGTGCAATTGAATCAGTAGCAATATCCTTTGTATTGTAGTTTCCACCACATCACTCGGTAGAATATGTGATTCTCGAGTAGGATGGTGAGGCACATGGGGGCGGGATCTAATATTAGGGTGGTGCTTCAAATATTTTTCAAGTGTGTGTCCAAACATCTTACAATGTGTGCAGTAGTATGGTCGTTTGTTCCAAGTGAAAATCACAGAAAATTCGCTAATGGAGTAAAAGACCTGATGCTTAACAAAATGCAACTTAAGCCCAAGCAGCTTATTCCATATCGATAATGTAGGTGGTTTTTGGTTTGGATCAAATTCAAGAGGTTACTTGAGCAACTTCATAATTTTTCCCCGTAATGTTGAGGCATTTCTCTGAGAAAATCTTTGGCACTTCTTCTTCTTTTAGTCAAAGTTATCATCACATGTTTCTCATCAAAGAGACCCACCTTCCATTGCTTAGTAGCTTGAGATCCTCAAAAGCTTTGTGAATAATCTTCATTTTAGGTTGTCCTGCCTAAAATTTGCCAAAGTGTGTGTGAATTTGCATTTTTCAAAGTAGAGTAGATATTCGAGCTTGGAAAAGAGAAGAGCAGCTTTACCACCCTTTCTACAAGATTTCTTAACAAATGGACATCATTTTTCTGGTCAAGAGAGTCATGATAAATCTAAGGAAACACCATATGCTCGACAGATATCACAAGATCCAAACCCTTCCCAAGTGCATCAGCAAAAGGCACTTTGCCTGGATACTGATTCAAGGGAAGAATAGTAGCCATAGATGCAATAGGCAAAAGGCAGACAAGAGAAACCAAAACCAGAAAATACCACCAAGAGCTAACTGCAAAACAGTAAGGAAACCAATAAAGGCCACAAAACACCCCAAAAACTAAGGTGAATAACTCCACCAAGCGCGTCTATATGAGTCTCCATGGATGCGCTGAAAAGGAAAAAATCCCTAGTATAGCGAATAAGGTTTCATTCTATTATATATATATATATATATATATATATATATATATATATATATATATATATATATATATACTTTCCTACAAGATTATAACTACAAGATTATATTCTTCCTAAAAAATGGTAACACTATTTTTTGATTGAGAAGAAGTTGATCAGAAAAAAAAATTATATGGTATCTTTATTTTCAAAACAAAGTATGATTAGAATAAAATATGAAAATGATGATTCAGATTGATTTAATTGAAATTACTTAAATATCAGAAAAGTTGGGATTTTTTTTCTTCTCTAAATAATTCAACCAAGTAATAGCTCTGATGTGACTTTTGTAAACTTTTAATTATAGATGTCATATTTTAGTCAGGAAAATTTACATATATAATTACCACACAGCTTATTTATCTACATATTTAAAAACCAAAATTCGATATTTACATTTATAAATTATATATAGCACATTTGCATCATAAAATACGGATGAAAAGTGAATTAAAAAAATAGAGATTGTGATATTAAAGGTTCAAGTGGTATGCATGTAAATATTAACATTTAGGAATTAGATATGTGAATACATAAGACTTATGAGGTATGTATGTAAACGCAGAAGTATATGTGAATCGGAGAATGAGGAGATAAAAGTGGAGGAAAGATCTACAAGAAAAATCAGTAACTATTTTTTCCAATCATATTGTCTACAATATTACAATGCTTATTTATAAAGTTTTTGCAAGGTAAAAAAAGGTAATAAAGAATAAGGGCATAAAATTTATTTTACAAAAGTTAAGAGCTAATATAAAATCTCTTTTCATGCTGAGGAGACTTTGGGAAAATGACCCACTACTTGTAGAGAAGGATAGAAGATCCAAAGGCAAAGCATAGAGAATCAAGAATCATTTGTACAGAATGAGAAGTAGAACTCCATTTAGCCTCCTTTGAGATAAAGATCTAGACTTGTGATCGTTAGATTACTAGTAAGAATTTGATGTCGCTTGATCGATAGTGGTTTGTAAAGGATATCTGCATGTTTATCTTCTGTTAGTAGAAGTTGAAGGTGTACGTGTTTTATAGCTCAAGGTGATCTCGAATGAAATGTTAGTCCACTGCAATGTGCTTGGTTCGAGAGTGAAAATTGCTTTGTGAGCAAGAAAGCATAAAGTAGGTACTATAGTTATAGAATGTTGTAGGAGGAAGCAGTTGAGTGAGAACTTCCTGAAGAAGTATGTGTAACCAAAGTATTTATGTTGTTGTAGTATCTAATGCATGATATTCAGGGTCAGTTGTTTTTAACTGAACAAGAGATGAGATTAGGGCTGAGATATATACAAAAACTGGTTGCTGATTTGTGATTGGTGTTATTGCTTGCCCGCCCAAGATCTCGCATATGCACTTAAAGAGAGGGAACCATAAATGATGGAAATGCCATGCGTAGAAGTGCCTTTTAAATACATGAGAAGGCATTTTAATTTTGAAAGTGTAGTGTAGTTGGGCTGTGCATGTGCTAACTTAAGTAATTAACAATGAATGTGATATCCGGGTCCTAACCATCAAGTACCGAAGTGCCTTATAATTCGCCCGTATAAATTTGGGTATTTCATAAAAGTAGAGTCAGTGAGATGATGGGTTTGTGTTGATAGTGGAGTAAAAGAGGTTTTGCATGACATATTGGTTTTATGTAGAAGATATGTTAAATAGAGAGTTTCATGTAAGAAATATTTGTTTTGTGCATGTTGAATATGGAGACCCAAAAATTATGAGATGAGACTTATATGTTTGAGATTGAGCTGACAACAAAGAAGTTGAATTAAATCTTTTATTATAGTTTTTGAGTTTCCAGTAATTAATATGTCATCAATACACAAGTAGATAAATGCAAACATTACTATTGCTATAAATAAGTTAAGAAGGATCATATTTATTTAAAGTAACCTTTTGAGTGCAAGGAAGATTACAAAATGTTGAATACTATTGTCTGGGACCATATAAAGCTTTTTGCAATTTGCATAAGTAATGACGATAATTTTTATTAATGAACTGGTTGATGTTTCATGAAAAAAGTAAGTATTAACTTTTCCAAGTAGAAAAATATTGAGATATCTAGTTGCTGAATTTACCACTTTAGTAGCAGCAAGGAAATAATCATTCTTTTGGTGGGAAATTTAGCCATTGAACTAAATGTTTCTTGACAATTAAAACATTATTGTTGAGAGAAACATTGAGCCATTGGGTAACTGGCGATGAATCCTTCAGCACGATGTTTTGTTTAAATTGTCCATTTGTAGCATAAAATATGTTGATGTACAGGCGGAATGAGTTCTCAAGTACCTTGTTGTATGACCATGAATTCCTAAGAAATTGTTTGGTAACAATGATGATGGTATATGACTTTGTTGTAAGTATGTGAGTTTTCTGCAGTATACGCGTATTATATCGTATAAAAATTTTTTGTCGGGTTTTAAATGACCTATTTGACATCTAGTAACCATTGAATGTTGTTTGGTTTATGATAAGTGTTGAGCATCATTAATACATTATGGAAGTTGGAAAACAGGAGATGGCTAAATGAAAGGTGGTATGGGAGAATTGTTGATAGGGATGTATGTTAATAGGAGGGCTATTCGTAGTAGAAGGTGAAGATAGGTAAGGAGATTCATGCTGGTGTACTGTGCTGAGGGGAATAACATAAGTCTAAAAAATATTTTTCAAAATGAATGATATAAGCAAATATTAAAAAAATTTATGAAAATTATTAAAGTGAATGTCCTAAAAAAATTAGCATGTGTTATACAACAGAAGTTTAATTTTTTTATTTATTGTGCAGTTAGAGCACTATTTAAAAATAATAATTAGTTTTTTTTTCTTAGTAAAAAAAATTGACTAAGCAATTATTTTACCTTATGCTTAATCTCAAAATTACAATTAGCATAATATATTTACGCAAATACATATTTTAAAGCACACATCAATTATGATATTCATTTATTTTTGAATTAGAAAATAAGTCTGTCTATTTAAATTTCAAAATCTCTAAAATTAGGAGAAATATTTGGAGTTTCAAGCAATTAGCATCAAAGAAGGTCGCATTGAATTGACTAACTAAACCATAGTAAAATAATAAAATCTCATGATCCTTCTTTAGTGCACCATTTGCAATTTAAAGAAACAAGAACAAATTTATTTAATTGGGACAGGCCAATATGCCTAACCCATACATGAGATCGGACACATGACTTATTTGATTAGTCAATATGTGTTTCATGACTAATGAACACAACATACATAATAAAAGAAATTCATAGACAATTTATAATATCGATCAGAGATACATCTTCATTTGCAATTAAGTGCTAGATAATAGGGCCAAGGAGAAAATTATAAATCTCTTCTCACCATACAACCGGGGCTGATCACCCGGCAACCTTCGCGGCTTTACAACTCGTCGATCTAATAGTTATTGATGAGTCTATGCATTGGCTACATGTTAATTCTGAGAGATCACGGGTGCATTGTGCCATTACGTAGACAATTAAATCACTATTTACTACATTGATTGACATTGCTCCAAACTTATTATTTGCGTTCATCGCTTTTATTTTAGCCACTTGCATTGCTCTATCCACACTTGTTTCGAAATCTATAGAATTTATTGTAGGTTTTGGTGAAGGCCAAAATCGGGCATAGCTCGTGTCTGCTTGTCCAATAAAATTATCTGAACCATATCGCATGGTGCACTCATCGAGCCAAATTTGGGCTTCGGCTGAAGAGGGGCAAATTTTTTGCAGTTTCTGTGTCGCTTTTAAGATGCATGACGAACATGTTTCGATATTGATGTCTCCTTTGGCACTGAATGAGACCATAGATAGCTTCCAAATCCATGGGACGGATTTCGGTGACAGCGAAGCCTTCCTCTTTCTTCAGTAATAGATCAGAAACAATTTGCCCGATGGTTTGCTTCAGCTTATAGTTGCTGGTAATGTCGTACTTTGCTGCATTTGTGATGCGAGAAATATGCTGCATCTCCCAATTATGGGAAGGAGGAGAACTAATATGAAGAGCTTGCATGAAAACTCCATTGCTATTTTTTGCTTCCCAATGATTTCATTTGAGCACTTCTATTCACCTTTTTTATAAAGAAGGAAATGAAGTCTGACTTCTTAACCGTCACCATTTTTTTTTTAATATTTTGTTGACATTTGAATTATTATTGTAAGAAGGTAATTAAATTATTAATTCCATTTGGCAGCACAGAAAATTAGTAGAAAAAGAAAAATTATCCAAAAGATGGCTTGCATTCATAGGGCCTTTTGGAGCTTGCAGAATCACTTCTTCCATATTTTTTAGAACAGTATCTATAATTTCAATACATGTACACAAATAGCTTATTATACCTGTTAGTTTCACTAAAATGATAGGCTTGCATGTTCTGCAAGAATGACGAGGAATCCTCTTCTCATCTCTTTTTCAAGTGTTTATATTCTAAGCATATCTGGAACAGGTTGGCTGCCTATTTCGGTCTGGTTTCAAGGAGTTCCCGCTCTATCTATGATTATGTGAAGGTTTGGAAAATTGTTGCCCGTGCTGGTAAGGATTTGGCTCCTTTCCCTATGTTGTTCTCTGATTTATTTGGTGTGCTAGAACTCTTTAAACACACCGATTGTCACCTCCCCCGATGCTATTTTCTCTAAAATTTTAGCCTACTATGCGTATCTCTCAGCTTTTTCCATGAAAGAGAGGCTAAGCCCTCCTTGTGGGCCCTTTGTGGTTAACCGGGTTCCACCCGTGAGAGGGACTATCAAAGCCAATTTTGATGGCAGCTGGTCCTCTCCACGCTGCTGCCGGTGGTCTGTTTAGGGATCGTTTGGGTAACTCCGTTAGCGTACTTTTCATTCCCCCGTGGTGGTTGATCGTCCTCTCGGCCGAGGCCCGGGCTTTATTACTTTCTATACAAACTCGCCATCAATCTTAATTTTTCTCTTACGTATGGAGACCGACTCATGATACTTGTTGATATTTTTTTAAGAGGGTTCCCTACTCCCTAACCTCGATTATTCTTCTTAAAAGGATTTGGTTTACTATCGACAATTCTTCTATGCATCTTAGCATCTCCTTTGTTCACAAGAGAGGGTGACAGTTTTCACTGATTTGTCTGCAAAAAATGCTTATAGCCTCTTTTGTGGGCAAGACTTCTCCTCAAAGACCGGCTCTCTTGGTTCACGGTGACAATTTAAATTTACCATACACGTATATAATTAATATTCGTTCTCCTTTATTTTTCTTCTCCTATGTGTTGTGTTGCCGCTGTATTTCGTTTCTTCGTCGGTTTTTTCACGTCTTTTTTGGTGCCTCTGTTACTTTTCTCGCTTGTGGTAGTCTTTACGTTTGCGTGTGAACACCTCTTCATCTCTTTGTGCCGGTTTTGTGGATATCAAGTCCTCTATTTGTTGTGCCGGTTTTTCCGTGGATCTATCCGTCTTCCCGCCCTCCGATGCTTGCTCTTGTGGATGGTGCGCCGTATGGTTTCGTGCTTGGTCTTTCCAATTTTTGGACATTTACTTTTCCACTCTTGCTTCGTCCGTTTCTTTATACTTTTTCCTGCCTTTTATTTTGGGTTGTTATGCACATTTTTGGAGCTTTTAGTTGCGCGGGTTGTAATGGTGAGGGGAGGTTTAAGGGTAACGGGACCTCTAGGGGTGAGTTTTTGTAATTTTTTTCGTTTTTTGTAGTGAGGACCTGCCTCTACCCTCTCCTCGTTTTGCAAACCATTTTTTATACTCACACGTAAGGAGCCACTGTTTTTTCCTGAAAAAAAAAAAAAAGTAAGGATTATCTCTTCTGTTTTTTTAGTTGTTGCATATGCTATCAATATTAACGGCAATGAAGAGAAATTAGCCTCTAAGAGGGTTTGAACAAGAATATCATAGGAAAATTCGGGCAAGCCTCTCATCATATATCCAAAAAATAAGTGGTATGCGTGTAAATCTAAGAGGTTATGTTAAATTCAAACACAAAATAAAAAATGCCGGAAATATATGAAAGGAAAGCCGAAGATACTGAGTTTCCTTCCTAAAACTTAGTTTTTTGGGTCGCTTCTGTTGTGGGAAATGTAATTTGGCTAGAAGAAATCACAAAGAGCACAAGTAAACAAAAACACAAAACGATTTACTTGGTTCGGTTCTTTGGACCACAGACACTCATGAATTTCACTAAGGAAAAATAAAGAGAATACATAGTTTTTACATAGATGAACCCTCATCTTCCATGGCCTCTCTTTCAAGCCCAAGGCCTCCAAGATGCACTCTTCACCCTCTACAAGCTAATCTCTCCTACCCCCTAGTTCTCATCCTCACACTTACATCTCTCCGTTTCCTCCTAAGATCACACTGCTTAGCAAATCAAGAGAGCGGCAGGCAGATAAGAGCTGCTCTAGATGAACCAGAAAGCAGATGTGGCAGTGAGCGGCACCACATCTCAACTGGCTTAATTAAGAAAGTGTCATTTTACCTTAGTTCACACCGAGAGTCATTAACAATAATTCTCCCCCATGACTTTCAATTACAAAACCGCACAATGATGATTCCCTCCTCGCCGCACATAACCAACCTCGCCTTTGCCCGCCGAATTCCTCGGCAAACCTTTCTCTCGCGAATCGCGAATCGCGCTCGACCAAGCTCCTTCCGTTCACAAAACCCGACGTACCACACGACAGCCTTCTTTCTCGCGGCGAGCCAACTCGCATTAACGTTTCTTCTTTCGTGAACTCCTCCCGCCGCGTTCTTACCGCTAACTCCTTGCCGCCAACCGAGGCCTCGCCGAAGCCTTGTCGCTAACTGTCTCGCCAAACTTGTCGAATCTGGGCAAGTTGCACCTCGATTCTTCCCGTCGTTCCCGAATACCGAAGAATGTTGAGCCCCTATCCTTCTTTTTCAAGAACCTCAGCCCAAGAAGCATGGATCTTCCCACGTACCCGCGCTGATTGTCATGAAATGTAACTCGACGAAGAAATCACAAAGAGCACAAGAACAAGAACACAAAATGATGTACGTGGTTCGGTCTTTTAATTTACATCAATGTAAGGACTCATGAATTTCTATGCAAAATACAGAATACATAGCTTTTACATGATGAGCCCTCATCTTGGCGGCCTCCATTTCAAGCCCAAAGCCTACAAGATGCACTCACCACGACATAAAAGCCTAATCTCTCCTACCTCCTAGCTTCTTAACCTCACGACCACATCTTCCTCGTTTCCTAAGCCTCACACCTCTCTATTTATACAAAACCAAAAGATGTGGCAGGAGGCTGGTGAGCGGCAGCGAGAAGCAGAGATGAAGCAGACATCTCAACTAGCTTAATTACGAAAGTGACATTTTACCTTAGTTCATTAATTGGGAGTCATTAACAACACTCGAGATTCGAGTTACCGGAGCCAAATCCTCTCTGGAGTTGAAGTGTCACCGACGCCAAAGTGTCACTGTAGCGTTCACTCGCAGCAGCCAGAGTACATAATGAGTTGGCCAAGAATATGAGAGTCCTAGAAATAATGGAGAAATTATGGCCTAGACTCCAATTAAATAACGATACATGTCATGTATCGGCCTCACTCCTCAAAATAATAATAAAAAACAGCAAATTTAATCACACAGTCCGACCCGATTTTATTTGAATATTCCCGCTTTACTATGGTAGTATTTTAGTATTATTGTAAGTAGAGTAAATAACACTGCGGTCAGACGAATATCCGTGCATTGGGCGTTATTAGAAGACATTGCTATACGAGATACACAGATATTTCTAAGCAAATAAAGCAACATTTATCGAATATTCCACACATATTAAAATATTTCATGCTTATCGTGTAGCGATGTAATTATTTCGCATATGGTGAATAACGGCCATGCAGAAGTATTCGAATATTCCACGACTTTATCGAATATTCACCTATTTTTATTACGACAAGAGCTTTTATTGTTTTGTGAGTTTAAATTTCACATTTTATTTGATTTTTTTGCTTGTAATTGCTTCATAAACTTATAGTTAAATCATTCTACTTTGGCAATTTATTTGGTATATATATATAAAATTCAAGAAGATTTCTTGACTAAGAAAATTGACTAAAATGAAATTTTGAAGTATACTAAAATAATAATTTTCAATTGCTTAGATTAGAAATTTTACAACATTTATATGTGAGATCGCCATTACGTTAATATATACTAAAATATATAGAAATTTATAATATTTTCATGCAATTACTCATTCAGGTAGAATCACTTCTCTCATTTAAGCATCCTTCATGAATTCGTAACTTTGTCATTCTAATATATATATACATATTTGCAGCATTTGGCGTAAGTCCCTCGGGTCAGGAGTTCGAATCCACCTCTTATGAGAGTATTTGAATAGCACACAGGACTGGAAGGGAGTCCGCTCCTCGGTCAGTTCAACCTATAGGGGTTGATCGACGGTCTCTAATTGTCGATCAATTTAAAAAAAATAAAAAATAAAATTATATATATATATATATATATATATATATATATATATATGCCAAAACTCACAATAGTATATTGTATTAGTTATTGTGTATTCATTCATATCAAAGCCAATCAGATATAAAAAATACTACCAAGCCAAAGAACACTCCTAAAATCAGAAATATAAATAGTTACCCGCCGGTTTGGTGAAGCATAGCATTAATTTCGTCTCCATTTTCCATTTCCAACTCATCTGGAGTCTTCTCGCCGCGAAGCCTACAGCCATCGAAGAGGAAGCCGATGGAGTTTAAATCAACCGACTAGCGATCCCAGTAGGTGTTCATGAGCTTTTTAAGTTGTGTGCTGTCCTTAATCTTGAAAACACTTCATTGTCATTCTGCCCCTTAATCTTGAGATTTGTTGGAATATTTGCTTAGGTCTGCTTACAAGTTTTCTAGTTTGGTTGGATTTAAATTAGTCCTTAATTCTAGGAATTAGTTTTATTTTCTTTAAATCTTGTTTTAAAGTTTTGATTTCTTTTAGCTATTTTTATGGACGTTAATTAGAGAGTCTTTATTACTTTCCTTTATTTATTTATTTTTTTGTTTTGTATGTGGCGGTATTTCAAATAAGGGTGCTGCAACCCTTCTTTTTTTTATATAAGGAAGCTAATTCTAAGTTCCTTCTCTTTGTCGTTGTCTTGATTCAAGAATCCTTCAATTGGTATCAGAGCTCACTTCTTAAGGGGCCTGTATGTGTGTTCGCTTGTTACGGAGATCGGCACCAGTTTTTCCTCAATTGTTCCACCGGTTTTTGACGGTGACAACTACCGGATTTGGGCAGTACAAGCGTTGGATCTCTGGGAAGCAGTGGAAGAAGACTATGATATTCCTCTTCTCCCTGATGATCCCACCTTAGCACAAATTAAATTACAAAGGGAGAAGAAGATAAAAAAGTCTAAGGCAAAAGCTTGCTTGTTTGCTGTAGTTTCCTCCACGATCTTCACTCGTATTATGTCGTTGAAAACGGCAAAGGAGATCTGGGATTATCTTAAAACTGAGTATGAAGGAGATGAAAGAATTCGAGGGATGCATGTGCTGAACTTAGTTCATAATTTTGAGCTGCAAAAGATGAAGGAGACATAAAATATAAAGGAGTACTTTGAAAGGCTACTCAACATAGCAAATCGTGTCAAATTATTGGGTTCTTCATTGGAAGATTCAAGGATTGTTCAGAAAATCCTTGTAACAGTGCCTGAAAGATTTGAGGCTACCATCACCACCTTAGAAAACACAAAGGATCTGACAAAGATTACTTTGTCAGAACTCTTGAGTGCCTTGCAAGCACAAGAGCAAAGGCGTGCAATGAGGGAAGAAGGAGCCGTTGAAGGAGCCTTACAAGTTAAGCATCAAGAAGATGAAAACAATTGGAGATTCAAGAACAAGAAGTCTCAAGCCACAAATGGACAAAGTTCTACATTTGGGAACATAAACAAAGTTGGAGTAAAGAAAGATTTTCCTCCATGCCAGCATTGTCGCAAGAAAGGTCATCCTCCTTTGAGATGCTAGAGAAGAGCAGATGCAAAGTGCAGCAAATGTAATCAAATGAGACATGAAGCTGTCATTTGCAAGAATGAAAATCAGCAGCAAGAAGATGAAGCACAAGTGGCAGATCAAGAAGAACATCAACTTTTCGTTGCAACTTGTTTCACTAATTAGGAAACAAGTGAAAATTGACTCATTGATAGTGGTTGTACTAATCATATGACACATAACAAGGAGTTGTTCAAAGAATTGAAGAGCACCAAGTCCAAGAAGGTCAGAATTGGGAATGGCGAATATATTGTAGTCAAAGGAAAGGGCACTGTAGCCATTTCAAGCTGTTCAGGAACTAAGTTGATCACCGATGTTCTCTATGTACCAGATATTGAACAAAATTTGCTCAGTGTTGGTCAATTAATAGAGAATGGATTCAAAGTGATGTTCATGGAGAAGACCTGTGTGATAGAGGATGCTACAGGCAAAAAGATGTACGAAGTTAAGATGGCAGGAAGGAGTTTTTCACTCAATCCAATGCAGGAGGAGCTTGAGGATCACCAGTTAGTCAGTGACATCTACAAGAACAAGGATGCTGCCATCCACTTACTGATACACGAGTCAGCCAAGGTTAGGACAAAACCTATTGGCAAAGACTTTAAGTTATCCGTTGACGCCCCATGCTTAGAGGAGAAGGAAGAGGCTATAATGAAGCTTGTTAAAAAAACACCAGAAAGGCATGCTTTGATCGAGCCAGTTATCATCAATCAAAAAATTGAAGCTTCAGTGAAAAAGATGATAGGGAAATATGCAAAGAAGGTTCTTTATGGGTTGAAACAAGCTTCAAGATCTTGGTACAACAAGATTAATGAGCATTTCAACATTAAATTGTTTTTTCTAAGAGAAGTGCAGAAAGAAGAATTTGTGACTCTGGTTGACTTCAAATCAGAAGATCAGTTGACAGATTTGTTTACAAAGTCACTTCTAATCAGCAAGTTTGAGTTTCTAAAGCAGAAAATTGGTGTTCGCAGCTCCTAAAGTAAGGAGGAGTGTTGAAATATTTGCTTAGGACTGCTTACAAGTTTCCTAGTTTGGTTGGATTTAAATTAGTCCTTAATTCTAGGAATTAGTTTTATTTTCTTTAAATCTTGTTTTAAAGTTTTTATTTTTTTAGCTATTTTTATGGACGTTAATTAGGGAGCCTTTATTACTTTCCTTTATTTATTTTTTTGTTTTTTATGTGACAGTATTTCAAATAAGGGTGCCGCAACCCTTCTTTTCTTTTTTTTTTTCTAAGGAAGCTGATTCTAAGTTTCTTCTCTTTGTCTTTGTCTTGATTCAAGAATCCTTCAAGATTGATGTGCGCTCCGCCTTAATCATGCTTCCTTTCTTCCTCCGGGTTTGCTCCTGAAATTCCAATATCTGCTGCAGAAGAGTGAGGAAGAGAGAGAGAGTTTGAGGACTATATATATATTGTTGAGAAATTTAGAGCAAATAAACACAAAAATCTACACAACCAGAACAACAGAACGATTTAACGAGGTTCAACAAAGATGCCTACGATTCTTGTGTTAGATATATAAGCCATACCTAACAAATCTCCACCATGTTATATATATATATATATATATATATATATATATATATATAACATGATTCATTTGTATAATTTTTCATTATGCTGTCTTTAGTCGGCATAACTTTGAAAGTTTCAGACAACTTGGCATTCTCAAAGAGGATAGGAGGCACTTCCCCTTATGCTAATGAACATTCTATTGCAACATTTTTTAGCCAGGTTATGGTGACCTTCAGGGCAACACATGCTGGTCGAGCTGATGCTGGTGTTAACGGATATATAGATCATGCATAAGAAGAATTTTGCTTTTGTTAAGCTCTGTAGAAGAAGCAAGAAATGTAATGGCCTTCAATGGCATAGTTTGAGGGCTAACAACCTTTTACCAAAGCACAACACATAAGAGATAAAACCTTTGCAACAACTAGCTTTGCAGAAGTTGGTCTTCCATCTAAGGTAATAGGCGGTAACTTTTGTGCTCCACAGGCTTCTTTTTAAACACTTTGGTAGTTATCTATATAAGGGAAAATAACAGCTTGTAATCAAATGATAAGGGTTTTTTTTTTTTGAACTTATTTTTAATAGGCTTTTGGTACTATATATATAAGTTTTTGTGTAAGATATAAGACTTATAAATTATGTATATATAGAGAATATTTTATTTCTTCTATCAAGTATGGTATAGGTATAAATATAAATTTTTATAACTTGGTAATATATCAATGATAACAAAATAAATTATGGCGGCTATAATAACATGGCAAAAGTTGTGGATTACGGATGCTTTGATAACATGATAGATATAGTAGACAATTGTGGAGCGAATATAAATATCAGATAAAAGACTAAAATGTTATCAATGATTTCAAAATAATTTGTAAAATTCCTTTTTCCTGACGAAGTTACTTGTGAGAATATAAAATTTTTTTAATTGATGTCTTCCTTCATAGATAGTTATAGTTACATAGTTTTGACTTAATGAATTATCAAAAATGCTATCTTATAATGCTAAACTCGATAATGCATAACGATTCTATTACAAATTTTTGAATGGACTGTCTAAAAGTTCTAATTTGCTCAAACTTTAAGTTTTTTTTCCTTTTTCCAAATTGCAACATAGTCTAGTTCCTAAAGTGTTATTAAGCAGAGAAAAATCATAAATCAACTTACAAACATCTGACAACATCACATACCATCTATTATAAACAATTATTAAAAAATATTATTTTTGATCTATCTTCTTCCCCATTGTATGTATAGTTTCTTTATCTCCTTCATGATGTCTACTTCTCTATTTCTCTATGGTATCAGAAACATAATTGAAAAGATCTGCGTCCTCCAATTAAAAACTATTAGATACACCAAAATCACCTTCAACTCAAACCATCCAACAACAAGACTTTTCCCCCTCAAGAATGACCAAAAAAGCTTTAAGCCTAGCAACTTTCAAATTTCTCATGTCTCTCGTCAAAACGTTTACCACCGCTCCATAAAATATTTCAGAACAGATGAAGTTGGTGACTACATCTCCCAAGAACTTACCCAATACCTCCTCTCCAATAGAATCATACATCAGCTGAGCTAGATGCCCATATAAACTTGAACAAAATGAACTCGGAGAGCGCAAACATTGACATTTGGTTCAAATGCACTAAAAATCCTCATATCAATTGCCCACCAATACAGAACTGAGAACATTCAGCTAGCCATGCTTCCCTTGGCAACAACCCACTGTAGCTCTTAAATTGTCACCAAGAGCACCTCAATGCATATTCCTAGGCCACATTACCAAATACAAAGGATATTGTTGCTATGACATCCAATTCAACATAATACTCATCTTAAGACATTTTACATTTGATGAACACTCCTTTCCTTACCCTCAATTGAGACAATTAATAAGCCACACCCCATCCACAACACTGCCAGCACTACTAATTCTCATCTTCGCACCCACAACCACAATCACAAACACTACACCACCTCTCACACCTCCCCCAACAAAATTAACTAATACCATCAACAACTACCCTACGCCAAATGACAACAAAGATAACAACTCCCCCACTCTCCAATAACATAACCCATATCATGGTTACATAAACAGGTTCACTACTCGAACCCAAAGTAATAATGGATCTACAACACCCATCAATTACCAACACCTCAAATCCGCCATCAAAATCCCCCATTTTAGGGTAGCAATGTCCTTAGAAATGTTTAGCCCTTCAGAAAAGGGAAATAAGGACCCTTTTACCCCTGACCATGAGACAATCACAACATATTCTACTCTAAATGGATGTTCAAGGCCAAATTAACTTCATGTTGATGATACCATTGCTCATTCCAAGGCCGGACTTATAGCCCAAGGCTTCAGTTAAATTCAAGACATATACAGCACATAAACCATTAGTAATAAAATTCTCAATCATGATCTGCCCACCAACTAAACTTCTCTCTTCTCATGAAGCGATATGTAAGCTTTGATTTTTTTATTTTTTATCTTAAATTATTTGTTACATATAATTCTACAAATACTAAACTATTTGTTTCTTTTTTTCTTTTCTTTTTGGTAGAATCTAAATAGAGAGATTCAAATAACAGGAACAAAAGGACTAAGATAAATTTTTTCTTAAGAAAATTTATCAGAGTGCATCAAATAAACATAAAAAATCTTGCATATTAATTTTAAAAAAATTATTTATTATGATAAAATAAAAAATAATTTTGTTTTGAAAAACAAAAGCCTAACTTAAAAATGCTACTTTAATTATCAAGAAAATAATATTATAACGAAAACACAAAGCAAGCATTTATTAAGATAAATACAAATTACTTTCTTATTATAAAATTAAAAAATAAGTAAGAAAAAGATTCCAAATTATCCTAACAGAAAATGCATTAAAAAAAAAATAAATAGAGAAAAATTAGTAAACGGATAGCACGAATGTGGGATCTGAACGGATGATGCTCTATTCTTCCTCCTACGGATTCCAAATTACCGCAAAAATATTGAACTAATTTTTTAATCTATAAATAATAGTGTATGATTATCAGTTCATTCATCCTCTCTTACTTCTGCCGCAAGGTTAGTTCATACTATGAATCTTAGTTTTGTTACTACGTTGTGATAATTAATGGATGAAGATGTCCGTTATGTCTCATCTCATATATGTGTGCTATATGTTTCCAGTATTCCAGTGCTCAATCATGGCGGATGAAAGGCGCAACGACGAGAAAGGCAAAGGAGAAGCTGTTGTGGGAAGAGAAGGAAGCAGTGAAGAAAAGGAAACTGTGAAGGTAGACAGATCCAAGGAGGATGATGAATATGAAGAGATCATACAAACAGGTCCTATGGCTTTTTTCAGACCGTTCCAGAACTCAAAATTTGGGGCGCATTATAGTGATATAAAGTTAGTTAAAGAAGCCGTAGAGAGTCTCAATGATATATGAAATGATTTTGAGATCAGCATGATAGCAAATACTTGTCCAAAGACTTTGGAGGAGGCTTACGAACTGTTGCCATCCTTGAGGCGCAAAAGAGAACTCGTTGAAACTCCACTTAATGAAGTTGTTCTGCCAACTCTTTTAAAACTCAAAGTTGAACTAGAGTAGATAGCTAGTAAGTATAGTTAGGAGCTTCAGTATTAATTCCTTGCTTATGAATTCCTGAGCTATAGTTAGATATGCCCATGCTTATGTATGTAATGAGCTTGGTACTAGTATTAATTAATTCCCGCTTCTTAATTTGTGCTAGACTTGTATGCATTAAGCTAGCTTATAATTAGTTATTCAATCATGCAACTTTTATGTCATTTTATCCATCTTTTTTATGTCCATTAATGCAAAGAAATTTCAATGATCTATTCATATTTGGCTTCTTTATCTTATAGAAATTATGCGTTGAGACCATTAAGCATGAAAATGAGAACTTTTTTAAAAACCAGAACTTGGAGAAGAGGAAAAGAACGAAAAAAAGAAAGAACAATTCAGAATACAACGTGTGAATATTTCATAACAAGATCTTCTGAATGCTTCTGTAGAGGATTTAGGCATCGGCCTCTGCTTCTCGAATGCTTCTGATTGTCGCCGAAATGTCTCAGCTATGGATGCTTGTATCTGCGTACGATTAACACAGTCCTCAGAGGCAATATAAACAAGGGAAATTTACATATTTAGCACACATTTCTTATGTATTTACATATCTCACACCTAAATTTTCATATTTACATAATGTTTTGTTGCTCTAAACTCATGCATGAAAAGATGTATTTAACTTGTAAAAAGTGGTAATAGTTCTATTTGAGGAAGGCTCAAGTTGATTTTAAGAGAGATTGAAGATGCACTTGAACACCATATAAGGAGCTATAGAAGTGCATTTTACAGTAAAAAGCACAAAGAAAAGAAGAATTACTAAAGTTTTATTAAGGTAGGTCGGCATATTGCTGTCTAAGAAAAAATGTGGCTCTAATATATGTACATCCATACTAACTATTTACACATATTCTATAGATCTTACAATAATAATAACATTGTTGTTGTAATTGATATTTGGTCGCTATCTCCACCTTGATGTTGTTGTCACGCAATATCAATTTTCTCAAAATGACGATGATATGAGGAATAAAAGTAACAAAAGTGTAATATTTATTGTACTTCTCATGCTAAGTAAGATTGGCTATAATTTGAATGACACTAGCAATGCCTACGTAGAGATAAGTGAGATTATCTTAGAGAAGCCATGGAAATCTTCAAAGAGGAGAATGATGATGAGAGCATTATTGTTGTAATGGAGAAGGAAACCTTCAGCTAATGAAATCATGCTCTTCGCTTTTCGTCTACTTCATCGGGTCATCTCTTTCCAGCTCCTATTTACTCTTCATTTAGCTTCAAAAATGGATAGAGAAAGAAATTTTGAATTGGAGAAATATTTATATTGTTTGTTTGTAAATATTTGATAGAGAAAGAGATACCTTGCGATTGCTTTGCTCTTGTTGACGTGATTTGAGGTTTTCCCGAGGGAAATACTGTTCTTCGCGCATTGACTGATTTTATTATCCTCCCACTTTTCTTGCAACTCTTCCATGGCTGCTCCAACTGCAAGGTCTCGGGCGGATTACGGTTATCTTATAAAGATCCTTCTGATTGGCGATAGTGGTGTTGACAAGAGTTGTCTGCTTCCACCTTTCTCTGAGGGCGCCTTCTGTTGGAATGGAGAGGCTTTTGGGATTTGGCAAAGGCTAGAAATTTATGGAAGAAGCTTCACTTTATTTTCTTTGCTTGATACAAACTCAAAGACTCTACCCCTATTTATACTAGTGGCACCTCCTAAATTAACGGCTAGGATTGTGCCACCATAATTCTAATCCAATGGTTACAATAATTCCCCACCTAACACACAATTATTCAACACCTACCATACAATAATTCTAAACCTACCACACCTACCATACATTCTAGAATAAGCTTCAGATGAGGCTCTTATTAGACTTTTAAAACAACTAAAATCAAGTTTAAATTTCAACACCCCCTCTTAAACTTGATTTTGTGACTCCAAGTAAACTTCTCGATTTAATAAAGTCTTCACTTTTGAGTGGCTTGCGTAAATATATCAACGAATCTTGATCTCGAGACTTCACGTACGCACTTGTATCTCCTTTCTTTCGATGCATTCTCCGATGAACCGATAGCGCGTATCAATGTGCTTGCTTCTATTGTGGAAAACTGGATTCTTTGCTTAGTGCTTATTGCAGACTTGTTATCGACAAAAATTTTGATCGCCTCTTCTTGTGGTAAACTTAACTCTTTTAATAAGTTTCGAAGCCAAATCGCATGACAAACACATGAGGTTGCGTGCCACATACTCGCTTCACACGTAGAAAGAGTGACAATTGGTTGTTTCTTTCGACATCCAAGTGAAAGCGAGTATCTCCTACGAAGAACACGAACCCCGTAGTGCTCTTTCGATCATCCATGTCTCCGGACCAATCACTATCGCTATATCCTTCAAGCTTGAAATTGTTAGATGATGAGTAAAGTAAGCCAAAATCAATTGTACCTTTGATATAGCGCATAATTCTTTTAGCGGTCTTCAGGTGGGTAGTAGTTGGAGTCTCCATGTAGCGACTGATAAGTCCAATAGCATAAAGAATATTTGGCCTTGTGCATGTCAAGTAGCGCAAACTTCCAACCAAACTCTTGAAAATCGTTGGATCAATTCTTTTCCCTCATCATACTTTGATAGCTTGACTCCGCATTCTACAGGGGTATTTATAGGTTGGCTATTATCCATCTTGAACTTCTTCAATATCTCCCTTGCATAACCTTCTTGAGAGATGAAAATTTCATCCTTTGTTTGCTTGACTTCGATGCCAAGATAATATGCCATAAGCTCAATATCTGTCATCTCGAACTCCTTCGTCATCGCATCTTTGAACTTTTCAAACATGCTTGGATTATTTCTCGTGAAGATCAAGTCATCAACATATAAACAAACAATCAAGACATTTCCATCATCATTCTCGATGTAAAGAGCATGCTCGTAAGGACACTTTATGAAGCCCTTCTCTTGCAGATACTTGTCTATTCGACTATTCCATGCTCTTGGTACTTGCTTCAACCCGTAGAGAGCCTTTTTTAGCTTTAGAACCTTATCTTCTTGTCCTTTGACTTCATATCCTGGTGGTTGCTGAATGTAAACTATTTCTTCAAGTATTCCATTCAAAAAAGCAGATTTTACATCCAATTGATGTATTCTCCACTTATTTTGGGCTGCCAAAGAGATGATTAGTCTAATAGTTTCTTATCGAGCAACAGGAGCAAATACCTCATCATAGTCGATGCCTGCTCTTTGACTGTAGCCTTTTGCCACCAATCTTGCTTTGTATCTTTCAATTTCTCCTTTGGAATTCTTCTTTGCTTTGTACACCCATTTCACACCAATTGTCTTGTGCCCTTTTGGAAGTGAAGCTAGCTCCCATGTGTCGTTCTTCTCGATTGCCTTGATTTCTTCATCCATTGCATCTTTCCACTTCTTGCTTTGTATGGCTTCTTGAAAATCCATGGGCTCACAGTTCGGCAAAGAGACAAAAAAGATTAAGATTATCTTGATTGTTAGTTACCTCATAAAGATCTTGTAATCTTCTGAAGCGTGATACTCTCACACTTGAATTTTTCGTTGAATTTGATGGTGATGAGTCACTTTGAGTATTTCGTAGTTAATGTTGTTTGTGGAGTAGTAGGCTCTTCTCTTGTTTGTTCGATCTCGCGGTCGCTCTACGTCTTCTTCTTGCAAGTATGGGAAAAAGTTGTAGTCCTCGTCATGTGATTCCCAATCCCATTCTCCTCCTTCATCGAATATGACATCTCTCGCCGATGATTGACTTCCCCGTATTCGGATTGTATAGCTTGTAGCCTTTGAGTTGGTGTCGTAACCAATGAAGATGAACTTCTCGCTCTTATCATCCGACTTGCTTCTTTTTTTCGTCGGGTATGTGTACATGAGCTATGCATCCAAAAACTCGCAGATGTGAGATGACGGGCTTCCTTCCACTCCATGCTTCTTGTGGTGTCTTTCCCCACACACTTCTTGTTGGTGATCGGTTAGCCAAATAAACAAGACATGCGATCGCTTCTGCCCAAAACTTCTTCGGTAATTTCTTGCTTTTTAACATGCTTCTCGCCATGTTAAGGATGGTTCTATTCTTCCTTTCCGCTATTCCATTTTGTCGGGGGATCTTGGAACGGTTAGAAGTCGACGTATTCCGTTGGCTTCACGTAATTCTCGAAATTCTTTCGAAGTGAATTCTCCTCCTCGATCGGATCGCATAGCTTTGATCTCGAGACCACTCTCCTTTTCTACATCCGCCTTAAACTTTTTGAACATTCCAAAAACCTCTCGATTTTTGTTTTAAGAAATACACCCATGTTTTTCGTGAGAAATCATCTATGAAGAGAAGGAAATAGTTGCTCTTACCGAGTGAGTTTGGCTTTATTGGACCGCACACATCTGTATGTATGAGCTCAAGAGGTTTTTGGGCTCTTGAACTTCGACTCCCTTGGAAAGCTTTTTCTCGAAGTGCTTTCCGAGTAAACATCCTTCACATAATTGATCGGAGTGGTTGATGCAAGGTAATCCTCTCATCATCTCTTTCTTTGAAAGCAATTCGAGTCCTTCAAAAGTTGAGATGCCTAAATCGAAGCTGCTAGTGCCACGAAGCATCTTTATAACGAGGTCTTGAGACATTTGGTAATATCTTTTTGAATGTTAAGCAAGAACATTTTATTTTTAGACATTGGCACCTTAGCAATCAAGTTACCAATATTGTCTTTTAAGAAGAGAGTATTTTCTTTCAAGTGAATATCATATCCCTTCTCCAATAGTTGCCCTAAACTCAAGATGTTGCTCTTCATATTCGGCACAAAGTAAACATTAGAAATAAATCGATGCTTCCCATTTTCCTGGCTGATGAGAATGTTACCTTTGCCTTTCACCTCTATCTTGGACTCATCTCCAAACGACACATTGCCGCTTACCGATTCGTCGAGCTCTACGAACATGCTTCGTCTCCCGCACATATGGTTGCTTGCACCGGTGTCCAGGTACCATGTACTATCTTCACCTCTTTCATTATCCTTGTATGCTAGTAGTAGCGTGCCATCTTCTTCTCTCTTCTTCTATGTAGTCGACTCTTTCATAAACTTTGTTCGTAGGAGCTCTACATTCTTTTGCATAATGCCCGAACTTGTTACAATTATAGCACTTAATTTGAGATTTATCGTACCTCGAATTTGAGCGCCCTCGACCACGTCCTCTTGTAGATCTTTCTCCTTTCTTATAGTTATTGTTGGAAGCCCACCCTCGCTTGCTAGTATGACCTCGTCCTTGTCCACCACCTCTTCCATGTTGGCTTCTAATATTGTTGAAGCTTTCATCCTTCGCAGTTGGTTGAATATTCGTTTTGAGAAGTTGTTCGACAATCTCTTCATTCATCTTCTTCTTTTCTTCGTGGGCTTGCGGTGAACCCGAAGTTGTTCCATCGTCATGGCTTGTAAATCCTTGGTTTCTTCGATAATAGTTGTGATACTATCAAATTTTGAATCTAATGAACTAAGAATCTTTTCCATGATTGCCACATCTTCTAACTTCTCTCCATTTCTTTTTAGTTGATTGGAAATTGTAATGACTCTTGAAAAGTAATCAGAGACCAACTCGCCTTCTTTCATATGTAAGATATCAAATTGACTTCTTAAAGTTTGAAGTCGTACCTTTTTAACCTTCTCTTCTCCTTTATACGAAATCTCGAGCTTCTTCCATGCTAGCTTGGCCGAAGTAGCACTTGAGATCTTCTCAAAACCATCTTCATCTAAAGCTTGATAGATGAGGAAGAGAGCCTTCTTGTCTCTCTTTCGCAAGTCTCTTAAGCTCTCCTTTTGTGTTGTGGATAGAGCGGACTCGTCGTCGGCTCATTGTAGCCTTTCTCCACAACCTCCCAAACATCATGCGCTCCAAGAAGTGCCTTCATCTTGATACTCCAATTGTCGTAGATGCTTTCCTTAAGCATCGGGACTTGGAAAGAAACCATACCACCATTCGCCATCGCTTCTATAATGGAACCTTTTGGCTCTGATACCACTTTGTTGGAATGGAGAGGCTTTTGGGATTTGGCAAAGGCTAGAAATTTATGGAAGAAGCTTCACTTTATTTTCTTTGCTTGATACAAACTCAAAGACTCTACCCCTATTTATACTAGTGGCACTCCTAAATTAACGGCTAGGATTGTGCCACCATAATTCTAATCCAATGGTTACAATAATTCCCCACCTAACACACAATTATTCAACACCTACCATACAATAATTCTAAACCTACCACACCTACCATACATTCTAGAATAAGCTTCTAGATGAGGCTCTTATTAGACTTTTAAAACAACTAAAATCAAGTTTAAATTTCAACACCTTCATCACTGGCTTCATTACCGCAATCGATATTGATTTTAAAATCAGAACATTTGAGCTAGATGACAAGCGTATTAAACTTCAAATTTGGGATACTGCTGGTCCGGAGCGCTTCAGGACTATTTGTAAACCTTATAATCGAGGTGCCATGGGCATTTTACTTGTATATGATGTAACTGATGAGTCAACCTTCAACAATATTATGAATTGGATCTGAAAAATTGAACAACTTGTCTCTGATAACGTTAACAAGATCGTAGTTGGTAACAAAGCTGACATGGATGAAAGCCAAAAAGAGCGCAAAAACAAATCTTGACGTGGAGAAGGTTTTCTTTTCAATTTCCAGAGATATCAAACATTGACTTGCAGAATTCGATAACAAACCCGAGGAACGAACAATTAAGATATTCATTCATTTGCTTTAAGAGCTTTGAAGTCATTCCAATATTTTAAATATATATATATATATATATATATATATATATATATATATATATATATATATATATATATATATATATATATATATATATATATATAGTGGAAAGAGCGCTTGTGGCTCCTTACGCGTTAATATAAAATGTTTGGTACAAAAGGGGGTGGGGAGGCCGATCCTCAGCTAATAAAACCCCAAAAAAGTACAATTTCCACTCACCCCTAGGGGTTCAGCTCTCCAGCATTACAACTCACTCAAGAAAAAGCACTCCAAAAAGGCTCCGGTGAGGAGTAACCAAAACAAGATTATAGAAAACAAGACGATATAGAAATTAAAACTTGTATAGTGCATATATATATATATATATATATATATATATATATATATGTACTATAATTCTTATATTAGTTCAAAATAAGAAAACAACAATATTGCACACAAAACTAGCAGGTATAAAGAATGATCGCATCCGCCAGATTACCAACAAATCACTAACTATAATTCTTATATTAGTTCAAAATAAGATCGAATACAACAGCCAGCCAGAAAGCTTTAAGAACCACAGCAGGCCGATATCCCTGGAGCTTTCTGTCGTCGGCAAGCCTCGGTCTCGGTTTGTTGATCTTAATTGTACGCTCCTCGGGTTTGCTATCGGACTCTGCAAGCCTTTCGCATGATGTCTCTAGCAATTGAGAAGAAAACTTGCTCCACATTTAGATTTGTTTTTGCGCTAGTTTCAAAGAACTTGATACCATATTCATCTGCGAGCGCTTAACCCTTTGAGGTAGGGACAGCCCTTTTGCTTTCATCCATATCTGCTTTGTTACCAACTAGAATCTTGTTAACATTATCAGATGCATGTTCTTCAATGTTCCTAATCCAGTTTCTTATGTTGTTAAAGGATGACTCGTCGGTTACATCATAAACAAGTAAAATGGCCATGGCCCCTCGATAGTAAGCGGTTGTAATAGTTCTAAAGCGTTCCTGGCCATCAAGCTCAATTGTTCTTATTTTGAAATCAATACCAATTGTGGTGATAAAACTAGTTGTGAAGGAACCATCTGAGAACCGTAAGAGGAGGCAACTCTTTCCAACCCCGTTGTCCCTAATCAAAAGGAGCTTGATGAGGTAATCGTAATCTGCGCGAGCCCTAGGAGGAGGAGCAACATCCATGTAAAAAATCGCGGACGAGCTCCTGAAATCCTATTCCCCACGGGGAAACTCGGATCCGCTTGCTGAAGAACGCTGCAATCAAACACTAATCAAGCCAAGGATTCAAGCATCAAAATTTTCTCATGTGATAATCGACAATGGGAAAAATAATACCCATCTATATACATAGTTCAAACAAGATTTGCATGAGATTTGAATATGTTTTAGACATGTTTGAGAATGGATCAATTTTATTCACATAGAGATCAAATCATAATTGAACATGATTTGGATCAGATCAAGAGTATTACTCGTCCAACTGATGTTCCAGACACTGGTTTAATATATGATCTACTGCGGGACGGACCCGGGTAGAGACATTCAAGAGGGAATGAATGACGGGAGGAGTTTCATTACACTTTTGGTGCTGATAAAGTATCGAGACTTTCTAATAAAGCATGACTCGGACCTTGTTTGTCGTGCTCATCGGGTCGTGGAGGATGGATATGAATTCTTCGATAGATAGCTTGTAACTATATTTTCGGCTCAGGAACTATTGTGGTGAATTTGATAATCTTGGTGCAATGATGAGTGTTGACGGAACTCTCCTTTGCTCTTTTCAAATCCTTAAGCTTCTGAGAGAAGAAATCGAAGTTTTTGATGTCAACAAAGAGACATGACGGTGACACATGCTACTACTATGTTTCTTGCTTAAGATGTTGTTGCGGCGATTCTAAAGCACGAGCTGTGAAAGTGTTGCATCAAAGAGGAGGAAACTTCCACAATCTATGAAATTGTAATTTTACTAGCTATTTTGTTTACAAATTATTATGTTTCATAGCATATAGGGGTGCCAATTTAGGTTGACTGATTGGATCTAGTCCGACCCACCACTAACATACATGTTGATATGCAATATTAATGAACATTGAAATTCAAATAAGAAATCATCCACTAAAACTTTTCTTGTTATGGAAAGGGCCAATTGTAGTTTTGATAGGGTTGCAACATAAAATTCATGTTATGTTAACCAAGTGATATTTAAGCAATGTCTAGCAAAGTTACAACAAAACTTTTATTGCTACTTCCTTCTAAGCTTCTTCTTCATCCTCCCATCACTTGATGCTTCCAGTGGTAAGATCACATTTTTGTTAGATTGTAAGAAATCACTTATCTTATTATGATGTATTAAGTTTTTTTTGTTTTAATTTTAAAAATGCACTTTTCGATCACTAGATAAGGTGCCCTAAAAGTGCATTTTAAAGTAAAAAAAAAAAAAACACAAATAATAAAAAAATCCTTGGATTCTCACAATCTATAAAAAAAATATGACCCAAACATTGGAGGGTGTATTGGAGGAGCGGGGGATATGTGAAAAAGAAACTTCTAGAAGGAATGCTTTCACCCATATTTCTTTGTCTTGATTAAAAAATCACATTGAGCCTTCCACTTTGCCCAACATAATGCATATTTTGATGGAAAAAAACTTCTCTTTCTTATTTTGCCAAGAAGATCATGCCAATATAACGAGTGCTATATTAGAGGGTTAGATAACCCTTTTCAAATATGAACTTCAAAGCATCCTCGTTGCCTCTCTGATTAATGTAACATATGTAGTTTGTGCCACCATTATCATTATTATTCAAACAATATCTCTTATGAAGCATGAACTTGAAAAAAAGAGAACAATATTAAGCATCACTCATCTTTAAGGACATTAAAGGTGTGAGCCCACTTGGAGCAAAGAGCCTAAATGTTTTGGCCTTCAATTTTCCTCATTTTATCATGGTAAATTAAATTGGGGTTAGCTCTAGGATTTCTCTTCCTTTGTGAAACAAGATCAATTTAATTTAATTTTTTTTCTTCTTAAATATATCAATAATATTTTTTAGAAGGAAAAAACAATTAGATAAAATTATGGAAGTTTTAATTTTTGTATTTTTTTGAATAGAATTCCAATAGCTTTATGGTGTATATATACATGATAGAAACATTAAATATGAAGAAGTTATATATTGACATCATTTCTCATTATAAGCATGGCATAATATAAATGCAATTTATTACATTTTGATTAAATTGCACACTATATATTAAAAATAAGATCATAATTCTAAATAAAGAAATAGAATATTTTATTACTCCTTTAAGAAAGAGTGATTTTTGTTTAGCAATTTTGACAACATTAATATTACTTGAATGGGAACAAATTCTATACAAGATCATTTAAATTAAAAAAAAAAAGTTAGTGCCCAAAAATATATTAGAATGACAAAGTCACAAATTCAAGTAGTCTTTCTCTTTCTGTTTGCCATATACAAATTTAAATAGTCATAAATTAGTGCCCAAAAAGTAATTATACTTAATTATTTCTTTTATTAAGAAAATTGAGTATACTTAAATGAAGGATACTTAAATGAAGAAAAGAGATTGTGCTTGAATGAGAAATTGCTTGGAAATATGATAAATTTCTATATATTTTACTATATATTAATGTAATGGCGATCTCACATATAAATGTTGTAAAATTTCCATTAAAAATTCATATTTTAGTTGCCTCAAAATTTCAATTTAATGAATTTTCTTAGTCGAGTAGTTATCTTGAATATATATATGTATATATATATATATATGGCTTAGTAGAACTAATTATATATTCGAAGTAAAAAAGGATACAAAAAGTTGTAAGATAACGATTACCGAGCCTACGATACATCAAAGTTAAACCCAGCAAAGAAACAATCCATAGAAAAAAGCAAACATGCGGAGAGAAGTGTTCATGGACGGCGGTCTAATACATTGCCTCATCCTCTGGTTCTTGTAGCGAGATCTTGATAACGGACTCTCAAGTGTTGTACCATTGCCGGGAGTGACCGGGGTATCCACATCCGGCTAGTGTCAATTTGAGTAGTGCCCACCTTCTTCCTGCGAAGTGTAGACTTGTCATTCTTCTTACGAAGGCGGTTTATGATTTCATTAGCTAATTAGCATCGGGAGAGGAAAGAGCAATCACGAGCGTGAAGTTTCGATGTTCGTGAAGGATATTCTTCCAATACTTGGGAAGCTCCGTGCACACTCGGTGGTAATTCTACCACTATTAAGGAGTCATCGACTACATCTAAATGATTAATACCAACACTATATGTTGTGTTCGATAAAAATCTTTCTCTCAACTTTGGCGAAACCTTGAAGGCTTGTCCCGGAAAGTGCGGTGACAACATCCTTCGGCTCCCGAAACATGACCCTCATCTCAGTCATAATACTTGTCAAAACAATAACAACAACAACATTTTGCATCTTATCCACCATAGGCAAATGAGAAGAGGTGTATCATCGATGAGGAAACAAAGATGACGAAATTTTGAATAAGCACATTAGCACAATCCACGGAGCTCATATGCAATATGATTATCTTCCGAGAAACGAAGGAAAAATACAGGTGGGTCGTAGGTGAGGATGTAAGCGAAAACAAGACGAAGAACGTGACGAACATTCTGATGAGAACAATAATGAGGATGAGGTCCGTCACAATCTCTCTTGATAGCCACAAGAGAGAGAGGGGGGGGGGCAATCCAAATGGCATCTGGAAAATGTTAAGTGATGTCTCGCTCAACAAGCACATACGTTTCAAATGATCTTTTGGTATCAAGTGTGGGAGTATCGACCTTAAGTGATGTGCCAAAGGCGGATGCAAGAGTGTAAATGATTTCATAATGGAAAAGATGCGCCTTGGGCTTTGGAAATTTAGCTTAAAACCGAGATAATGGGGTTTTTGATTTAGGGATCGAAATCCACGGTCAATTTCAAAATCTTCATAGTACGGTGCTCCACGATCTTTAGAAATTTGCGAGCAAAAATTTGAGTATAATGCGTATCGTTCTTAGAGAATCAAAATATTTTCTAATAATCTCGAAGCTTGGGAAGCACATGGACATTTCTCAACTAGATAATAGTGACACCCACCGCGAATCAACTAGAGTATTAATTTCCGCCTCGGTGAGGAACGGCGTAGTTGCCATTTTCTTTCCCACATTTCTAATGAATGTATAATCACCCCACGACTCGAAGAGCATCATGAAAAGCACAAGGAAAGAAGCAGATCGGCTACCACATACGGGAGATGAAACTCCCGAGACGGCCGCAACATAACTCCGAGTCATTCCTACAAATCCACCGAAAAGCAGAGGAATCCCCCAGAAACACAAAAGCGCGAGGCTACGAAATGTGAAACAGTAAACAAGGAGAGAAAATATGCAGCAATAAAATGGAGAAAGTAATTTCACCGATGAACGGGAAATTTCAGGCTGGGCGAGATCGGAACGCCTGTACTCGAGTCTGCGGCGGCCCGTGCCCGCCGAAGCCGATAACGGTGAGCGAGACCACGGTCGAGGTCGCGGAGGTAGTCGAGGTCTTGCTCCTTTGGTGAGGGTCGGCTGGGCGCCAGGCCTATCTCCATTGCGTCTCCGACGACGGGAAATCCTAGGCGAGCTCCGCCAAACCTTCATCGCGATGCATACATACATACGTATATATACGTACATACATACATATACATATATATATATATATATATATATATATATATATATATATATATATAAATCGATATTTAATAGGTTACGGGTCCATTACGGAAATCTTAGATTTTCGTATGCTAATCCGACCCGTGCGCACCACGGTAGGGATCAGCACAGACCTTCGGGGGACTTACGGTGAACCCCGCAAACCACCAGTCCACGGCTGCGGCGCGCGCGCACACACACATATATGTGAGAAAACCTTATGCAAATTATGTATTATTTATTCAAACCTTAAATTACAATTAATTAATTGGTTATTTTTCATTCTTATTTCATGCTCTATCTCTTATAAAAAATACATTATAAATAAATATTTTGTCATCTGTTGCTCTAGCTTGAGATGTTGTTAGAACTGCCTTTGGTTTTTCTTTCTAGCTTCCATATATACCACATAAATAGCCAACGTAGAAGAATCTAATTATAAGTTTCTGAAGCAATTACAGGCAAAAAAATCAAATAAAATGTGAAATTTAAACTCACAAAACAATAAAAGCATGATTTGGTTTTTCTCAAATATAAGAATTCAAAGATAAGAAAAAAGATAGAGCATGAAATAACATGTTGTATTCTGAGTTGTTCTTTTCTTTCCACATTCTTTTCCTCTTCTTCAAGTTCTCATCTATAAGAAGTATCTTATCTTCATGCTTAATGGTCTCAATGCACAGTTTCTATAAGACAAAGAAGCCAAAAATGAATAGATCATTGAAATTACTTTGCATTAATGAACATAAAAAAAAAGATGAATAAAGACATAAAACTTGCATGATTGAAGAACTAATTATAAACTGGCTTAATTGCAGATGAAGCACAAATTAAAGTCTGGCTCAAATTATTAAACTGGAATTAACTAATACTAGTACCAAGCCTATTACATACATAGCATCAGGCATATCTAACTATAGCCCACAAGAGATTAATATTGAAGCTCCATACCTATACGTACTAGCTAGCTACTCTTCTTCAATTTGAGTTTCAAAAGAGAGTTGGCAGAACAATTTCTTTAAAGTGGAGTTTCAACGAGTTCTCTTTTATCCCTCAAGGCTGGCAACAGTTTGTAGAAAGCGTCCTCCAAAGACTTTGGACAAGCATTTCCTATCATTCTGATCTCCAATTCAGTGCATAAACCTCTGAGACTCTCTGTGGCTTCTTCAGCTAACTTGTTATCACTATAATGCATACAAATTTTGCGTTCCTGAAATGGTCTGACAAAAATACTAGGCATGAGCTTTGGATCTTGATTATCCATATTGTGTCTGTCCAAATATACTTTCCGATTCAGGTCCTCTACTTCCTTCACAGCTTTCTTTTCTTCCCTGCTTCCTTCTCTCTTCCTACATCAGCTTTTCTTTGCTTTTCTCGTCGTTGTTGCGCCTTTCATCTGCCATGATGAAGCACTCTGCATGCATATAGCACACACATATGACATGAGATATAACAACGTAGTAAGAAAACTAAGCATTTCCTTATTGATCTCTCTGATTATTGTATATCGAATATGTATATATTATTGAAGCAAATCGAGAACTTAAATTAAATTAAAGAATAAACTGTAATTATTGAAATAGTAAATTATATAGTGAACTAAAGGCAACTGCAGAGAGATTCTGAAAACCTACTAAGATTTGCAGTAGTGGGAGGTAGGGAACGATGAATGAGGTGATAATCATACACTATTATTTATAGATTAAAAGATTAGTTCAATATTTTTGCGGTAATTTGGAATCCGTAGGAGGAAGAATAGAGCATCATCCGTTCAGATCCCATTCGCGCTCTCCGTTAACTGATTTTTCTCTTTTTTATTTTTATTTTCTTTAATGCATTTTCTGTTAGGATAATTAGGAATCTTTTTTCTTACTTATTTTTAAATTTTATAATAAAGAAATAATTTTTATTTATCTTAATAAATGCTCACTTTCTGTTTTCATGATAATTAAAGTAGCATTTTTAAAGTTGGGTTTTTCTCAAAACAATCTTTTTTCACTTAAAATTTATCTTTATCTTTATATATATATATATATATATATATATATATATATATATATATATTAAATTAATATACAGGATTTTTTATGTTTAAATTTGATACACTCTAATAAATTTTTCTTAGTCCTTTTGTTATTGTTATTTGAACCTCTCTTTTAGATTTTAAGGAAAAGAAAAGAAAAAAAAAACAAGTAGTTCTATATTTGTAAAATTATATATAAGAAATAATTTAAGATAAAAAAAATAAAAAATTAACACTCAAATAACCCTTCAAGGGAAAGAGAAAAGTCTAGTTGGAGGGCAGATCTTGTGGTGGTGACAATGGAGAGAGGAGGATTCTAATGGTTGAGAGTTTTATTATGAGAATTTGAAGGTTTACGTAGTCTATGTCTTGGAGTTGATTGAAGCCTTGGGCTATAAGTTTAGCCTTGTAATGAGCTATGGCATCATCAACATGAAGTTAATTTGGTCTTGAACATCCATTTAGAGAAGCATATTATGCGATTGTACGAGTGGCCAGGTCTGCAAGGGTTTAGGTTCCCTTTTTCCAAGGGCTAAACATTCTAAGGACATTGTTGCCCTTAAATGGGGAATTTCGATGGTTTGGGTGAAGGTTTTAGGATTTGAGGTGGTGGTCATTGATGGGTGTTGTAGATCAAATATTACTTGGTTTGAGTAGGGAACCTGTTTGTACACAGGTAACCATGATACGGGTTATGTTATTGGAGGTGGGGGAAGTTGTTGTCTTTGGTTGTGGTTTTGGAGATGGGAAGCGGTAGTGTTGGTGGTGCTGTGGATGGCGTGTGGCCTATTAATTGTTTCAATTGAGGATTAGGAAATGTGAGTTCATCAAATATGAAATTTCTTAAGATGACTATTATGTTGGATTCGATGTCATATTAACAATATCCTTTGTGTTTGGTGATTTATCCTAGAAATATGCATTGAGGTGCTCTTGGTGTCAGTTTATGAGCTGTAGTGGGTGCAACCAAGGGAAGCATGACTGGTTGAAGGTTCTCAATTTTGTATAGGTGGATTTTCTTTTGTACCATAGCAGGTATGAGTATTTTGAGAGTGTGTTGTTGACCAAATGTTGATATTTCGCTCCCAAGTTCTTTTTGTATATGTGTATATGGGCATCTAGCTCGGTTGATGTATGGTGCCATTGAGAAAGGAGACATTGAGTAAGTGCTTGGGAGATTTAGTCGCCTCCATTTGTTTTGAAATTTTTTATGGAGTGGTGTTAATCTCTTTGATGCGAAGTGCATGATAAACTTGAATCGTGCTTGAATTAAAGCTTTTGGTCATTCTTGAGAGGAAGAGTCTTGCTGTTGATTGGTTTGAGTTGAGAGTGATTTTTGGAGTATCCAATAGTTTTTAGGCGGAGGATATTTAGTGCTTTTCGATTATGGCTCCGATAACAAAGAAATACAAGTAGAGATCGAGGGCTAAAGTAAAGAAACTATACATACCGTTGGGAAGAGGATGGATCAGAAATACCATTTTTTAATAATTTTTTATTATTTATGTTGTGTGATGCTTTCAAATGTTTATAAGATGATATATGATTTTTATCTGCTTAATAATACTTTAGGAACTAGTACATTGTTGCAATTTGGAAATAAGAAAGACTTTCAAGTTTGCAAATTGGAACTCTTAGTTAATCTATTCAAAAAAAATTGTATTAGAATCGTTATGCATTATCAAGTTTTGTATTATAAGATAGTAGTTTTAGTAATTCATCAAGTTAAAACTATCCAACCACTGCTAATTTGTGAAGGGAAGACATTAATTACAAAAATATAATTATTCTCATGAGTAAGCAAAAATAAAATTTCAAATTATTTTGGAATTGTTGATAACGTTTTACTCTTTTATCTGAAATTTATATTTGCTCCATAACTATCTACTATTTAAATTTTGTCATGTTATAAAAGCCTCCATAATCCACTGTTTTTGTCATATTATTAAAGACTCAATAATTTTTTTGGCTATCTTTGATATATTGCAAGTTATAATAATTTATATTTATACTTATACCATAACTGATAGAAGAAATAAAGTATTCTCTATATATATCATCTTTTGAAGTCTTATATCTTACACAAACACTTATATATAAATAGCACCCAAATGCTTATTAAAAATTAAGTTAAAAAAATAAATAAAAAATAAAAATAAAACTCTTATAATTTGATTCTGTTTGTTTTTCCCTTATAAAGATGCTGAACTTCCAAAGGGCCCAGAAGAAGCCTATGGAACACAAGGTTACTGCCCATCAGCCCAGATGGAAGACCAACTTCTGGAAAGCTGGCTACTGTAAAAGTTTTATTTCCAACTTGATGCCATTAACTGTTGTACTTTGGTAAAGGTAAAGAAGACCAAAAATAAATTTAAGATAAGGCCCTTGAAGGCCTCCGTGAGAACCAGGACATTAGACAAACAACAACAATCTATTTTTAAGGTTGTTGGTCCTCAAATCTATGCCATTGAGAGCCATCACATTTTTTGCTTCTTCTACAGAGATCCAAAAAAGCAAACTTCTTCTCACCCATGGTCTATATATTCATTAACAACAGCATCACCTGGACCAACATGTGTTTACCACAGAAGGCCACCATAACTTGGCTAAAAAAGTCGCAACCGAGAGTTCATTAGCAGTAGGGGAAATGTGTCCAACATATACTCTTCGAGAATGCCAATTTTTCTAAAACTTTCAAAGTTATCCTGACTAAAGACAACATGTTGAGGAATTATACAAATGAAGACCATGTTATATATATATAAATATGCTTTGGTGATGAAAAACATTGGGTATCTCAAAGGAAAGCTGACTAATTAAGGCACCATGAATGTTAATGTCTCTATTTTTTTTGTTTTTGTTTTGCATGGCCATTTTGGTCTTATTTTGTAATTAACTGTTTTCTTAATAACAATTAATTTTCCTTAAACTGAATATTAGATAATACTTTAATGAGCTGACAGTGTATATTCTTTCCTTTTACGAAGGGAATTAATAGGCTATATGTAAATGCTAAGAATTTGAGTGAAAGGGATTTTAAACAGAGGATAACATGACTTTCGAAGTTACTTTTAATTTGAAGATGCTATTTGAAAATCATTGAAAAGAATATTTATTTGTATGCATCTACTTCGAAGGTATGCATATGATATTACACGCTATTATTTAAAGATTAAAAAATTAGTTCAAAATTTTTGCGGTAATTTTAATTCCGTAGGAGGAAGAATGTTTGTTCAGATCCCACATTCGCCCTATCCGTTAACTAATTTTTCTCTTTATTATTATTTTTTAAATGTTTCTGTTGGGATAATTGGGAATCTTTTTCATACTTATTTTTTAATTTTATAATAAGAAAGTTATTTTTTATTTATCTTAATAAATACTCGCTTTCTTTTTTCATGATAATATTTTCTTTATAATTAAAGTAGCATTTTTAAGTTAGTCTCTTTTTTTTTTTCAAAACAATCTTTTTTTTTAAAAAAAACTTATCTTAATAATTCCTTTTTAAAATTAATATGCAAGATTTTTTACGTTTTATTTGACAAGCTCTAATAAATTTTCTTTTAAAAAAATTATCTTAGTCCTTTTGTTATTGTTATTTGAACCTCTCTTTTTAGATTTTATGAAAAAGAAAAGAAAAAAGAAAACAAGTAGTTTTGTATTTGTAGAATTATATGAAAATAATTTAAGATGTATTAAAAAATTAACACTCACATAACCCTTGAGTCTAGTTGGAGAGCGGATCTTGTGTGGTGGTGACAATGGAGAGGAGGATTCTAATGGTTGAGGTTTTCTTTAACGGAAGTGAAGGTTTGTGTAGTCTATGTCTTGGACTTGATTGAAGCCTTGGGCTATAAGTTTGTCCTTGTAATGAGCTATGGTATCATAAACATGAAGTTAAGTTGGTCTTGAACATCCATTTAGAGCAACATTTTTTGTGATTGTACGAGTGGCCGAGTCTCTGGTCCCAGGTTCCCTTTTTCCAGAAGGGCTAAACATTCTAAGAACATTGTTGCCCTTAAATGGGGAGTTTCGATGGGTGAAGTTTTTAGGATTTGAGGTGGTGGTCATTGATGAGTGTTGTAGATGAAATATTACTTTGGGTTGGAGTAGGGAACCTGTTTGTACATAGGTAACCACGATAAGGGTTATGTTATTGGAGGGTGAGGGAGTTGTTGTCTTTTTTGTTGATTGTTGTAGGGTAGTTGTTGATGGTATTAGTTAATTCTGTTGGGGGAAGTGTAGGAGGTGGTGTCGTGTTTGTGATTGTGATTGTGGGTTTGGAGATTGGAAGTAGTAGTGTTGGTGGTGCTGTGGATGGTGTATGGGTAATAATTGTTTCAATTGAGGGCGGGGAAATGTGTGTTCATCGAATATGAAATGTATTAAGATGAGTATTGTTGGATTCAATGTCGTAAGTAACAATATACTTTGTGTGTTGGTGGTGTATCTAGAAATACGCATTGAGGTGCTTTCAGTGACGGTTGCTGAGGCTGCCGGTGGGTCTTTGCCCGAGGAAGCATGACAAGGTGAAAGTTCTCACTTTTGTATGGGTGGGTTTTCTTTTATACCAAGGTTGTTATGAGTATTTTGAGTGTTGTTGACCAAATGTTGAAATTTGCGCTCCCCAAGTTCATTTTGTGTTGTAGGTTTATATGGGCATCTAGCTCGGTTGATGTATGATGCCATTGTAGAGAGGGGTATTGGGTAAGTTCTTGGGAGATGTAGCCCTTCCTTTGTTTTGAAATATTTTATTAGTGGTGGCAATTGCTTAGATGTGAGACATGAGAAATTTGAATCATGCTCGAATTAAAGCTTTTGGTCATTCTTGAGAGGGAGGAGTCTTGCTTGTTTATTGGTTTGAGTTGAAGGTGATTTTGGTGTATCCAAAGTTTTTAGTTGTAGGATGAAGATCTTTGCGAGTCATGGCCTCACATTATTATGAAGAAATATAGCGGTAGAGATCATGAAGTAAATAAAGAAACTATACATATCGTTGGGAAGAGGATGGATCGAAATATTTGTTTTGTAATAATATTTTATTATAGATGGTGACGTCTTTGTCAGTGTTTGTAAGATGATTCATGATTTTATTTTCTTAATGATACTTTAGGAACTATACTATTGTTGCAATTTAGAAAAAAAAAAGACTTCAGTTTGAACAAATTAGAACTGCGAGACAATGTTTATTTAAAAATTTGTAATAGAAATTGTTATGCATTATCGAGTTTAGCTATAAGATAGTAGTTTTGATAATTCATCATGTCAAAGAAAACTATCCAACCATAACTACAATCTGAGAAGAAAGACATTAATTACAAAAAGATAATTATTTTTGCATGTAAGAAAAAGGAATTTTTTCAAATTATTTGGAATCGTTGATAACATTTTACTTTTTTATCTAAATTTTATATTTGCTCCATAACTATCTACTAGTTTTGTCAATGACTATTCAAGCCTGCAAATCCTTATTTTTGTCATATTATTAAAGGCTATGTTTTTTGCTATCTTTGATATGTTACCAATTTAAAATAATTTATATTTATACTTATACTATATACGATAGAAGAAATAAAATTATATATATATATATATATATATATATATATATATATATATATATATATATATATATATAGCACCAAAAGCCTATTAAAATTAAGTTAAAAAAAATAATAATAAAACTCTTATCATTTGATTACAAGATGTCGTTTTCCCTTATATAAATACTTAACTTCCAAAGAATTTAAGAAGAAGCCTATGGAACATAAGGGTTACTGCCTATTACTCTAGATGGAAGACCAACTTCTAGAAAACTTGCTACTGTAAATGTTTTATCTCCAACTTGATTCCATTAAGTGTTGTGCTTTGGTAAAAAAGCAAAGAAGACCAAAAACAAATTTAAGATTAGGCCCTTGAAGGCCTCTAGCAGAACCAGACGTTAGACCAACAACAACATGGTATATTAAGGTTGTTGGCCCTCAGATCTATGCCATTGAAGACCATTACATTTCTTGCTTCATCTACAGAGCTCCACAAAAGCAAACTTCTTCTCATGCATGGGCTATATATTCGTTAACACCAGCATCAGCTGGACCAACATGTATTACCCTAAAGGCCACCATAACTTGGCTAAAAAATGTTGCAACAAAGTGTTCATTAGCACTAGAGGAAATGCTTCCAACATATACTCTTCAAGAATGCCAATTTTTTTGAAACTGTCGAAGTTATCCTTACTAAAATAAGCATGATGGAGAATTATACAAATGAAGACAATGTTACATGTATATAAATATGCTTTGGTGATGAAAAACATTGGCTATCTCAAGTAAAGCTGAATAATTAAGGCACCATGAATGTTAATGTCTTTAATTTCTTTGTTTTCATGGCCATTTTGGTCTTATTTTGTAATTAATCTTAATAATAATAATTTTTCCTTGAAATGAATATTGGATAATACTGTAATGAGTTGACAGTGTATATTTTTTTCCTTCTCTGAAGGGGAATAACTAAGCTATTTCTAAATGCTAAGAATTTGAGTGAAATGAATTTTAAACAGAGGATAACATGATTTTTGAAGTTACTTTTGACTTGAAGAAGCTATTTTGAAAATCATTGAATAAAAACATTGATTTGTATGCATCTACTTCGAAGGTATGCATAGCTGACTAACTTAAATGTGAATAACTTGTGCATGAATAATAACATATTATTTGAATGCGCATCAAAGAGCATGAAATCATATCCTGAAGCACACAATGATATGTGCAAGTTTTAAAGTTTCCTGACACACATGTGCTCTGAACAACATACTAAATGTTCGATTGTGTGGATCGAGAATACTGTGAAATTAAGTTGAATTGAGTATTATCTTCTTTAAAAAGCATGCTAAATTATTTAAATACCTATTTTGCAATTGATCTGAAAAATCTGTAGATATATAGAATTTACAAAATCAATCTTTTCTAAATTAGAATAAAAATACTAAATTATGCATTATCTTTAATGGACCTCTTCTCTATAGGACTTGATCGTAAATTTCATTGGCCCAGTCTAATTATCCTATTAAGGAAAACTAAAGTTGATGAAGCTAAGTGATGCATAATTAGTTATCTTTCTTTATATAGAGATTCAAGTTGATAAGACAGACTAATAATTGAATATTAAATTTAAACTCTATTTTTGCATGAAATTTTCAAGTTTTTTGCCGACCCCACTTAGTGGGATTAAGGCTTTGTTGTTGTTGTTGTTGTTGTGAAAGTGATTTATCTTAAATAAATATTCTCAATATTACTGTATTTTCTAAAAGAAAATACAGTAATGAGTTAAATCACAGGTTTAATCCTCTATAAACAGAAAAGACTCTAAAGGGTTTATAATGTAACAAATGAATTCATCACTTTGAACTCCATCACTATAAGTGAGATAGAGCTAACAAAGCTTAAATGAAATAAAAAAAATCCCTAATCTTGATCGAGTTGATATAAGTTTTGAACTGGCGTTCACTTTCAAAATTAAATTTTACAGTCTACTTAAACAAATTAAAATGTTACAATTTTTGAATCCAATCCTCTGTAAGCGTGATAGAATTAAGAGGAGTAAATATTACATGTAGGAAATATTCTTAAGAATTCATCAGTTATAATAGAATGATCTTTCAGTAGAGGAATAAATAGCTGAGTTCAAGCAGTTTATATTAAAGTGCGAGCTAGTAGAGCTCGATGACCACACCATAGCTCGATGTCTAGGGTGATTGAGGTCATTTATTGATAATGTGGTATAGTTATAACCTTATTAAAAATTACAACAATAACAAGTTCACTCCGCCCTTCGAATAGAGTTCAGTTATTAGGTCAGACATCAGGAGTACACTAAAGAAGAAACCCATACAAAGTGGAGAAAGGTAGAGATCATTTGTACTCCTTAATTCATCCCAACTAGGAAGTGTTTCAAGTGTCATGATTTTGAGCACATTATGTTCGATGTCCCAAACAGGAAGGTGATTTCTTTCATTGAACAAGGAGCAATTTATATCATCATAAAAGGCTTACAAGTTAAGCCCCTACGTGTACTTTGTAATAGTGCTCCTAAATATCACACTCATCAATTCTTTGGATGCTAGTTTTGGTTAATATTATTAAGGCTCCTCCTAGCAGTTCATATCTTTACTCACCTTATTTGGAACTCTTGTATCTTAAAAAATAGCTCTTCCCCACACGATCACATTTTGAATCAGAGCCTTATTCCTCTTCATATCACAAACCTATACCGGTTATAACTTTGGGCTTAATGAAATTTACTATTTGCATTTTTTTGGTTATGTTTTTTAGTTTATCTGTCCATATCTGCTATTCCTCAGCTTGCTGCTTTGGTTTGTTTGGTGCTCTAGCCTAGGATAAGTAGTCTTTTTTATTCCTTAAGAAAAAACTTATTTCCTCATACTAAATATCTAAACCTACTTTAGTAAGTTTTTGGGTTGTTGTTTGCTACTATTTCTTATCCTTTTATAAGATACATTACCCGTTGATATAATTTGCCTATGTCTTTCTTGTTTTCACTTATGGTAATCTGGCTCTTTATGTTATATATTACTGAGGCTTGCTTTTATAAATATTCTGTTGTTGGGGGTAAATTTTTAATATATTTTAAGGAATATAGACATGGCCACTTTGGTAGTTTAATTTATTCTGACATATTATTCATTCTTTTGTTTCTTTTTGAGAGCGATGATGATACATCCATATTAGATGCACAAGTACTACTATTGTTTGCTATATAGGCTCCTCCTAGCTTTCTTATTTTGTTTGTGGCTTTTTCTTTTTATCCCTTTTTGGTTTACTCCCTCGAAATACTCTCCTTGAAGCAACATTATATGACAAAGGTAATGTTATTTTTTATTAGTTCATGTTTTTTAAAATTTAAATTTTGGCTATATAATGCTATACACTCATTAACCTGCCGTATATATGGCACCTAGAACTTAGATCAAATAGTTCAAATGCTCAAATTCCTACAAACCTCGATGGAGTTCAAATTCTGATTGCTACTGAATGGATTACTGTCGGCATATTTTTAGGTTATGTGTTGTATTTTGAAAAGGGGTCGCCTACAGAAATTGTTGGTGAATTTTAGATTTTAAATTTAATTTAAATATAAATATAATTTAGAAAGTAGTATTTTATTTTGAAAATAATTTTAAGTTTGAAATTTTTTTAAGATATGAAATCAAACCGATCTCACATCCCAAATAGTTTATATAAACGAGTACCACACCGCAAACCCTGTATATATCCCGAAGAACAGATACACTGTTTGATGATGGGGCTCGATTAAATAAACTAGAAGATTTGTGACATCCGTTTGGTCTGCGAACCAATTTTATAAGCCGAAAAGTTCCCCTGCTTAATATAAAGGAATTAAACAGGGTTTATATTACCTAGGTTCTTAAAGTTCCCTATAAGGGCAAGCCCCTATAGTTAATTACATCTTAAATGACGGGAATCATTTAAGAAAACTCTCGATAATGATCAGTGGTTTTGCTCTCAAGAATTACGAAGTTTAAGGTTTTCAAAGGATTGGATTTTGGAAATTTCAATAGGGATTAGCTCAAATTTGGAACAGTTAGTTTTAGGAGTCCAAAGGAAGAGAAGTAGAGGATGTCACAGACCCAAAGTGAACTTCGGTGACTTCCCGACTATCCTATTATTTGGCTTCAAATTGAGAGTTTATTTAATGTTTCAATCCTGCCAGTTTTAATTAATTAGAACTTATATTTGCATGACATGATCATACAAATAGCCTTGAAGATGTGAGGGTTTATGTCGTACCAAACGACTACCTCTGAGTCCTAAGACTGGTTAGGGCTTAATTTGCATGACATGATCATGCAAATGCCTAACGAAGTGTTGAGGATTTATGTTGCACTAGGCAAACTACCTCGAAGTCCTATGGCTTGGTTATTTAATTCTAAGAAAGGTTTTGCTGAAGTAGATCCGAGTTTTGCTGATGACGATGGCCGTGCTGCCCACCATACTCCTAGCTCCTTGTTGTTGCAGAGGTTTAGTTTTAGATGTCATAAATAAGGAGATGAGAGAAGTGTTCTAGTTTAGATAGAATCTTAAAATCCAAGTGTTTTTAATATTTTAATTAAACAAATCTTAAAGTTGGTTAAACAGAACCGATTAAGATCCCACGGTTCCGTCATCCCGGCACCGTTATTTTCATTGAATTCACTTAGTCCAAATGAATTTGCTAAACTCAACTGAATGAGTTCCACACTTTCATTTAGATCGTGGGAAATCCCGTTAGCAACACATGTGTTACATCATCCGAGGTATTCCCGATCATTCAACGAGATGTTTTAATTTAGTTGCAATTATAGTTTTGTTGTTCTGTTTGTGATTAAATTTTGAGTTGTTTTATATTTTGAATGTTGTGGCGGTGAATTTTATCTTGCAATGACTTTTAATTTAGTTTTGGTTTCAGTTTAGGGACTATCATAAAGGTTTTGGTTTTCATGCAACAGTTTATTTATCATGCAAGAAAAGTAAAATACAGTGCATATAAGTAAATTGCAATAAAGTAAATTGCAATTAAATAAAAGCGTACCTGGAGGGTCTTCCCGTCATCCAAAGCTGCACTTAAAACACATGTTAGAGCATTTAAATATTTCAACCTAGGTAAAGCTAAGGGAAAGGGTTTTGGTTATCTACCAGAATCATAATCCTATAACTAGTCATCTCCTATGACGTCTAGGTTGTTGTGTTTTGATTTAGGGATGATTTTTTTCATCAAAGAACAATTAAATTCAATTGTTCTTCTAAAACATCCCGTCATATTGAGGAAGTGCTTAGGACGAGTCCTAAACATCTTTTCAATATTTCTGGGATTATTTTGAGTCCAAATGAATTTTTATTGTACGGATGAATTGATCATCCAAGGATTTGTATTTTTGTTTTGTTTCTTACTCAGTGAACTTAGGCGTTTAATTACCTGATGAATGAAGTGACATCTCACTTAATACTCTATTTAAGAGTTATAACAATTAAAGTCTTTAAGGGCAAGTTGGTTTATCGAGAATTTTAATCATTCTTAATTACAGGTTTGAGTTAATGGTTTAAAGTGTTTTAATTTTAATTATGAGGTTTCAATTAATAATTTTAAGTTTGGAATAGTGTTTAAATTATTTTAGATTTAATTCTTAATGATTTCATTTAGGTTTGTTGTTAAATGATTTTTAATTCAATTTGATTTTGATTTAATTTAATTTAAATTTAATTTAATTTGAATTTGAATTTAATTTAATTTTAATTTTAATTTTTAATTCAATTTAATTTAATTTAATTTTAATTTTAATTTAATTTAATTTAATTTAATTTAATTTAATTTTAATTTTAATTTAATTTGATTTAAAATTTGATTTTAATTTTAATTTTGATTGTTAGTTTTAGTTTAACTTTAATTTTAATTTGATTTTTAATTTAATTTGATTTTAATTTTAGTTTTAATTATTAACTTAGATTATTATTTTAAATTTTTAATTAAGAATTAAATATTGTTAAAGTGACTCATTTAGGGATTTTTAAATTAAAGAATAAATGTCCTCTTAATAATATCCCTATTTTTTTTTAATGATCCAAATTTAAATATATTATTTCCAAAATTTAAATTATTTAATTAATTAAAGTTTCATTTTTGATATTTTCAAAGTGTTTAATGGGTTCCTACCCCTTAATTTCCTTAAGTTTCAATCATCCAAGAGAAAGTTAAAATCAAATATTTTACCCCCCATTTTGATTAAACCTAAAGTTTTAATTAAGGGTTAAAAATTTTAATTACCTTTATGCCCTTTTAAGCTTATTTATTTCATAACTCACTAAATTGAGCTCAAATGAATTTGAAATCTTTATGTCACCTCACTCATATGTCAATTAAGACATTAGAGGAGAAAATGTGATTTTTCTAAATTTAATTTATTTATATAATTATTTTTAGTAGAAAATAGGGGGTTTTCAAAGAAAATTCAACAACATGGCCAAGGAAAAGTTTATGTCCTTAAGAAAATAATGGGATATTCCTAATGACTAGAGAACCACTTGGACCAATTTTGGTGATTTTTTGAGTTATATTTTATTTATTATGATTATTTTGAGTTTTAGAGTATTAATTAATTTTAAAATAAAATAAAAATTGAAAAATAGATTATATATTTTTCATAAATCTCTCTGACCTCAAAGAGTCCAGAGAAATAAATTTTATAATTTTTTGATTTTTATTTGATTTATTAGAATTATTTTAGTGAAAAAGGTTTAAAATTCATTTTTTTAATATTAAAAATTACATTAAACCTTTAAAATTCAATATCTTATCCTAGGGACTTAGGAAAAATATTTGGTTTGTTCCTAAATGATTAGGAGTCAAAATGTGACATTTTTATGATTTTTAATATTTTTGTGATTTTTATTATTTTTTAATTATTAAAATATTAAAATATGGTGAAAAAATTAACTATTTTAGAAAATTTCAATTTTAATTTTCCTGAACTCCCCTGATATCAGAGAAACTCAAAAACCATTTTTGTGAATTTTTGAAAAGTTTTTTTGGAGTTATGAATTTTTAAAGTTCCATTTTAGTTATGTAACTTAATTAATCCATTTAGTAGGGTTAAACATTTCCAATTGATTCCAAATTTTTATGTGAGGTCTCTCTGATCCTAAGAATCAGTGGAGAATTATTTTCAAGTCAATTTGATGTGTGGTAACCCTAATTAATTCAAATTCAATTTTAGGGGTTTAGGCCAATTAATGTTATTATGAATGAATTAATTCAAAATATATTTTTCATAGGGTTCTCTGTCCTAAGGAACATCACCAAATTTTTCTAGAATTTATTTCACAACATGCTAATTATTAAAATTAAAATACCTAAAACAGTGAAATGAACTTGAAAAATCAATAACTTTTCACAGAGATAGCCACTGACCTTGAAAAATTCAGGGAATATTCCCAAGATCAGAGGCTTCAAAAGCTCTATGGTCTCATGCCATGGTGAATTGTCTATGCAAATGAAGAATCAAAATACTAAGAATAGTAAATAAATTATTAAAAATAAAATACTCATTCAATTAACTTGATTTCTTTTCCACATTATTCTCCTCTGTTCACTGAGAAAGAGGGTATTTTTATTTTATTTTTGTGATTTTTCTATGCAAAGATATGAATTTTTGAAGTTCTGGGCATTTAAATAATTCAAAAATACCCTATTTATCTACTTATCCACGCGGCGCCAGCGCAACATCGGTAGCTCCGAAAGTCCACGCGGCGCATTCCCATTCGACGCCGCCATCCGACTCAGCGCTCCGGGGCCCGCGGTTCATGTAACATTCCCTGGTCCGGCGCAATCTGAACCGTCCGCTCGATACACGCGCGATCCAACGGCTCCCGGTCATCGTCTACAACTGGTGTGCACCCGTGACCGTCCACACTTAAACCACTAAGATCTCACTCGATTCTCGATGGATTTTCGTGTTCTTATGCTCTATGGATTCGTCTTGAAGAGACGAACACATCCATACGGTTTATAGGCTACGAAATTAACTTAAACAAAATGGAGAATCACTGGAAGCTCGGGAGGAAGAGTGAGTTCATACCTTTGGTCAGAGAAGTGAAGCTTCGATCTGAGAGTTGTGTCACCTTCGATTGGGTCCAGGCAAGCTCCAGATGAAGTCTCTGGCTCTGGGGAATTTTCTAGGTGTGAAAGTGACCAAGCCCGATCACAAAGCTTGGAGGCTAGAAGCAATGGCTGGCCTGGTGAGGGGGCTTTTGCTGGGGAACTTCTCCTCTTGGTCTGGTGAAGGTGTAGGACCAATTAATTTGGAGATTGGCTCACTGTGGTGAAGTGTCCTGTTTTTGGGTGGATTTTCAACTCGGAAATCGAGCTCCGTCAATGGGGATTAGAGGCGAAGGAACACCGGGGATCAACTGCTCTCGGGTTAGGAGAAGGTCCTGGAGCAATTTTGGCGAGTTTCCTTAAGGTCCGGTTCATCTCCTTTTTTGGCCGAGAGGTGGTGGTGTTTAAATAGAGGTGGGCGGAGGGCCTCCGTGGGGGTTCGAAGGCTTGGATCGACTGCTTAGGGCGAGGGAAGAACAGCCATAGTGTTCAATCGGGTTGGGACAACTCGGCAAGGAGAAATTCAAAAATTGGCTCACATGGGTGCTCTCGGCCCGGTGGTTTCCGGCGGCCGTGGTGGTCGGCCGGCCAGGGTCGGTCACCCTCGAGGTCGGGAGGACCGAGTCTTTGGAGGTTTGTGCAAGCAATTGTCCAATGCCAAGTGTAAAGGGTTGGATTTAAGTGGTAAAGGAAGAAGAGTGATTTTGGGTTCACATGTGTCAACCCATGTATTTGGGCTTGGTTCACCTCCCCATGGTCTGATTTTGGGCCAAGGGGATCAGTTGGGTCAGCTGCCATGGAGTGGTGAAGTCTCCATCAAAATAGTTTAAGTTAATTTTGGGTTATGGTGTTGCATTAAAGTGGTTAAAATGGCTTAAGGAAGGCTTAGGAAAGGATTCCCTCTTCTTTCCATTAATGGCTTGGTGACAAGTCAAACCCCCCATGGCTTCATGTGGCTTGTCCATGGCTTACATGTGGCTCCATTTGGCTCATCCTTGGCTTAGGAAAAGTGAATTCATTTATATGAAAAAGGAATTTGGAGATTTTGGCAATTTAGTGAAAAATTTAGATGGTGCTTGATTTAGGTTGATTTGATGATTGATTTGGGACTTAGGAATTGATTCCAATTAAAGGGATGATGAGAAGGAATTGTCATGTGGGCTTTGGAATGAGTTTGGGCTTTTGGATTTCACTTTGGATGGGCTTTCAAGATGGTTTAGGAAAGTGGGCTTTTGGATTTTAGGATGGGCTTTTGGATGAAAATTTTGTGAAGGACCATGTCAAATAAATGTTGCAATTGGTTTAGGGATGTTTCATGAATGGTTTGGAATCAATTTGGTGTGATTTGGAGTAGAATTGGGTTGAATTTGGGCTTTTTAGTTAAATGAGCCAAAGTGGGTCAAATTGGGCTAACTTGGTTTAAGGTTGGGCTAAAGTTGGATTTGATGTAAAATTAATGTTGAGAAATGTTCATGGGAGTGTCACAAAGAGTTTTCAACTTTGGTTGGGCTCTAATTTTGGGATTTGGGCCCATTTGGGTTAGGTTTGGGCTTAGGTCAAATTGGGGATTTTAGTTTTGGGTTAGGTTTGGGTGGAGTTTAGGTTCAAATTTTGGACAAATCAAGTTAGTGTTTTGTTTGTGGGAATGTTAGGAAGTTTTTAGAAAAGATTTGGGGCCAATTGGGGTTGAGTTGGGTTGGTTTGGGCTAGGTTTAAGTCATGGACCAAAATTGGGCCTTAGCTTCAAATTGAAATTGGGCTCAAATGTCAATCAAATTGGACTTGGATTTGGTCTAAATTGATATTGGGGATGTTGAATTGAAGTTTAGAATTGCATTGGACCAAAATTGAGGTTAATTGGGGTGGTTTGGTTTGACATTGGGTTCACTTGGGTTTAAAATTGGTCAAATTGGGGGTTTTGGTAAAAGTGGGGTAAATTGGCAAAATTGGCCCATGGTATAGTTGGACAAAATGAAATTGGGAATATTTGGGATTTTCTGAAATTTTTTGGGAGTTTTCTGAATTTTTGGATTTTTGGGGTAAAAGGGTATTTTTGGTATTTGGAGGGTATTGGGGGTACTTTTGGAATTTTTGGTATTTTTGGCTGTGGCTGATCAATTTGAGTGGGGGGGAAATGTTTAGGTCTGATTTTGAGGACTTTTGGGTAATTTAGGCAATTTTGCAAATTTTGGGTAGTTTCAAGGGCTTTTGGTTGGTTTAGTAGGTGTAGGGCCCCGGGGGTCAAAAATTAAAATTTTGGAAAAATGAAGATTGATAAAATTTGAGTATGATGGAATCATTTTGGTTGAGCCATGAAGTCATATTAAGCTCATATAAGCCATGAGAGGACTCATTTGAGGCATTCACTATGTTGTTCCTAACCCTCTTAGCTAGGGGCTTAGGGGTTAAGGACCATCCATATGAATCATCTACATGAGTCAGGAAGTCAAGTTGGTTGAGTGTGGTTTTAGGACTTGGAATGTGTGTGATAGTGTAGTGTATGTGCAAGTCAACCCTCACCAGACCAGGCCACCCAGGGTATTCCTAAGGCCAAAAATGTCCTATAGGGAACTCATCCTTTAAACCTCCACATTTGATTTCAACCCTCTAGGTGATTGGGGGTCTACAATCAAGCTTGTGAGGTTTGCAGGGAGTTAAGAAGTGTTTGAATTTCTAAGTGGTGGGTTCCATTTCTAGTCCTCTAAGATTAGTCAAAGGAAAAGCCTAAGGCTAGATCCTAAGTACTAAGTAGAGAGAAGAGAAAAGTCCTCATCAAAAATGAGGTCAACAATTACCTAAGCTCTTTTTTTGTAGAGAACTCTCTATTTTTCATTTTGTCTTTTTTGACATGTAATTTGATCTTTCATAATAAAATGGCTGAGCATGCACCATCCTCAAATCCTCCTTAAGAATGAGCCAACCAAGACAAGACTATCTTTATCAAATAATAATAATAATAATAATAATAATAATAATAATAATAATAATAATAATAATAAAACACATATTTTAGAATACAAGTTAATATTATTATTTGATATGTTTTAATTTAAAATAAATTTATAATCATCATGTGTTGCTGATTTGTTCATCAAACACTGACATAGACTCTTCAATTGCAATGTGAAATGGACTCTCAAATCTGAATTTAGAACTTATCTTTTACTATTATTATGAATATGTGTATATTTAATGGTGAAGAATGTAAACAATATCATATGATTAATTTTTTGATGGGGTTCATTGATCCAATTAATTAAATAGATTATCATCAGAGTATTTCTTCAATTTATGTTTAAAAAGTATTATTAAAATTTTTGCCTTTAAATCAACTATATAACATTATTTCTAGCCTATCATCATATAAATTTTTTGTTGTACAAAATGCCCCATAATATTTATTAAAAGGATCACAAGCTAGAGAAACATGAGAGACAAAATTACAAGATTATTACAATGATTTTTTCTTTTATCCTTATAGGAAAAAATGTATTTTATTAAATATTTCTTTTAAAATACAAACACATAGCTCGATATGGATGTCTCTTCGACTCACTAAAAAATACCACTATTCCTATTCAACTCAATTATATATGAAGCGCAAATAAAATTATCTGCGTTCGCCTTATTTGCTTAGGGAGTCGAAGATGAGCTATTGCCAAACAACAAACTATTTTGATAGCTCTACACACCGCTTCAACTAAAAAACTTCATAAAAACATTTTTATTTCATCGAAATATATTTGTACCATGATTAAAAAACCTAATCATTAACTCTAAGTCTTGCAAGTGTGGCTAGAACATCACTAAGATGATCGTCAATCCATTCTTCTTTACCCTTTAACGATGGTATGAGTTCATAAGCCTCTTTACAAGTCACCGGACCAGCATTTACTATCATACGTATCTCCTTATCAGTGCACAAGCCTTGGAGACTTTCCAAGATTTCTTTAACAGACTTTACATTAGTATAGTGAACGATAGCTTCCTCTTCTGGAATGGGCGGAAGCTTGCCAAACGCAACTTCATATCCACGTCCAGAGGAGCTCCCTATAACTTCTTTTCCTTTGCTTTTGTCCCTACGCCTTTTATCAGCCATAAGAACTCAAAATCTGGAAAGGAAGAAAATATACATAATATGAGAAAAAAATGAAGAAATTGTCACATTATTGGTGTTGTTATAGTAAGAAAAACAAGTTTTGCCTTATGGACAAAAAATTATTATGTCAAGAGGATGGATCTATGTGCGGAGAATATATAGGACTTAATATTTTTACTTAATTGACCTCCTCTATAAGAAAATATCACAATGTCTAACATATGGTTTTTGTTAGACATTGATATAATGTCAAACTTTTAGGTTTTATGATTTGTTCTAAGTTTAACATATTTTTTGACTGTGAAATAGTTACATATGAATTAGTGGGCTCACAATCTTTTGAAAAATATGGATATAATTGCCCCTGAATCTATTTTTTACAATAAAAAATACTAACTATATCATTTTGTTTGTATAAGTATAATTCTATATATGTTTAATAATAGCATTATGGCTGTATTTTTGCAGCCTTAAATAGTTAGAGAGCCTTGATAAGAAAATTAAACCTAAGCAATATTTAAAACTTAGGTTAAATTCATGCTCACCTTGGAAATAAAAAGTATTTGGCTCAATTTGTAGCATGAGATGTGTGTTATATCATTAGGCTTGACTTATAACTGCTTATTTATATGTGGTGGTTGAGTCAAAGCTTTATAGGAAAGTATAATAAAGGTAATTACATCAAATAATGAATATGAATTAAAAATTGCTTTCCATAAAATAAAAGATATAATGCTTTTGGCACTCATTTTTAAAGATATTAATTTACCCCCATTTATTATACATTAAAATTGGGTGCAAGGTATAAGAGATATAAAATTACTAAATATACTATGTAAGAAATATTTCTTATTTAATTTCTTATAATAACTTGCAAATTATTCTTTATATTTTGAGATTGTCGATCATAAATTTCTATCGTTAATATAAAACTCTTTTATCATTGATATATATATATATATATATATATATATATTATACATCATAAGTATTGTGGCCATGTTCATCCTTCTTTGGTCCCTCCTAGAAAAGGGGACTCGAGAGCATGGAAGTCGATGATAATGGCAAGAAAAAATGCTTCTAATGCCATGTATTGGGACCTTGGGGAGGGGAAGATTTCCTTTTGGCATGATCAGTGGTGTTTTTCTCTCCTGATGAGGTTAACCATGTTGAGGGCTATGAGGCTCTTTTAGTCTTTGACTGTTGGTTAGAGGGTGTTTAGAATATACCCTTGCTCAGGAATCTCACTGGTGAGGCTACCCATAAGATTGCTACTTTACCTATTACCACTCATTAGAGAGATGCTCCTATATGGAAATTTAATCCTACTAAGTCGGTCACTAAAGCTTTTTATAATTTGCTTCATGTATTTACAAATTGGGAGTGGGGCCAAACTATTTGGCATAAATCAATCTCTCCCTCTATCTCCTTCTTCTTGTGGAGGTTCTTCTTCTCTCTTTTACCTCTGGATGATATATTAAAGCTTAAAGGATCAAAATTAGCTTCAAAGTGTTATGTTTGTAGTGATGAGGAAGACATATTAACACATGTATTCTATGAATGTCCCTTTACTGCTACTGTTTGGAAACTACTTGGCACTTATTTTGGGGTCTCTTGGCCTGTCGGTTTTGTGTGCCATATTTGATGTTGGCTTGGAGATCTTCTCCACATTTTAGACCAAATATTGCCCGCTTCTCTCTCCTGTTACTTTGGTTTATTTGAGGTGCTCGAAATAATTTTAAACATGGTGACAAACCTTCTTCTCCCTCTGTATCTGACACTTATATTATCTCCCATTACTATAAAATATGCAGAAATTTTGGTGGAGGGGTTATGTCCCATCAGGGCAGTACTTCTGTTTTGGTTAATTGGTCCCCTCCGGTGGGCCATTGGGTTAAGTCAAATGTGGATGGCAGTTGGACCTCTGATGAAGCTGGGGTTGGTGGTGTTTTTAGAGATCCCTTGAGGAAGCTATTATTCTTTTTTGCCTCCCCTGTAGTGGCCTCCTCTGCGGTTGAAACAGAATTCTGGGCAATTTTCCTTGCTTTGAAAACAAATTCTTTTTCACCATTTTCTAATATTATTATTGATACTGATTCTAGGTTGGTTTGTGAGGTCCTGTCTAGGAGGGCACCTCCTTCCTGGAATCTAATTTATCTCCTTAATAGGATTTGGCATATAATTGTTATTTACATATTAATCTGCAGGTGAGTTTTATTTACAGGGAAGGGAATGCCCCTACTGATTGGTTTGCTAGAATGAGCCATAACAGGATTGTGGTGGGTCTCTATCCTGATGGCCATTTTAAACTTTTACTTCATGGTGATACTTTGGGCATCCCTTTTATTAGGATTTGATGATCCTCCTCTCTTCCCTGTTTTCTGCCTCATCTCTGCTTGTCATTTCTGCTAGAGATTTTACTGGATTTCAACTTACTGGGTTTGATTGATGCCTTTTTTTTGTGTTTTCTAGTTTAATGTTGTATGATGGCATGTTGCATTTGTTTTTTTGCCCTGTTGCAACCTATTGGAGGAAGATTATATTAACTATGTCGCTCTTTTGCCCTACTGCCTGCTTTGGTTTTGTTTTTGATCACAAGGATGAGATCCATCTCTTGACTGGTGATTGGAATGGAGTATTATTATTTTGTTTCAGTCCATATATATATATATACATACTAAGATTCCTGTACCTGTACTCCTCTTTGGAAGGCTGCTTTTTGATTTGCTGATGGGGGATGGATATGCTACTTCTACTGAGTGGACTGTTTCTTCAGGTTTATTTGGAGGCTATTTTGCTGGATGCTTTTGCTTGTTTTTGTTTTATTGTGGCAGGGCCTTTAAAGAAGATTTTCTTTAAAAAGTTTCTTTTTTAATGATTACTTGCCTTAAAGTTCTTTGGATGATCTACAAGGATGCTGACTTCCCCTTCTCCTTAATGACTTCAATTTTGGTTTCTTTTACTGTGTTCTGGTCTTTTTTGCTTTGGAGCTGTTTTGCTGATTGGACCTTCCTGATTTCTGGCTCTCTCCACTTGAACCTATTTACTGGTCTGTCTCTGACTCGATGTTTAGTTGTGAAGCTACCATTTTGTTCCTGCCATATAGTCGTGATTATCACAATATTTACTTGTTCAGGTATACTTATTTTGGTTTATTTTGCTTTTTGGGTTATACTTGTATATTATTGGTTTTTTTGCGTGTGTTGTACACTGGGAGGTGAAACCCATAGGAGTGAGTTCTAAATGTAATTTTTTGGTTTCTAGACTGGGGATTCACCTCCATACCCTCTTTTGTAACATTTCTTTATTATATATATATATATATATATATATATATATATATATATATATATATATATATATATATTAGAGTAAAAATTTATATGTGGGACTCTCTCCCTTAACATATATCCTTTTTATTAATTATAAAGTAAGTTTAATGTTAATACATGCATAAAAAATAAATTTCTACTCATGAGTCATGGCCACGGATTTTTCTTAATATATAGGGTTTAGGGTTTATATATATATATATATATAAGTGGAAAGAGCGCTGTAGGCTCCCTACGTGTTAATTCGGGAAAATGTATATATATTTGGGCTAATTATATGCATGTCAAATATTGTAAATCTGCTCATCCTGCTACGGTTAATTGGAAAAGTGGGGACTCCAAAATCTGGAAAGCAATCTTGAAAATTAGGGCTGATGCCTCCAAGGATATTTTCTAGGATATTGGGGATGGGAAGATATCCTTTTGGCATGATAGCTGGGGTATGCCAAATCTTAGTCTGAATATGCAGCCTTCTTCTCAAGGAAATCTTCAGATTGCTGACTGCTGGTCTTTTGGGCATTGGGATATCAATAAGCTTAGAGATCCGGTTGGTCATGATATCGTTATGCTTATTAACCAAATACCAATAAATATGTCTAATTGTGATAAACCTATATGGAAGAAACTACCTCATTTATCCGTTAGCAAGCATCTCTATCACTCTTTCAATTCCTTTACTAAGTTGAAGCTGGGGATCGGGATATGGAAGCCTCTGTTTACACCTTCCATATCTTTCTTCCTTCGGCGGTTTTTCTCCCGTATTTTACCACTGGATGATATTTTAAAATTAAAAGGGTTGAGAATTGCTTCCATTTGCTCGTTTTGTAAGAATGCCGAGGAGACTTCTCCACACCTCTTCTTTAATCGCTCCTACTCTAAACACATCCGGACTAGGCTGGCCAATGTTTTTGGTACTACTTGGAACAATTGTCTGCTCTATTAATGCTTATTTGAAAGTCTGGAAAGATATAAATCAGTCGGGAAAGGTTTGAATCTGTTCCCTTATGTAGTGTTGTGGTTCATTTGGAGTGCTAGGAATTCTTTTAAGCACTCGGATTGTTATCCTTCATCTGATGCTACTTTCTCTAAAATTATGGCCTACTACAATAGGTCGGCCAGGATGTTACATACGGCTCCTAATTTTTCTAAAAGACCTATTATTGTTAAGTGGACGCCTCCTGTGTTGGGTTCCATAAAAGCTAATATTGATGGTAGCCGGTCCTGGTCTCACTCTGCCTGCGGGTGGTCCGTTCGGGGACCATCGGGGAACTGCTAGCCTTTTTTGCTCCCCGTGTTGGTCGATCGTCCTCTCTCGGCCGAGGTCCGGGCCCTTTTACTAACTCTAAAATCTGCTTATTATTTTCAATTTTAAATTTTTACATGTGGAAACCGATTCCGTAAAGCTGATTGATCTATATCTTAAATCGATCGATATTCCATGGAATTTGATGTTTCGTTTAGAAGAATTTGGAGCATTATTGCAACATCAAATTTGCATGTCAATTTAACTTTTATTCATAGGGAGGGAAATAGGCTCACGGATCGGTTAGCAAAAAATGCGGGTATCTCTCCTTCAGTTGGCAATATACCATCTCAACAACTAGCTCTCTTACTGCATGGGGACCGGATAAATTTGCCTTACATCAGATATAACTAGCTTTACTGTTTCCTGCATTGGATGTTTGTTATATTTTATTTTCTGTTACTGTTTCAATCCTTCTAACACAAAGAAGATATGTACATTGGTGTGGATGATTTCATTAGTAGGCCTGTATTTCTCTGGGGTGGCATTTGTTTTTCTGGTTTTGCAGGTGCGTCCGGGATTAAACTCCCATTGTTATCTGTATCTGATGGTGCCTCAGCATGTTAACTGCCAGTCCAGTGGTCGTCTCAAATATCGTGGATCTTACTGTCTCCATTATCTGCTGATGATTTTGGGCTTCTCTGATGAATTTTTCTTCTTGAATTACAACACTTTTTTGCTTAATCTAGTCCTCTTTTTTGCTATTTTGCTGTTGGCTACCCTTTGTAGTCCATCAGTTTTTGGACATTTCAATTTCCTGCACAATAGCTATATTTTTGGAGTTTTAGTTTGCGTGAGTTGTACCGTGGGAGGGGGGAGGTGGGAGACTGGACCTCTAGGTGTGCGTGTGAAATGTATTTTTTTGGGTTTTTGTAGTGGGGACCTGCCTCCCAAACCCCCTCTTTTTTGTAACACTTTTTGAGTATTAACATGTAGGGAGCCCCTGTGCTCTTTCCCAAAAAAAAAAAAAAAAAAATAATATATATATATATATATATATATATATATATATATATATATATATATATATACAGGTGTGTATATATATATATTAATCGCCAAAATATAAATCAACTGTCATCACATTATTAAAATATTACTTAAAACCAAAGTACTTCCCAATACCTTACAATTGGTAAACAAGCATTAATGTAAGATAACACCACCACTGTAACAAAATCAAAAGCAACAAAACACAAACTTTCTAAGCAAACAAAACCAAATTAAAATTCAATGTGATGTCCTTCAGTTGAGTTATTCAAATCCTTCTTATTACTTATATATATATATATGTTATCATAAAATATATATATATATATATATGTTATCATCACAAGAGGCAGACAAGTTAACCCCCGACGTGTACTCTGTATCAGTGCTCCTGAATCCAAAACTCATCACTTCTTTGGATGCTAGTTTTCTTTATTATTATTAAGGCTGTCATTCCTTATGTGTCAATTTTTTATCAGGGATGCAACCCTCTTGGGCCATACTTATACTACTGCTTGCAAAATCACTACAAAATTCTCCCTCCCAGCAGTTCATATCATTATTGACCTTATTCTGTTGTTAGGAGTAAATTTTTAATATATTTTAAGGAATATAGACATGATCGCTTTGGCATTTTAATTTATTATGTCATATTATTCATTCTTTTAGTTCTTTTTAAGAGCGATGATGATCCATCCATACTGGATGCACAAGTACTACTATTGTTTGCTATATGGCTCCTCCTAGCTTTCTTATTTTGTTTGTGGCTATTTCTTTTTATCCCTATTAGGTTTACTGTCTCGCAGCCCTCCTCCTGCATCCACATTATATGACACACATAATGCTATTTTTTATTAGTTCATGTATTTTGAGGATTTAAACTTTGGCTATATAATGCTATATACTGCTTGGCCTGCCATATATATGGCACCTAGAACTTAGATCAAATAGTTCAAATGCTCATGTTCCTACAAACCTGGATGGAGTTTGAATTCTGATTGCTACTGAATGGATTACCTAAGCTCTTTTCAGTAGAGAACTCTATTTTTTCTATTCCTTATAGTATTTTATTTGGTTTTACTATTGTTATGTCAATAGCCTTTCCTTCTCTCGCATTTAGGATCGGAAGTTTTTACTAGCATTTTTCATTTTATCTTTGTTGACATGTAATTTGAACTTTCATAATAAAATGTCTGAGCACCATCTTCAAATCCTCCTTTAAAACTAGCCAATCAAGACAAGACTATCTTTATCAAATAATAATAATAATAATAATAAAACACATATTTTAGACTACTCATTATGATTTGTTCATCAAACACCGACATAAACTCTTCAATTGCAATGCGAAATGGACTCTCAAATCTGAATTTAGAACTTAGCTCTTACAATTATTATGGATATGTGTATAATTAGTGATGACGGATGTAAACTAAATCGTATGATTAATTTGTTGATGGGGTTCATTGATCAATTTAATTAAATAGATTATCGTCAGAATATTTCTTAAATTTATGTTTAAAAAGAATTATTAGGATTTTTTTTTTGTCTTAAATTTAACCATATAACACTTTCTAGCCTTTCATCTTATAAGTTCTTTGCTGCACACAAACTGCCCCATAATATTTATCAAAAGGATCACAAGCTAGAGAAACATGTGCAACAAAATGACAAGATTATCATAATGATTTTTTTTTTCTTTTCTTTCCTTTGGTAAAATACCTTTTATTTAATGTCTTTTAAAATTGAAACGCATGGCTCGATGTGTCTTTTAAAGGTATGACAGGAATTAGAGGCAAGCTCTTGAGTTTATAAAAACCATTTCAACATGTCACTCACCACTAGGGGGTATAAATGTGCTGAACAGGAGCGACCCAGGCTCGACTCACGTTCGACTCATTAAAAAATACCACTAGTCGTGTTCGTCTCATTTACAACTTATGTGCAAAAAAATTAGCTGTGTTCAACTCGTATGCTTAGGGAGTTGAAGATGAACTATTCGCAAACAAGAGGCTCTTTTGACAGCCCTACTCACCACTCCAACACAAAAAAATTCATAATAAACATGTTTATTTCATTCAAATATATTTGTATCATGATTACAAAACCTAATCCTTAACATTAAGTTTTTCAAGTTTGGCTAGAACATAACTAAGATGACCTTCAATACATTCTTCTTTACCCATCAACGATGGTATAAGTTGATAAGCCTCTTCACAAGTCACCGGAGCAATATTTGCTATCATACGTATCTCCTTATTAGTGCACAAGCCTTGGAGTCTTCCCAAGGCTTTTCTAACAGACTTTACATCAGTATATTGCACTACAGCTTTCTCTTCTGAAATGGGTGGAAGCTTACCAAACACAATTTCAAATGGACATTTAGAGGAGCTCCCTGTAACTGCTTTTCCTTTGCAATTGTCCTTACACCTTTTATGAGCCATAAGAACTCAATATCTGGAAAGGAAAATATGTACATAGTATGAGAAACAATGAAGAAATTGTCACATTAATTGTGTTGTTATAGTAAGAAAGACAAGTGTTGCCTTATTGATGAACGATTATTATGTCTAGAGGATGTATGTGTGGAGAACAATTTTGATATATAACTCTTTATTTATGTGTTGGTAGAGCCAAAGCTTTATAAGAAAGTTATAATAAAGGTAATTACTTCAATTATTGAAAATGATTTAAAAATTGTTTTCCATAAAATAAAAGATATAATATTTTTGGCACTCATTTTTAAAGATAGTAATTTATACCCATTTATTATACATTAAAATAGAGATAATAGAAGCCAATAAAATTACTAAATATACTATACATGACATATTTCTTATAAAAACTTCCAAATTATTCTTCATCTTTTGAGATTGATGATCATAAATTTCTATCATTAATGTAAAATAATTTTTTAACTAAGAATATAAATGTGGGGCTCTCTCCCTTAACGTATATCTTTTTTAATAATTTGAACGTAATTTTAATGTTAACACATGCATAAAAATAAAAGTCTACTCATGAGTCATGGTTAAGCGGATAAGTAGAAGCTCTTCTGCTACTGAGCATTGATTTCTGGGTTTCAATTCAACATTTATAAACTTCTAATTTTAAAATATAGATGGATACTTGTGCAAAAATTTACTAACTTTTAAATTTGTGATTTGCCTAATTCTTAAAATTGATGGAGTAACACTCATGAAAATTTAGTTTTATCCCATATCTCAATATAAATCCTCACATTGTTAAAAAGTCAATGAAAGATGTCATATTTGAATTTTTATGTTGAGAAAAAAAAAATCAGTACACTGCACCTGGTATAGGTCAAAACTTAAGAGCACGACACTCTAGCACCCAGAGGTGAGCACCGTAGTGCTCATATGTATTGTCCCAACACCAAGAGTAGTAACAAAACAATGTCCAGTCCAGGCTCAAAATCTTGAGAGCATGAGATTGTGACACCCAAAGGTTAGCATCCCAACTCCCATTTGAGTGTCACTGCGCCCCCATGCAAGTAACCAAATTTGGGCAGTTTTCACAGAAATTCTCGGTTTTGTTGTAGGAAGAGTGTGCATTGAAGGATTGGATGTTTAAGTTTTCTTGTGTGCAAAAGAGAGGAGTGTCTTGGAGTTTTCCAAAGAGAGTAGATACTTGAATGTGGTGAAATTTATGCAATCCTCGTCATTGTCTTCACATTGGATTCTTTGGTTTGGTGTGGCTCTGTGTTTTTTTTTTCCGTTCTAAGGTTTTTCCATATTAAATTTGGTGTTTTTTTTATTTGGTTTTGTACACTTCTATTTTAAATTTTGCTTCGGATCTCTTGAATCTATTTTTTATGATCTCTCCCAAGAGTAACAAAATTACAAGCTTTTGTGATCTCTCTCAAGTGTAGCAAAATTACTAAATTAACTCGATTATTTTTTTTCTTTTTCTAAAAATCAAAATTATTTGAATATATCTCTTAAAATAGAATCATATGGCCCGATGTGAGTGCCTTCTTAATTTTTGAATTATAACACAATTGAACAAAAATTAGATACGAGTTCTCAAGTCCCAAAAACCATTTCGACATGTCACCTACCATTTCAATACAAAAACTTCACATAAAAGCCATACCATCATATTTTTTTCATTTAATTGAAAAATCGACTTTCTATATATTTGTTATTTGTTTAAATAACTAACTAATAAGTACCTAACTCAAGAACTAATAAGTAACATGAATCCTAAAACTCTATAAAATAAAATTGAAACATTTATACCATTACAAAGCCTAATCTTTAACCCTAAGTTTTGCAAGTGTGGCTAGAACATCATTAAGAGGTTCTTCAGTTGTTTCTTCTTTGTTCTTAAGGGATGGTATAAGTGCATAAGCCTCCTCACAAGTCCCTGGACAAGTATTTGCTGTCATACATATCTCCCAATCCGTACATATGCCTTTGAGACTTTCTAAGGCTTGTTTGACAGACTTTACATCAGTATATTGCACAACGACATTTTTAGTGTGCTCCAATGTACTTCTAAAAGCCTTTGGAATTTTGATAATTGGTTCCTCTAACGAGTCCAATTCTTTCTTCTTTCTTTGTAAAACATCAGCTGCTTCACAATCTGTAAGTAATTTAGCGCCTGGTGGAAGCTCAAATTCTTCCTTCACTTCTTCATCTTTAGGCATGGGCGGAAACTCAACTAATTCCAATTCATTTTCATATTCAGAGGAGCTTCCTATAACAGCTTTTCCTTTGAGTTTGTAGTTGCTCCTTTTTTCTGCCATTAGTGCTCAATTACTGCAAAGAAGACATAGAAATATAATATGAGAAATGATAAAAGTTCTTCGCACATATTTAGGTCACCTAAACTTAAAATTTAAATTTCAACCACTCAAAACTTCATTTCCCTTTGAAAGACGATTGGTCAATCCATTATTTGGATGATTCATATGTAAAAACTTCTTCACAAATTAATTTTGTCATGTAGTAAAGAAATTAAGCATTGCTTTGTTGATCCAAAAAGTTGCTTATTTGATGCTCAATTTCTAACTTATGCTTTTCATTTATTACTTTTGAAATATTGAGATGATAATAAATTTTTAGATTTTTATGACTTATTCAAAGAATAACTATTACTTGGTTGCAAAAATTAATAGCCAAAGCACAATATTTTGACAAATCAGGATGCATTTGGTAGTATATTTGATGCAAATTATAGAATAATTTTATTGTATAATATATACGTTGAATCAAATATTATTTATGTGCATTATACATATGATTGGCTACAAATTTGGAGAGATAGATAGAGAAAGAGAGAGGAATTGAACTTCATGATTTCTTATTACCAGAAACTGCAAGCTTCAGACAATAAGTTAATGTCTGGCATATAAGCAGGCTTGCCTTGTAACTTCATATTTATACATGGTGGTAGAGGCAAAGTTTTATAAGAAAGTTATATTAAAGGTAAATACTTAAATTAAAGAATATGATATAAAATTTACTTTTCATAAATAAAAGGTATAATAATTTTGGTGCACTTATTTAAAGATAGCAATCAATCTCAATTTGCTATATATTAAAGGTGGGTGCAAGGTTTGTTTCATAAGGAGATATAGTAGAGGACAAATACATTGGTACAAGAGATAATAAAAGTCTATAAATTTTATTTAATTTCTTATGAAATCCTACTAATTATTCTTTATCTTCCGAGAGAAATGACCATAAACTTCTCTCATGGACAAAAATCTTTCAGCGAAGGATCTTCTGGACATAGAATAGCTTGTATGCCTGTGATGCTCTAACAGTATTCTCACTTGCAAGAGTGATCCATGAATCATCACACCTATACCATTGATTATTTCGTCGCAAATATGTTGTGTAATGTCCAGATTCTAATTTTCCACAATGTGTTATTACTGCAAATATTTCGAACTCTGAAGCAAACTCCATCTCAAAGCTGGTGAAAGTAATTACAGCTGCTGGAGTCGCCGGAAGAAGGTTGGTGGCGCAACCACAGTAGAAGCCAGGAATGCTCTCACTCTTAAAAACTTTCCTTATGCAGTCCCTCACGTCTGCATATCTCATTTGTGTGTGGAAACCCTGTTCCTGAAGTATTTTGGAGACAGAAGAGGCAATGGCAACATCACTAGCGCTGAGAGAGTCGGCGGTTGCATCATCTTTCTTGGATAGGGATATTTTTATTTTTTCATACATTGGAAACTGGATTGCAACAGGGATAATCCCCGCCAGTGCTAGAAGAAGACCGCTGTACAGCCCACGGATGCCCTCCTCAAGTGCTATCCTCTTTAAAGCACCTATAGTATTTTGATACAGCGCAAAACCAACTTTCAGTTCTTGAGCTTGAAATCTCGTCTTCACACCCCACAATGGGTTGGTTACCATTGTCGTTGCAGCTCCGGCACTAGCTGCAGCTTCTATATTGACAGCTACAGTAAGGGTCTGTTTGGGACCGTGCTCTCCCTGTGTAGTGGCGGCGGGACGTGAAGTTCTACTGTTTGGTTCAGTGTCTTGCTCACGACAGGACAGGAAATCTGGCGGAACCCGCGCCGCAGGTCGAAACCTGCAGCGGGCGTTCGTGAGGAAGCTGTTCGTAGGGATCCACCATAATACCCCTCCCCAACGCCGAAGCTCTCACGGCTCCCGTAAACTGGCAGCAGAGGGCGACAGAGTGAGAGAGAGACATAGCAATGGCGATTCAAGAGGGCCGCGGCGAAATGAAGTTCATCTTCCAGGTCGTAAAGGATGTGAAGGGAGCGGTGGAGGCTGGATGAAAGATTGGAGAAGACACGGCGGAGATCAACGTGCAAAACTACAACAAGAGCCCTTGCTCATGGAAGTAGGAAGTAGGAAGTAGAAATAATAGTCCCACAGTGAAGATGAGCGAGAAAGATCAGCTTTTGCACGCTCACTCCTCGACCATACTTCCTTTAAACCCTAATTCCACTGCGCTCCAAACTAGCTTTGCGAGGAAGGCGATCGAACCTAAGGTTATATTCTATGATCCCTGTCGTCATCTTGCTAGTTGCTGTGATTCATTGGAGGGTGGTGTTTCCTATGTGGATTCATTTGGTTGGATCTATTTGTATAAAGAGGTATTCCTTTTTTCTTTTCTTATTAGATCATTTATTTGTAAGGCCTATGGTTTTCCTTTTCTTTATATTTAGAAAAAGATTGAAATATATAAATATAAATGAAAGGAAAACAACAGTCCCCACAAACAAAGGATCTAATAAGAAAAAAAAAAAGGAACACCTCCTCATACAAATAAATCCAACCAAAAACAAAAAATGCGGCGAAGAGAAGTGAATCCACATAGGAAACACCACCCCGCCTCGCAGCAACTAGCAAGATGACGATAGGGATCATAGAATATAACCTTAGATTCGATCGCCTTCCTCGTGAAGCTGGTTTGGAGCGCAGTGGAATTAGGGTTTCAAGGAAGTATGATCAAGGGGTGAGCGTGCAAAGGCCGATCTTTCTCTCCTCTCTTCACTCCAACTCTTTTTTTCTACTTCCTATTTTCGTGCGCAAGGGCAACAAATATTGTTCCACTTTAATATCCCTTGTTGTAGTTTTCCACTTTGATCTCCGCAATGTCTTCTCCGATCTTTTCTCGAGCCTCCGCTGCACGCTTCACATTTTTTGCGAGCTGGAAGATGAACTTCATCTCGCTGTGGCCCTCTTGAATTGTCATTTCTCTGTTTCTCTCTCACCCTCTGTTGCCAGTTTAAGGGAGCCGTGAGGGATTTGGCGTCAGAGAGGGGTATTATGATCGTGCACTGCAAACAACTTCCCCACAAATGCCAGCCGCGGGCTTCAACCCACGGCGCTTGTTCGGCCAGATTCCTGTCCTGCCACGAGCAAGACACCAAATCAAACAATAGAACTTTGCGTCCCGCCACTACGACGCAGAGGGACTAGGTCTCAAACGGACCCGATTCTCATGGAAAAGAAGATGAAACGGTATTAGGCGGTGAGAGATCGATGCGGGAGGCATCCTCTTAAACTAGAGAGAGAATTGGATAGCTTTCAGTGAGAGCTAAGGCTTCATTGAGGCCGAAGCATATATTTATGTATATATAATTTCATTCAAAACCACCCCCTTGTTTGATTTGCCATTATTTTCTTCCTGAAATTTTATTTATTTCTTAAAAATTCTCTTTTCATAATCACTGTTCTCCTGTAAATAAACATTTCCTATTTTGCTGAGATCATAACTAATAGTTGTTTTTGTTTGACATTACGTAATCTTTGGGCGACTTTATTTGTAAATCGATGTTATTATTTTGGGTCCTTTTGTAATTTAATATTTTCCAATAAAAGAAGACTAAATTGCTCTATTTGAAGAGAATAATATATACTTAGTGCTTAGTATCTATAAACACTTAGCATCATATTTATCTTACACAAAATAATTTGCATTGTAATAGAAATGATAGTTTTAAAAACTAGCTATATAACAAAAAAGAAAAAGAATACTTAGATAATAAATAAGAAAAATTATAAATCTGAAGGGACTTTCATATGAAGACATAAATTTTTTGGAGGATCTCATTATATAAGGGACTTTCACATGATTTTTTTTCCCTTCCATAATTCTTATTAAAGTTGAGTCGCTAAACATCATGATTTTGTAATAACAAATTATGATCAAATCTAATTAAAATAAGGAGGGTAGCAAGCTTATTTTGGCCAATTTGAAATGGTTGGTGCAAATGTGTATGAAGAGTTTTCGGACATGAATAGGCTTGAGCCTTTCTAGATAAAATTAGTAGCCTCAAGAGTAATACTTTAGTACTTGTGGAATTTTAGAGAAATAAAGGGATTGATGTGGGACAATAACGTTTAGAAAAAGGCAACATGAAGAAACTAATCATAATTGATGGCATGATCTTTTATACTTTTTGAAGACCTGAAGAAAAAAATTGTGACAATAATATAAAAAACTTCATTTATAGTAACATTTAAATAAAATTTGCTAGCTACCAATGAAGATTAAGTGGTTATTCTAAAACTTATCTTTGAATTTTGATGTTGAGAAGCTAATGAAAACCTCAAAACAATATGATTCATTTTGAGTATTGAGCTTATCATTTCTATTGTCAGCATACAATTTATAAAGTGACGAAGAGAATGAAATGCCTCTAGCTAAGATGGATGAGTGGAGTCTTCATAAGAAGCAATAAGGAATTCAAGCACAAACTTGGCCTTTTCTTGAATATCACATTCTACAAAAAATAAAAAAAAATATATGTTTAAGAATTAATTTAATGATGTTTGAATGGCTTTGAAACAACTAATCTCCATTAAAATTCCAGCAACTGATAACCAGATATTGGATCAGAAGGTAGTCCACCCTATGAATGTTCCCAAATAGAGATCTCTACGAAAATAAAATAGATTTATTGAAAGGTGAACATTTAAATATGAAAATAAGATCAAATTATGCATAATGGAAGATTTGTTAGAGAATTTAAAATAAAGTGTCCATTAAAAAACCTTTGTTTGGAATCAACAATCTGCACAGCTCTCTTTGAAAGATGGTAGTATAATCATCCTCCTCAAGTGCTTTTGTTAGGACATAATAAAAAAATAAATGATGAGATAGAGAAACTATCCAAAAATTATAAAAAAATTTGAATTCATAACAAGTAGACTAAATAGAAGGCCTATCATCTTTGAATTTTCTCAACAAAGATAATTTTTTGCTTTATACTTGAAATTTTTATCATAGATGACCTATAATTAATTCAATTTCTTAAAAAAGAAAGCTTGAATTGACTTAAAGAAAGTTGCTTAAATTAAAAAATTGATTGTGCTTGAATGAAGAATGCTAACTAGATGAGAAAATTCATTATATTTTCAATGGGAAATTGGATTTGAGGGAAAGGCGATCTACATCTATGTATTTAAGTATAAATAGTTTTAATGACAAATTTCCATTGAATTGTAAAAATTTTTTTTTTTAAGAAAGTAAAATTTCTTATTTAAATGATACTTCAAATTTCCACTTGCAGAGATAATTTTATCGTTTAAGAAAATTTCTTGCAGAAAATTAAGTGAGAATATCATGATAAGAATGAGTGCTTGCTTTAGTTTAGATTTTTAATTTATTAGTTAGAGAATTATTCTCTTATATTTATAATTCTTTTACTTGGATTCTTGTTGAATCTATGGTTTTCATATTGATAAATCCACATTTCTTCATATTGTTGCTAGGTTCTTATTTAAATCAAAAAAATTTTAAGACTTTTTTTTTTAGTAAATAACTTTTTATTCTTATCTTTATTAGATCTATATTTATTAATTTATTTTCTTAAAGTTTCTTAGAAAAAGAAAGTAATTTTATTGTATGTACATATAGTATTAAATTAGATATATATAGGTTCTGATTTATTTAATTTTTATTTTATTTATAATAATTTCAATAAATTTATGTAATTTCAAAGTAAAATAATTTAGTTTTTAATATATAACTTTTTAATTTTTGTATATAGATTTAAAATAAATTTTGATATGCATTTGAGATTTTTTAAGATTAACATATGCACTTTTCAAAATTGTACAAATTTTCTTTTGAAGAATAATTTGTGAAAAATAACTAAAAGAAAATGATTTAGTGGTTCATTGTATTAAAAGTGTGATGAAGTGAATATTCAAGTTAAATAAGCAATAAAGTACAAGGAAATTTAGAGTTAGCAATCATGGAAGTATAATAGGTTATTCCACAAAAGAATAAACTATTATATTTTTATTCCATATTGATATCTTGTAATTTATAGAAGCTATCAAAGTACCTTCATAAAATGAATCTAAATAACTTTATGATTTATTACACTTAGACCAGCGATAATTATGATGCAATTGTACAAATTATTTAATTATTTTCTGTGGTAAGAACACTTAACTATTAAATTTATTAATAATATGCTATGCAAATATTTTAACTAATTTGTTGTTCTGCTAAAAAGACAAATCCAATATATGCTTTTGTGTCAATTGATTTATACATGACTAAGAATGTTATATCAAAGTTAATTGGATATATTTGTAATATAAGGGTGATATGAAAAAATTACATACAAATACTATGAAGAACCTAATTTTAAACAATAAACTAAAAATGATATAGATAGATACACAAGAGTTTATTTTATTTGTTTCTTATTCCAAAATATAAATTATATTAGAACTTCTTTACTTTTATTAGATAAAAGGTTATCTAATAATTAAAACAAAAATCACAAAAAAGTTGATCTTCTCAATGAGAAGAAAAATTGCCAATATGTAACTTCTAAAGAAAGTTCAAAACAAGGGTAGTTGAATGGAGAAAGGAGAACCTTATCCCTAAAGAAAAATGACAAAAGTATATGCAATTAAAAGAACAAAATAAGAAATAGAAAATAAAGAAAAAATCTTAAATGGAGAAGTTAGTTTATAAGACATCTCATGTCTATAAGGAGCTTCTCAAATTGTCTTTTTTTTTTTTTTTTTTTTTTAGGGGAAAGAGCACATAGGGCTCCCTACGTGTTAATATTCAAAAAAGGTGTTACAAAATTGGAGGGGGTTAAGGAGTCAGGACCCCACTACAAAACCCAAAAAAAAGATACAATAACGCACACCTAGAGGTCCCGTCTCCTACCATCCCCCTCCCACCGTACAACGCACGCAAGATAAAACTCCAAAATAAAGTGAGAAGTGCATGAACAGTAGAAATCCAAAAACTGAAGGAGCAGCATCGTAATCCAACAGCAAATGAGCAAAAAATAAACGCATCAATACCAGCAGGGTAAAAGTTCTGGCCGGAAAGCAAATCCCCAAGAGAAAGCAGGTCGAAATGGTATCCAGCAGGTTCTTCATCAGTAGAAAGCTCCTCTTCTTGTAACGTGCATGTAACCTTAAACAAGACAACCCAGCAGAAGCAATAGACAAACCTGCATAGCCTACTAATAGCAGAAAGGGATTTCCAAAACATAAAAACTTCAACATAATGAAAATTCAGCGCACCCAATATAATGTATAAAGGGTCTACCAACAGCAATGTAGAGCAGAAGAAACATCAGCCAAACAGAATTCAGAAAACAAGCAATGAGATGAACAAATACCCCCAAGAAGTAAAAGAAAAGTGACAAAACAAAAAACGGAGCCCAAAACGGACAATCCGCGAACTAGATATATCTAATGTAAGGCAAATTAATCCTATCACCATGCAATAAATAGAGCTAACTGATGAGGAGGGGAGATGCCCACCAAAGGAGAACACTCCGCATTCTTAGCTAACCAATCAGCAACTCTATTGCCTTCCCTGAAGTTGAAATTTAAACGCATTTGCAGGTGGAAAGTATCAATAAGATTCCAAATGCGTCTAAACGAAACAACAGATTCCAAGGAGTGGCATCCAGCTTGAGAAACATGTTTATAAGCAAAATAGAATCAGTTTCCACCATTAGATAGTTAATCTTGAAAATAATAGCAGATCTCAAAGCCAGAAAGAGAGCCCAAACTTCAGTCATAAGTGGGGAATCAGCCACCACAGGAGATGAAAAGTAGGAAATTAACTTACCCTGATGATCCCTGAAAACACCCCCCACACCAGCATGGGAAGGGGACCAGCTTCCATCAATATTAACTTTGATAACACCTAGAGGAGGAGGGAGCCATCTGACAGCAAAAGGCTTCTTAACAATAGTGTTATCATTAGTGAACAACCTAGAAGCTCATATAATAAAGCTAATATATTAGAGAAAGTAACCTCAACAGATGGTTTGTTAACAAGCATGTTTGTAATCGTTCTCGGCATTCCAAATAAACCATAACACAGCATAAGAGAAAAAATCTAAACACTTCCCAGCATGATTAACAGACTTCCAGATCTTCAAGTAACCAGTAATGGAGAAACAGCCCAGCCAAGTAAGCCCAAAAAAACCAGCCAGTCTGTTCCAAATGCTTTTAGAAAAAGGACATTTAAAAAATAAATGAGGAGAGGACTCCTCATCACTTAAACAGAGCGAGCAGATGGAAGCCAATCTCAAGCCCTTGAGCTTCAAAATATCATCCAATGGTAGAATCAAAGAAAAGTACCTCCAAAGAAAAAAGAAATAGAGGGGGTAAAAATAGGATTCCAAACCTCAATCCCCCAATTAGTCGTAGTAAAGGAATTAAAAATATTATAAAGGTGCTTGCTAACAGAGAGCTGCAAATTTTTCTTCCAAATAGGTTTGTCATGGTGAGATGTTCTTATAGGAATTTGGCTGATAAGCCTAGCAGAATCAATACCAACCAAATATCTAAGCTTAGAAATGTCCCAATTCCCATGAGACCAACAGTCTGCAACCAAGAGGTTATCCTGAATAGGGGACTGTGCATCCAGACAAAGATTAGGACTACCCCAAATATCATGCCAAAAGGAAACTTTCCCATCACCAATGTCCCAAAACATTGCCTGAGATGCATTAGTCCTATGAGTCAGGATAGCCTTCCAAATTTTAGAATCACCAGATTTCCACTTAACAACAGCAGGGTGATCGACACTGCAATATTTAGCATGCATGTAATTAGCCCAAATCGAATCCCTAAGTCTAAACTTATACCACAACTTACACATGTTTATTTCAACAATATGGGGGAGGGCTTTAAGCCCAACTTCCAAAGAAACTTAGGCTTACACAACCTTCTCCAGGAGAGCCGGTGCTTCTTGGCCCCCCACCTTCCCAAAGAAACCTATTAAAAACTTTTTCAAGTAAAGTAATGGAACTTTTCTTTGCATTAAAAACTTGAAGAGCATATAGGGGAATGCTATGCAAGACACTATTCAAGCAGTGTTAAACGACCCCCATTAGACAGAAAGTATTGTTCCAGTGAAAAATTTTTTGCTTAACTTTGTCAATAACATCATCCATTTGAATTTGTTTACATCTACCCCTAATAAGATTAACACCTAAATATTTAAGAGGAAGCTTAGCAAGCAATGTAACCGAGTGTGATTGGTAACTCATAATTGATGTGCATGAGATAAGTGCTTACTGAAGAAAATTTGACACTTATCCTTGTTAAAAGTCATACCAGAAGCCTTCTCAAAATCACCTAAGGTTTTCATCAAGGCTTTAATAGTAGCATTAGAAGCATTAGAAAACACCACAATGTCATCAGCATAAGCCAAGTGGCTAACAGGAAAATGAGCTTTGTTAGAGAAATAAGCCCATGCGTTGATATAAGGATTATTAAGCAGTCTAGACAGGTAATCAAATGCAATGATAAAGATGACCGGAGATAGGGGGTCTCCCTGCTTAATACCTCTATTAGCAGAGAAGAAACCATGAGTGCTTCCATTGATCAAGATGCTATAGTGATTATTGTAAAGCCATCTTTTAATTAAAAGGCAGAAATTAACATTAAAACCTCTGGCTAACAATACATTCAAGATGAAGTCCCAATTAATAGTGTCAAAAGCTTTTTTGATGTCAAGTTTCAGAATGATATTACCTCCTCTGCACTTCCTATCCAAATCTTCAAGAAGCTCTTGGGCCAGCAGAATGTTATCCGTGATCTCCCTGCCTTTAATAAAGGCAGATTGATGAGGAGATATCAACTTGTCAAGATGTGGTTGCAGCCTTGCAACCAAAATTTTACTGATCACTTTAGATAACACTGATGTTAAGGAAATAGGTCTAAAGTTGTTCCATTTAGATCTATCATTACCTTTTGGGATAAGCACAATCAAAGCTGCAGAAAAATATTTGCGAGAGGTCATCCCCAAAAAGAAACTTTGTATAGCCATAATGAATTCGTTTTTAATAACATCCCAACAATTGATATAAAAGCAAGAGGTAAAGCCATCTGGACCAGGCGCTTTATTAGAATTTAGGCTCTTTAAAGCAATATAAATCTCCTCCTCAGAGGGGATATCAGTGAGGCAAGTAGAGGTAACATAATCTTTATCAGCATTAAAAAGATTACCATCAAAGCAAGAGACCTGCACATCACTAGTAAATAAAGTGGAAAAATAAATAACAGCACTACTACCAATGTCCAAAGAATCATTAAGAACAGTGCCATCACAATCAATGATTTGGTTAATGATATTAGTGTTTATCCTATTTTTGATCTTAGCATGGAAATAATTAGTGTTTCTATCCCCTTTAGTGAAATGGATATCATGAGCTTTTTGCATGAGAAGATCTTCCTCAAGAGCAATATCAGCAAGAAGAATGCTGTGGGCATGAGCAAGCTCCTGCACATTCTCAGCAGACATAATAACATTAGCTTCTAAGTTATTGACAGTATGCAAAGAGTTAGCCACTCTAGTATGAATGTTACCAAAGACCTCATGGTTCCAGTTCTTAAGCCCAAGCAGAACATCGCTTATGAAGCTGCCACAAAACATACCATGGAGAACCACATCTTATAGGGTGCCAAGAGCTTTAATGAGATCAAGAAAAGTGGGGTGAGTAGTCCAAATATTTAAGAATTTAAAGGGGGATCTGACTGGTTTGGAGTGAAAAGCAAGATGTAAGAGAAGGGGATTATGGTCAGAGGAAGCATGACTGAGGTGTTGGACCCTAAAGAGTTGATAATAGTTAAAAAAATTGGGGTTACCAAAAAATCTGTCTAATCTTTGAAAGAGCAGACCTCTTCTCCAAGTGTATGGAGGACCAGTGAACCCCAAGTCATAGAGACTGGCCTGGGAGATGCTCTCACAGAATTTATGCATTAAATTAGAGTCAATGTTGGCTCCCCCTCTCCTTTCAGAAACGGACATGACCATGTTAAAATCCCCACCAACAAACCAGCTATCATTAATAGAATTTCCTATGGCAATGAGCTTATTCCAAGAGGATGTACTTATCGAGCAAGAATGGTACTAGCATAAACAAATGTTAACCAACCATTGAAACATTCATAGTTGTAGTGAGCAAGCACAAATTGTTTATCATCTTCAATGATATGAAGATTAATGTTTTTTTTCCAAAACACCCAAATTTTATTATTATTGTTACAATGGTAAGAGTAAAGAGGGAAACAGTTGAAGATTTTCTCTTTATTATTAATGACCATAGGCTCTAAAATGGCAAATATATCCAGATGATGGATCCTACAAAGGTGCTTCAGACGCTTAAGGGAGGGAGGATCAGCCACTCCCCTAATATTCCAAACCATAATGTTAGACATGATGTTTTCCACCTCTTCTAGTGGTCCTAGAAGAGGGAGGTAAAATTTCACTTTCAGACAAACTAGGGGCAGATTGTTCTGTATTTAACATGGTTCCAGGTATTTGTTTCTTACTTCTTTTCCTATTAGACTTTTGAATGATCCACTCAGTTTCCATATCAGAGTGTGCCTCCAATATAGTAGTATCATTAACATTGTGACAGGATTCAACAACAACAGGTGTTGTGTTGACATGGGCTTGCATGTCTATAAGTTGGGTAGATGTGGGAGGATTTTGAGATGTTCCTCTAGAATCAGCATGATTACTAGTCTCTTTGAGAACACAAGTATTAGGAAGCAGGATAGAGTCAGAGAGAGGAAAAACCTCAGTTCTAAAATTTAACACAGGGGTATTTAGATCAGGAGGAACTACATCAGGTAACAAAATCTGTATATTTTGATCATCTTCAACTGTTAAAGACAGTTCACCTGTAGAGCTGTGGTGGGAATTAGCATCATCATTCTTATCCAAAGATAAACATAATTGGTTTGTGTCATCCAAACCCAGGACATTGTTGGGTTTGCACAGTAAGGTGTTGCTGGGAGTTGAACATAAAGGGGTTGAGTTTTCCAAAGGAAAGATCAAAGTGGGTGATGCATTGTGAGATGAGGAGGTCCTCTGATCACAGGGAGGATCAACTGGGTCTTCTAAAGGTGAAGGAACATGAGTGTTAAATGCAACCTCAACATTGTTTGGATTATTAGAGTTTGAACTGCAGTCTTCCTCCACAGAGGATAAAGGTTTGGTCGGGGGGATGATGACAGGGGAGATATGGGGGAGGTTTAGTGGAGGTGGGGTGACAGTAGATGCAGCAGGTATTTGTGTCAAAGGAGGCTCAGCGGGTAGAGGCTGTTGGGTAGTGTGGATGGTGGCTGTGGGCAAAGTAGTAGGTTTAAGATGGGGATGAAGTCTATAACAAATCGTAGGGGAGTGGCCAAACATAGCACAATGAGAGCAATAAGGTGGGTGTGAGCCCATAATAACCTGCTGCCGCGCACTACCAGTGTGTGAGGAACCTATCCGGACTTCATCCGGATAGAGCTGGGTGATTTCCTCTCAACTAAAAAACAAGCATCTCGCGGGCTTTGAACGATCAACCGTAGGATTATCCACTCTAAGAGGCGTACCAAATCCTTTTGCAAGAGAGTAAAGGATTTCGTGGTTAAAAAGATGGTACTTATACTGAGGAAATTTTATCCAGACTGGAATAACTGGGGATTCAACTTTGGGATTGAAATCAACGCTCCATTTTAGTATTCGCATATACCTATTGTCTATTTTAAGAACTTTACGAGCAAAAACATTTGTGTAGTCGACATCGTTGGTTAGATCTATAAGGATATGCCTACCATCGACAGAACCTATCTTCCAGGTGCCCGTAAGCTTTAGGGAGTCAAATTCCTTTCGAATGATGTCTAACTTCGGATGACCATAAAGAAACTTGCCAATCAACACAAAACGACATGATGAAGCAAGAATGTTAGTCTCCTCCTCCGAAAGAAAAAGAGCAGGCTTACCGTTTTTCCTTCCGAGCTTCTTGATGAAACTATACTCACCCCCACCCATCTCCCAAGCCTCATGAAAAGATTGTGGGAAATAGCAAACTCCTGGAGGTCGTAAGAGAGCCCCCCGTGACGGCGTTGGCGTAGTTACGCTCCATCACAGCTAACAAAAAAAGTAAAGAAAACAGAGGAGAGAAAAAAGGGGAGAGATCACCGAGCCCGGGCGACGGCGATCGCCCGGGAGAAGACCGGACGGAGGGACAGCACGCCTAAACGACGGAAATCGCCCGAGAAACGCCATGAAACCCCAAGAGCGGAAACCTAGCCGTCGACGCCATGCCAAAACGATCCTCAAATTGTTTCTTTGTATATATATTATATGTTAGTGTCAAATATTGTTATCAATATTTCTTCTTACTTATTCAAAGAAAGATATTGAATTCAAAGCAATAGATCATAAAACATGCATTCCCATCAAAGATTTGATGAAATAAATATACATGTAGAGATTATACAAAGGTGAATGAGAGAAATTTGTGTTGATAATTAAAGAAGATTAATTTTACTATTTTCACTTATACTCAAAATAACAAGACCAATGATCCATTTATACTTATACAAATATCATTCTAAAAATTTAAAAGCAAGTTTTGTAGATTCTAGTTTAGTAATACATTCTTTAAAATATTTCTAATATTTAGCAATTCTGATTTAATTCCAAACTCAATCCACATCCTTAAGCTTGAGATATGTAAGCTTGGCTAGAACAGCTTTAAGAGGACCACCAATGCCATCTTCTTTATCCCTCAACGAAGGCACCATTGCATAAGCCTCCTCACATGTCTTCGGACCAACATTGGCTATCATACAGATCTCCCAATCAGTGACACCATATTCCTTCAGAGTTTCCACAGCTTCTCTAACAGCTTTCGCATTGCTATAACAAACACCATCTTTGGTCTGCTGCAACGCTTTCTTAAAAGCAACAGGTATTGTGATATTTTGATCCTCGAGTTTGGCCAACTTTTCATGAATCCTTTGCAGAATATCTGCTGCTTCACAGTCTAGAAGTAATTTAGAATCTGGGGGGATTTTAGTTTCATGGTTCTCTTCCTTTTTTGCAGGAGGATGAGGAGGAGGAGGAGATGGAGGTGGGCTTATTTCTTCAACAGAAGCTGAATCATCAGAATCGGAGGAGATATCAATGACTGAAGTGCTGGCTAAGTTAGTAGGTTTTGGCCCAGATCTTGGCTTTCTCACAGCCCAGTTCGGAAAAATCTTATCTTTGCCTTTGTCTTTGGTTCCTTTGCCTTTGTCCCTGTGTCGTCTCCACGCCATGAGCTAGTGGGAGCTTAGATACTAGAAAGTACAGGTGATATGAGGAACGATGAAGATATCTGCATGTTGATTGTATTAGGGCAGTAAGAAAATTAAGCGTTCATTTTTAATCACTTTATTGATTCTTTTGGAGAAATGTCATCTATATAAAATAGCCTCTATGAAAATATAATACATACATGCGGATGAACTTGTCATCCATAAAAAATTCTATATTTAGTATACGATTCCGATGCAGTAGATATGTGACGCACTTTTATTAGAGTCCTGATATAGTTTTGCATCAGAGCTCTTCATATAAAACTTTTTCTTACTTGGGATGTACTTATGGTGTGCTCGGGTTGTACTCTCCCAATGCACACGTACATATCATGTTATGTAATATTCTCTTGCTTCTATGATGTGCAATTAAGAAGTTTACCATTTTGTTGATTTTTATATCATCATTGAAATAATAAACACTTTATACATTGTTTTAGTTGCCTAAATGCATTTTTTTTTACTTGAAAGGATTAGGTAGTATATAATGTTTTCTTGCATGATTTTTATGTATTTCTATTTCTACTCTATGGCTTTAAGAAAATACATACTTTATGATGCCATGATTATTTGCTTCAAGAAATTCTATCATTTTACTAATGACCTAAACTTTTTAAAAATTAAATATATTACTAGATGTATGAATATAATGAAATATTGAATAAGTAGTTGGATGGTATAATGAATACTCATAATCTAACATTCAAAAGTCTTCTTATAAAAATGAAAAGTAAACTCCATTTTTTAATGATAAATTATAAGATTAGATTGGTTTAGGTAAATAAAATCAAGTTTTATATATTGCAACTATATCCTTAAATATAGTTGTAAAATATAAGTTGTAATTAAATAAAATTTTAGGGTTAATGTGCACCTAGATTTGACTCCCAAATTATGATAAAAAACTTGAAAAAAAAAGAAGAGAGGCTTATTACCTGAAAGTAAAAAGCTAGAGAGCATATATAGGTTGCTGTGTATCATTCCTTGGGCTTGTCATCTAAACCCCTATTTATAAGTTGTGGTAGAGGCAAAGCTTTAGAGGGAAATTTCTATCAAAGGTAAATGCATGAATTATAAAATATGATCTATTAGTAACTAATTATAAAATTAATGTGATAGATATGTAGATACATAGGAATTGTGTGGTATGCATTTAGATGCTCTTTACTTTTATTACTTTTTGGATAAGACAAACTAGAAATATGACATATAAGGAAGCTATATTTTGATACAAATAATTTTCTCCAAATAAGCATATAAGAGCACATTTGTCCAAATAGTAGCATTATGAGGCATATAATTTAAATTCTTTTGAAATATCAATGTAAGCCATAAAATTTACTAAGTATATCGGAAGTGCTACGATGCACTGATCCTTTATTACAAACAGACATATATGGTCTAGCACGTGTCTGATACAGACACGTGTGTTAGATTGGTTTAAAATGTGTTGAACACACTTGTTGGATGTCCAATTTAAGGAAAAAAAATTAATCGAACATATGTGTACGAGATACCCGCCTTGAAAATTAATTTTAAAATTTTAAATAGTAACAAAATGTCTAATATTAGTATCTTAGATTTTGATGACTTATGTTGTATCGAAGAACTTTTGATTATTTTTTATTTAATATTCTAAGAAAATTTGTGATCATATTTAGTAAGTTTTTGTTGAGTTTATTATTTATCATTTTTATCGCACATATTATTTTTCATAATTTTAACTTTTTCTTTACTAACCTATTTGATTTAAGAATAATATGATAATTATTTTCCATTCTTAAATATCAAAATTTTTTTCATCCTTAATAATGTCAAGAACTTTATTCATATATATATGTATATATATAGCGAGATGTTGGCTGCTAAGGTTTGTCTCTCCGGTGTTTATGGCGTTCTCCTTGCGATCAAGGTCTTCTGAGTTTGGTGATCTCTTCCCCTGTTTTTTATTCTTTTGTTTTAGATGGAGAGATCCTATGCTGATGCGGTCAATGGAAGCTCTCTTCCGTCGGTAAAGAAACATTCTTGAAGCTTGGGAACTTGGCGGAGGAGATTATAGTTTCACTAAAAAGCTTGGAAGGAAAAATGATAAGCCTGCTCTTTACTTATCTGATGAGGAGACAAACATTTTGGCTTCTGCTTGTCGTTTTGCTCTGATCGGGAAATTTTTATACGGACATCCTAAACTTGATATTATACGCAAGGATTTCGACTCGCTCAAACTCACTGGATCCTGGAAAATTGGCTCACTAGACGACAGAGAAATTCTCATTGAATTAACTAACGATGTTGATTATACTAATGTTTTTGCGCAAAAGATATTGAAATTTGATAACAGGTTTATGAAGATTCTTAAATGGAGTGTTGATTTTGATCCGAAATCTGAATCCCCTGTTATCCCTGTATGGGTAAAATTTCCGGATTATAAATATCATTTATTTAATCATGAGATTCTATACTCTCTTGCTAAAAGCTTTGGTAAGCCACTTCGTGTGGATTACCCTACTCTCGAACGCACCAAACCTGCTTATGCTTGTTTCTTAGTTGAACGAGATATTACGCAATCTTACCCTGATGAGGTTTGGATAGGTTCCTCTCATAAGGGGTATTGGCAAAAGGTTATCATGGGTTCTCATCCACCTTATTGTTCCCACTGTGCAATGTTTGGACATTCCGTTTCGATTTGTTATCGTTTACATCCTCATCTCAAACCCCCATCTTTACCCAAAAATCCTTCATCCATTGAAAAATCTCCAAACACACAACTGCCACCACTTTTAACCTCTCATAATACCCAACACAACATTACGCTCGAACAACCTACCTCTCCCCCCATTCTTGCTGAAAAAAATCGTGAGATTTCCCCTAATGAAACTACCCCTTTATTACCTCTTCCAACACACAATCCCTCTCACCCCAATGATGAGGACATTAACTCCCAACACGGCTCCTCTAATGAGTTATCCTTCTCTGTGGAGGATGACCAAAATTTACAAATTTTATTGCCTGTTAACGATGTACCAGTTGTGACCATTGCTGAATCACACCCAACTATACAACCGGTACCCCCATCAATCTCCTTACCTTGTCAACCCCACCTATTTCCCTTGCTCACCTCTCTTCTTCCCAAACACCTACTTTTGAAACCTTTCCCCAAGCTTTCACCACCCTAACTGTTCTATCTAATCCTATCCCCATTCAGGAACCTCCCACCCCTATTGTACCCCTTATCGAGCCTACCCAACACATTTTAAATGTTAGCACAATTTCTACCACTGATACTGATATTGGATTACAACATAATCCGGTTATGGAGGCCACTTCTGATATGGAAACTGAATGGCTAATACATAAGTCTACCAGGAAAAAGAACAAAAAACAAACTGACACTTTGCAACATATTGGAGACCCCATTGATTCAAATCTATCTGAGGGAGAATTCTTGCCCCCTTATACTAGATCCACTAGAAGGGGTGGAAGACATCATGCTTAATTTACTTGTGTGGAATATTAGGGGAGTGGCTGATTCTTCCTCCCTTAAACGTCTTAAACACCTCTGTAGGATCCATCATTTGACCATTTTTGCTATTTTGGAGCCTTTGGTTTCTAACCATAAGGATAAAATTCTATCTTCTTTTCCTCTTTACTCCCACTACTGTAATACCAATAACAAAATTTGGTTATTTTGGAAAAAAATCTTCAATTGCAAATTATTGAAGATGATAAACAGTTTATACTTGCTCATTACACTGCTGATGTCTTCACTGGTTGGATCACATTTGTTTATGCTAGCTCTCTGCTTCATGAAAAATACCTTCTTTGGAACAAGTTAATTGCCATGGGTTCCACTATACAGGATAATTGTTGCGTTGGAGGTGATTTTAACATGATAATGTCACCTGCTGAAAGAAAAGGTGGTGCCCGGCCTGATTTTGCTCTAATGCAGCGTTTCTGTGATAATATTTGACAAGCTGGCTTGTTTGATTTGAGTTTCACCGGGTCTCCTTATACTTAGAGACGTGGTTTGCTCTTTCAGAGGCTTGATAGATTTTTTGGCAATTCCAAGTTCCTTAACTATTACCACACTTCTCGAGTTCAACACTTGAGCCATGCCTCATCTGATCATAACCCCCTTTTACTAACTCTAGCTTTCTCTCCCAAATATGCTTTTCACATTTTAAATTCTTAAATATTTGGACATCTCATCCCACTTTTGTTGAGCTAATCAAGGCTTTGTGGAAGCTTGTTAGCTGTGGCTCTCCTTAGTTTATTTTATGGCAATTACACAAGAGAGTGGCTGCTGGTTTGAAGAAATGGAATTATGAGGTTTTTGGAAACATACACACTAGGGTCCACAAGTCCCAACAACTGGTTAATGCTTTGGAAGCTAGAGAAAGCCTGAGTCCTGAAATTTCAAATGAGCTTACCCGTGCCCATATCACACTTCTTGCCGACATCTCTCCGGAGGAAGACTCGTTAAAGCAAAAGCTCATGATCTTCATTTCATTAATGGGGACAGAAATGCTAAATATTTCCATGCATCCATTAAAAACAAGATCAATCATAACTCTATTATCAAAATCATTACTGATGATGGGACTGTCCTTAATGAAGCAGAGGAGATTGGTTTAAATGCAATTCATTATTTTACTGACTTGTTCTCCAATGATATGCAGGTGTCTCCCATCAATAATGCTCTTTTTGCCTCTGAGAAATAATTTGTGGCCTCCCTCTATCTTTCAGGTGTCCCTTCTGAGGAGGAAATTTTTAATGTTTTTAAAGAGATCAACTCTAATAAAGCTCCTGGCCCTGATGGTTTTACATCTGCTTTCTATGTCACTTGTTGGGATATCATTAAGAAGGAGGTTATTCTGGCTATTCAAAGTATTTTTCACGGTGATGATATTTGTAAGTACTTCTCTGCTGCTTTGATAGTGCTTATCCCTAAAGGAAGAGATAAATCACATTTGCATAGTTTTTGACCTATCTCTCTAACCTCAACCATATCCAAGGTTATCAGTAAGATCCTTGTGGCTAGAATCCAACCACATCTCAATTATATTATCTCCTATCAACAATCTGCTTTTATCAAAGGAAGAGAAATTACAAATAATATTTTACTTGCTCAAGAACTCCTTGAGGATCTTGACAGAAAATGCAGAGAAGGTAATCTTATTATCAAATTGGACATTAAAAAAGCCTTTGATACTATAGATTGGGATTTTATTCATAATGTTCTTATTGCTAGAGATTTTGAGCATAATTTCTGTAGCTTAATTTTGTGATGGCTGTCTAAAAATTTCTATAGTGTGTTGGTCAATGGCTCTTCTTATGACTTCTTTAATGCTAAGCGGGGTATCAAGCAAGGTGATCCCCTTTCCCTTATAATCTTTATCCTTGCCTTTGATTATTTGTCTAGAATGTTGAATCATTTTCAAACGCAACACCCATATACACAATATCACAATAGAGCTCACTATCAGGTTACTCATCTTGCATATGCTGATGACATAATTTTTTTTGCTAATGCATCTAAACTTGCCATCAGACAAACCTTAAAAGTTCTGGTTGATTTTGAGGGTATTTCTGGTGTATCCTTTAGCAAAGATAAGTGTCGACTCTTCTTTGGCAACTACATGCCGCATTGTAATAAACAATGGGCTAATCTTTTCACCGGTTTTAAATTAGCTTCTTTGCCTCTCAAATATTTGGGGGTTAATCTTATTAGGGGCAGATGCAAGCAAATCCAGATGGATGAGATTATTGATAAAATACAATGCAAAATCAAGGATTGGAAGAATACTTTCCTCTCCAATGGTAGCAGATTAACTTTATTATTTAGTGTTTTGCAAAGCATACCTTTATATGCCCTCCAAGTGTTTAATGCCAAAAAAAGTTCTCTTAAATATATGAAAAACTTGTTTAATCGTTTTCTTTGGGAGGGTGGAGGTGCCAAGAGGCACTGGCGCTCCTAGAGGAAGCTCTGTAAGCCTAAATTCTCTGGGGGCCTTGGTTTTAAAGCCCTACCTCATATTGTGGAAATAAACATGTGTAAGCTTTGGTATAAATTTAGGCTTGGTGAATCCTTATGGGCTGATTATATGCATTCTAAATATTGCAATACATCTCATCCATCTTTGGGCACTTGGAAAGCTGGGGACTCTAGGATTTGGAAAGCTATTGTAAATGCCCGGGCTTACACTGGTCAATTTTTATTTTGGGAGCTGGGGGATGGCAAAGTATCCTTTTGGCATGATTGTTGGGGTTTACCACAAATTACTCCATTGCCCCAATTCCCTCCTGATGGAAATTTACTTGTTTCTGATTGCTGGTTTAATGGTCAGTGGGATTTAATTAAGCTGAGGGCTTTAGTTGGTAATGATGCTGCTTTGCTCATCAATCAAATTCCTTTACAGGCAACTCAAAAAGATAGACCCATATTGAATAAGGCAAATCATGTTTCTACTAGCAAACATTTATATAAATCTATCACCAATTTTTCTAATTGGAATTGGGGCTCCCACAGCTGGAATTCTCTTTTCACCCCTTCAATTTCTTTTTTTAACTGGCGGTTTTTCTCTTCTTTACTTCCTCTGGATGACATTTTAAAATTGAAGGGCTTAAGATTAGCATCTATATGCCTTTTTTGTAAAAGGGCTGAGGAGTCCTGCTCCCATATTTTTTTTAATTGCACCTATACTAGAGACATATGGAATAGATTGGGTAATGCATTTAACTTTGTATGGCCAGGAAGCTGCTCTATTTCTAATTACTTCAACACTTGGCAAGATTTTTCACAAGATGGGAAACATATGCTGAGCTTTCCTTTTGTGATCATTTGGTTTGTGTGGAATGCCAGAAATAGTTTTAAACACTCTGATGTTCCCCCCACCTCTAGCATAACTTTTTCACATATTATGGCTTATTACCACCGTGCTAAAAAACTTTCATCCTGCACTCCTCATTCTACAAGACGACCTATCCTTGTTAGATGGATGCTCCCTGTGCGAGGGTGGATCAAGGCTAATATTGATGGATGTTGGACTGAATATTTTTCTGGAGTTGGAGGCCTATTCAGATACCACAGAGGAAATCTTTCCTTAACTCCCCTGTGGTGGCTGATACGCCTCTCATTGCTGAAGTTTGGGCATTTTTACTTGCATTAAAGACTGCTATCTGTTTTCATTTTTAGAACCTTCAGGTGGAAACTGACTCCACAATGCTGATCAATCTTTTCTACAGAAACAGTCCCATTCCATGGAATCTTATATATCTATTTAGAAGGATATGACATATTATAAACACACATTCATTTCAGGTTCAAATATCATTCATTTACAGGGAGGGTAACCAACATGCTGATTGGTTAGGTAAGCATTCAACAGACACACCTTTGGTGGGTAAATTACCTTCATCTCAGCTTTCTCTTCTTTTACATGAAGATCTAATGGCATTACCCTATCTCAGATATTTATATACAATGGGTGTTGGAATTCCTGCACTTTTATTTTGGATTTATACCACTTTTCTATTTCATTATTCACACACCCTTTGCTGCTTTAGTTATTTGGTTCAGTCTTTTATTTACCTAATAGTCCCAACCATCTTTAGGAATGTGGGATACAGATATTAGCAATTGCATCACACTGATAGGTGTCTGCTGTTCTGTTTTTTGTCTGTTTGGTGGCTAAGGTTTTTGGATTTAACGATTAGGCCTTTTGTTACTCTGTTTTGGCTGCAAGGACTCACAACTTCTGTTATTCTTGAGCATATCTCTGCAGGTTACGATCCCCTAGCCTCCACTTCATTTTGGTCCCCCTGTTGTTTTTCAGCTTCATGACTCCGCATTTTGGACGCTCCACCTGGTTCTGTTGCGGCCATTTTCTGCACCTGGACTACTGGCAAAAGAGATATACGTCAATTAAGGTTTTATTCTTATATTTGCCATGTTCTGAATACTTTGGATTACTTCTTTGTTTACTCAGCTTCCTCTCTGGAACAATTTTGGAGTGTTTTATTTTGCGTATGTTGTAACGAGAGAGGCGGAACCCCTAAGGGTGAGTGGAAATTGTATCTTTTCTTTTTTATAGTTGGGGACCTGCCTCCCCACCCCTTTGTAACATTTTCCCGAATTAATACGTAGGGAGCCTACAACGCTCTTTCCCATATATATATATATATATATATATATATATATATATATATATATATATATATATATATATATATATATATATATATATTGAAAAGCCCTAGGGCGAATTATATTAAAATAAAAAAATGATACAGAAACTTGTAAGAGAGGGACAATAGAGATGTCCTACCCCTACGATACATAACACAACGATATCCCAACAAAAATAAGCAAATCCTCAGAAAAATGCAAAAATGCAGAGAACAAGTGTCAATGGACGAAGCAGTCTAAGCCTGCCTCTTCCTCTAGTTCTTGGAGCAGATCTAAGAACTAATATTTTTTCTATAAACAGAAAGCATGATGCACTCGTGCTATGCTCTGCAACACTTCCGCGCCATTTTCTGGGTGCCTAGATGCTTGCGGTTACAAAAACCACATAATTCCCACGACAGGTGCAGTTCCTGATCTATCAATTTGGTTTAAATTCACGATTTCGAGAGATGAAGGTAGACTCTCTCGCGTATGGTTCTCTCGACAAGTTTTTCGTGAAGAAGCAAAGGGCCGAAGAGGAGGATTTTGGTGTGTTTTTGTCTTGTGAGATCGATAGAAAGAGTTTGTAGCAAAGTTCTGTAAGTTTCATTCATTGTACAGAGAAGATCAGAGTAAGTATTAAGTACATTTCTTGTTATTCATAGTGAGTGGTGTAACTCCATGATTTTCTTTTCTCTATTCTCAAATGGGTTTTTCCATGTTAAATTCTAGTATGTTTCTTTTTTGGAATGGTTTTGTTGTGCTTCAATGCTCTATGGAGCTGAATGTTGGCCTCTAAACGAGAAGCATAAAATTAAGTTAAGTGTTGTCGAGATGAGATGATTAGGTGGATGTGTGGCTTTACACTTAGAGAAAAAATGTGAAATGAACATAACCTTGATAGGGTTGGTGTAGCTCCAGTGATAGACAAAATTAGTCTTCTTAGATGATTTGATCACATTAAACGTCAACCAATAGATGATCCAATTAGGAGAGTAGATGTTTTAGATTCAACTTATGTTAAGAAAAGCAAAGGTAGACCTAGGAAGACTTGGGCATATTGTATAAAAAATGATCTTAATTTATTAGAATTAAATGAAAATATGACACTAAATAGGAGGCAATGGAGAAAAATGATTCATGTGGCCGACCCCACTAAGTGGAATAAAGGTTTTGTTGATGTTGTAATTGTTGGATCATGAAATGAAATACAAAGATTCACCTACATACGACTCACTTCCTATGTATTTATATATCTAACACATATACTTTATTTTTACATACATGCCACCTTACCTATGCATGAAATGGTGTATTTCTCTTTGTAAAGGTTAAATGATGGTATGTTGATGTAATACAGAAAATTTATGTTGTAGAAATGTAAGAAAAGCAAAGTTCAATAGTTCTATATGTCAATACATAGTACTTGGCTCGTATGTATGCAAATGCCCCAAAGAAATAATACAGATATATAAGACAATGCTTAATTTTCTCACTGAAATAATACAATTAATACAAAAATATCATGATTTTTTGTCCTGTGGAAGGTTGGAGACTCCAGAATCTGGAAGGCCATTATTAAGGCACGAGCAATTGCTAGTAATTTCATTTTTTGGGATTTAGCTGATGGTAAACTCTCTTTTTGGAATGGTTGCTGAGGTGTGCCACAGCTTGATCAAATTCCTCATCCATCTCACATTGATTACATTTTAGTGTCTGTTGCTGGCTCCAGGGTCATTGGGATCTTCCTAAGCTTAGAGAGTTAGTGGAAAATGATGTTGCCTTGCTCATCAATCAAATTCCTTTACAGGTTACTCATAGAGATAAACCTTTATGGAGAAAAGCTCCATACATGTCTGTTAGTAAGTACATTTATAAATCGATTACCTCTCCTTCTTTCTCTGGCATTTTTTCTTCTCTTTACTTCCTCTGGATGACATTTTAAAACTCAAGGGACTACGAATGGCTTCTATTTGTCTTTTCTGTAAGCAGAATGAAGAGTCCTCCTCCCATATTTTCTTCAACTGTGTTTATACTAGAAGCATTTGGAATATGTTAGCTAATGTTTTCAATTTGGTCTGGCCTAGCTGCTGTTCAATTGGAAAATATTTTACTGAATGGAAGAATGCCACTAATGTAGGTAAACCTTTACTTCATTTCCCTTTGGTGGTTCTCTGGTTTGTGTGGAATGCAAGAAACAGCTACAAACATACTAACGAACACCCCACACCTGTTGTTATTTTCTCATATATTATGGCGTACTATCATAAAGCTATTAAATCTCTTTCTCCCAACTCTGTAACTCCCAGCACACGGAAACCTGTACTGGTTAGATGGCTGCCTCCTGTGCTTGGATGGATCAAAGTGAACATTGATGGCTGCTGGTTTAAGCAGTTTGTTGGTGTTGGTGGTTTGTTTAGGGACCACCTGGGCAATCTTTTATATTTTTTTCCTCCCCTGTGGTGGCTGATACCCCCCTCTGTGCTGAAACATGAGCTCTTTTGCTGGCACTAAAAACTGCTGTTTGTTTTAATTTCAAATACATTCAGGCGGAAACTGATTCAAATGTGCTCATCAACTTATTCCACAGAATTAATCCTCTTCCTTGGACCCTTGTTTATCTCTTTAGACGTATATGACATATTATTACCAGCTCCTCTATGTAGGTAAATTTAACATTTATTTACAGGGAGGGCAACTCACCTGCTGATTGGCTTGCCAAGCACACTCTGGATAGACCCGTGGTGGGGAAAATACCTCCACGGCAGCTCTCGCTTTTAATGCATAGTAATCTACTGGACTTGCCTTACATTAGATTTTGATTTCCTGCCAGTTTTTTTTTTTTTTTGTTTTGCATCAACCTGTTTCTTTTCCTTTTATCGATGCTATCATTTTTAAAGAGATGCAGATGGCTTTACTTTCTACTGGAATCTTCTTCTTTATCTGGGACAACTTTACAAGGTTTACCACTTTTTTTTTGTTATGGGGATTTATTCATGGAAGCTGAAGTTTCTGGTGAGCATGGAGGATGTCTGTACAGATCAAGCTCAGCATTGTCGACATAGAGGAAGACTGTTTTTTGCTCGACATAGAGGAAGACTTGGTATGCTAAATTTTTACATACCATATTTTCTTATTTTGCTGATTTACCTGTTTCTTTTCTTCCCTATTTGTTCGGATGTTACAATTTTTTTGGGTACCTTCAACATCGAGATCTTTTTTTGTGTGTGTTGTACCGAGGGAGGCTGAACCCCTAGGGGTGAGTGGGTATTGTATTTTTTTAGTTTTATTAGCTGGGGATCGGCCTCCCCAACCCCATTGTAATGACTTTTTTAATATCAACACGTAGGGAGCCTCAAGAGCTCTTTCCCTCAGGAAAAAAAAAACATGATTTTTTGTCCTCATATTATGCATATTGTTTTTTCAGTGCTAAAGCACTTATAATATGGCCTACAAACAGGGAGAAGAGTGAAGGCAAGAAAATAGCGATTGAAGTAAGCTCCTCTCTTTTTTATTATGAAGGTTTAGTTGAAGATACTATTTCCCCTCCTTCAAAGAAGAGATCCCATCAGCAATTTGAACGTGAGGATTCAGTCAGAGATCCAAAGGGTAAACTATTGCTTCAAGAGGGGCTGCCTGTTACATTCATTCTGTTAAAAATATAGTGAATAAATTTTGTACTGATTGGGAGACCAGTCATATTGAAAATATTTGTACTAAGAGTTGCGAGGAGGCTTGTGCGCTGATACCGTCCCTGAAAGAAAAAGATGAATTCATTAGACATCATCTTACTGTTGTTATAACCATTATTACAAAACTTAGAGTTCATGATTAGCAGAAGCTGGTTTTGGTTTTGTAATCCAGCTTATCTATGATTGAGATTTGTACTTCTTGCTTGCCTATGTGTGTGTGTGTCATGTAAGAGCAAGTAGTACGGCAGTGCAAAAATAATTTCTTTCAACAGTGGAAATGGAAGAAGGTACTGGTGAATTATCCATATACTATGTTATCTATCACATACTTTATGACATGTAGTAGGTATGTAATCTTGGTATAAATATAATATCATAAATATAATATTAATCCAGCTTATCTGTGATTAAGATTTGCACTTCATGCTTGAATATATGTATGTGTGTCAAACTTTTGCTCGATGTATTAATTCTATTCAAATTTCTTTTTAAGAAGGTTTGGTATAATATTGGTTGATAGAGATGCCAAAGTTAAAACTCCTATGTAATTATCTCAAGATTTTTGCACCAAGTAACGCTTCTTAGCCTCAGTAATCATATGAGCTTTTAATGGCTCCACTTTGGCTTGTAAATGTTAAGCGGAGGCTTTTGAGGTTCTCTTGGATAAGGTAACCCATGGATTAACAATAAGAACTCTCTCTTCAGGTTGGGTTAAATACATGATATATGAAATAAGTCTATTAAAAAAAAGATGATGAATTTATAATATTTTAAATGGATTCATCTTCCCTTGTTCCATTCACTCCTATATATAAGAAGGTGTTGTCACATATGACACTTAAATTTTAGTGCTGAGCATTTTAGCCCAATGAATATGGAGAAATTAATGCATTTTTGTGTCTTTTTGGTTGGTTATGTTGAGCCAATCTTCTTTAGTTCCGAAGAGATCCCTTATTTTCATCCTCTATAGAATCTCATAGGTTCTATTCTAATACTTATTTGACCATGCATAAAACAATTTTGCTTAATTAGACTCCATAAAAATGTTTCCTCCTCATCATTAAGCATTCTAGGATATGTCCAAGATATAATTAATAGTAGGGTCTTCATGTAAAAATTTAAAAATTATTTTACCAATTTTGAGAATTTTAAACAGAACATAAGATTGTCTAATATATACTAGTTGCTTCTTGAAAACCACTTAGTACAAACAAAAATTAAAAAAAAAAAAGAAAAGAAGGTTAATTACATTTATAACACCCTGGCCTCCTCCCAAAAAGATAAAATATTAACTTTGACATCATTTTCCAGGGGTTGGAGAGGCTTCTTCTTGAAGTTCATATTTTGAATCAACTTCATAATGAGCAGCAAATCTATGATAGTGAACATAGCCGACATATTATAATTTACTAGAATATCAATTTGATAAGCATTGAGTGATACATAATATGACATTGCCTTAAGTGATACATATCCTCAAGATAATGACAATTTGATATTACTCTTAAAAAAAGGTTTTAAATATTTTAAAAATTTTAGAGTCCTGAAGTTGATTTTCTTTAAAAAAATAAGGATTTTGAAAGTTTTATGGTTTGAAAAATGTCTGAAAGTTTGAAATGATAGGTTGGCCATAATTTATCAATTTTTAAAAGATTTGAGATTTGAGGAATGAGATTGAAAATTTCGATTTGAATTCTGAAGTTGAAGGATTACATTTGAATTTTGAATTTGAGACTTGGATTTGAGATATAGTTTTAATGTTTGGATTTGACCTTAGCTAGACTAGGGGAAGGATAAATTGGAGGGAATTCACAATGGATGAGAAACCTTAATTCTAGAATAAATTTAAACTATCAAGGAGGTTTTATGGAGTTACTAACCTAAATTTTGGTAAAAACGTCCTCGGTTAAGGTGCTTATGACTTTCCATCATCGTGGGTGCATTGGGATCCTTACTATTAACCAACTTTATTATTACCATGCGAAGCTCTTCATACTATTAGGTGATTTAGGATGCTTTTGTTAGTAACCATGAATTACTTTATCTTAGGGCACCTATATAATTCATGGGATAAGACTGTTTGTTTTATATGTCTTTGTTTTTAGTATTAGCTATGAGTACATAGTGGACTGACCTAGGCTTCTAGACAGAACTATTGTAGAATGTATTAGATCCTCGGTCTTGTTTATAAGTTGTTTGTAAATCTTAAATTTTTAAATTTTAAACATTTTAATCTTAAATTTTAAAATATTTTTGTTTTTAAATTTGGTCCTAGAATTTCTGATTTATTTTTAAATTTTATTTTCTTAAACCTTAGTATTATTAATATAATTATTTGATTGAATAATTAACCTTTTTAATCTTTGTATCAAAATTAACTTAGGTCAACTAAATGAATGACCCAAACCATAAAGGGTGGCATTAATATATGTTATTTTAATTAAGAAAATCTTCTGAAATTTAATTGTTCTTTTATTTTAATTTAAAATCTTTTGAAAGTTTTTTAAGGTCAACTCGAACCTAAGGATTGTGATAATTTTCTTTCTAATCTCTGGAGAGAGAATGACAGCCATACTTGAAATGGGATTGATATCAAAAGATCCAAATTCAAATTTTAAAAATAATCTATAAGCAAGTTTATTTCATAAAACATGAACTAAACTAAAGTCAATCCATAGTCTAAAAAATACATGTGTTCATTTTGGCCAAGGCTCATTTCATTATTTTCTTAACTATATAATTAATATATTTTTGCAAATATATTTCATCTGGATCATTCTTGGTATATTATATAAAACTTGAGATGACATTGTTGGATCAATTATGGGACTATAATGTAATTAATAAATGTGTTGGGTCATCATTTAATAAGTCAAAATTATTGTGGTCTAATTAAGAATAAAGTTTATGACTAGACACATTTGTCATGAAATTATACGTGTGGATAACATAAGTGCAAATTCCAATTTGATGAGGGGCAGAATTAGAATTAAGCAATTCTTATAACCACCAGTTGGTTATATTAAATAAGGAGGTGATAGTCCCCGGTCTGCAGAGTAAGAAATAGAAGTAACTCTCTTGTACCCCATCAACGAGAGAGACTAAGGAAAACTCAGGAAAGTCTGTAGATTGGAAGATCATTATTTGCATACGATCAAATGGATTCAGGTACGCTTCCGCTATTGTATAGATTTAGTTTTCTCAATCAACATGGACGTGAAAGAAAGATTCTAGTGTATTCCTAATAGATTTTGATTCGATCAAAATCTATTTGGAAACTTCAAAATTGTAACAATGGTATCAGAGCCTCCCGTTCATGTTCAATTTTTTTATATTCCGCTTCTCTTTTTCCTCTGCAATTATCATCGGTAAAGTTTTGCGGCGACGAGGAACGAGGAATTTTGGCGTCGTGACCGGAGGATTTTCTCCTTCTCCTTCTTATTTTTATCCCTTTTTGTTCGCCCTTACCCGCGTAGGAATCGTCCGCAAAGGGCTGCGGCGGCGGGGTTGCGGCGACAGGAATGCGGCAGCGGGACTGCGACGTCGGTGGCTGCGGTGGCGCGGCCTCCGACGGCGGCAGAATCCGACGCAGTGGAATGCTGTGGCGGAAGGGGAGGTGCCGGAGGGAGGAGCGCCAGAGGGAGGAGCGCCGAAGGGACGCCGGAGGGTGGCGGCGCCGGGCGGCGCCGCCGTTCGCGTAACTCGTTCGCGCAAAGAGTTAAAAAAAAAATTATATATATATATATATATATATATATATATATATATATATATATATATATATTAAATTAATTAAATTACTCATTTAATTTGGACAAATAAAATGAGTTATTTAATTTATTTTTTATGAGTTAAAAATAATAATAATAAAATAAAATAAGTGAATTAATTAACTCATTTTAGGATAGATTAATTTTATAAAATCAATAATTTTGTTTTGTAAATCATGGGCTTTATGGCTTATAAATTAGCCCATTATTTATAGATATAAGATTTTATAACATTAAATTGAAGTTTCAATTAAATTTGAATAAATGGTATTTTGTAATTGTCTATCAATTTTTAATGAATCTATTGAAACATGATGTTGCCAAAGTGACCTCTCTTGTGTAGATAGTTCGTGACGAAATTGTTGGATGTTGTGTGTATGTGGGTTCATGAGTGTATTAATTGGGCCAAAGGAAAATTTAATACTTGGTCGAACTGAATACACACTTGTGATGGTAAGCATGTAACAATTATAAGGAATAATATATGAGTAATAAATCGATCCAAAGATAGATTTATTACTTGATATACGTTATTGTTAATGTTTGATCATTACAACAAGATTACCATTAGCAGTTAATATTACTGTCCAAAGACTTGATATTAATGTAGCATTAGGTGTCTTGAGATGGGATTTACAATTAATTGAATTTAAAACATTTTATGTATGTAATCTTTTGTTCATTTTTCAGTTGTTGCTAATGTATCTGCTAATCTCAATTCGGTTCCAATCCTTAAGGGTGATAGCTTTAAGGATTGGAAAGAGAACATTCACATTGTTCTTGGCTGCATGGATTTAGATCTAGCGTTAAGAATGGATAAACCCGCTCCTCTTACGGATGTTAGTTCCTCCGAAGAAAGGAGAATCTATGAGAAGTGGGACCGTTCTAATTGTTTGAGTCTTATGATCATAAAGCGCGACATACCTGAGGCCTTTAGAGGTGTGGTGTCTAGTGAGATCACTGATGCTGCAAGTTTCCTTGTTGAAATAGAGAAACGCTTTGCAAAAAGCGATAAGACTAAAACTGATATTCTTTTAAAGAAATTGATTTCAATGAAGTTCAGAGGCAAGGAAAGTATAAGGGAGTACATAGTTGAGATGTCTAACATTGCTTCAAAGTTAAAGAAGTTAAAGCTCGAGTTGACGGATGATTTACTCGTGCATTTAGTTCTTATTTCTCTTCCTCCACAGTTTGGCCAATTTCTGGTCAGCTATAATATGCAAAGGGAGATATTGACTCTTAATGAACTTATTTCTCATTGTGTGCAAGAGGAAGAAAGGTTGAAGCAAGGAAAGACTGATAGTACTCATTTGGTGAACACCTCTAAAGAAAGGGGCACTAAAAGAAAGAATGAAGCTGCTAAGAATAAGGGTCATTCTCAAAAGAAACAAAATAAAGTTCAAAATCCTGAAAGTATCAGTTGTTTCTTTTGCAATAAAGAAGGACATTAGAAGAAGAAATGTGCAAAATATCATGCTTGGCGTATAAAGAAAGGTACATTTCTAACTTTGGTATGTTCTGAGGTAAATTTAGCTTCAGTACCTAGAAACACTTGGTGGTTAGACTCTGGTGCTACTTCTAACATAAGTGTTTCAATGCAGGGTTGCCTGAGCTACCGAAAACCAAATGATGCTGTGTCGGCGAATTTTTAATTTAATTTAAATAAATAATTTGAAAAGTAGTATTTGTTTTTGAAAATAATTTTAAATTTGAAAATTTTAAGATATGAAATCAAACCGATCTCACATCCCGAATAGTTTATATAAACGAGCGCCGCACCACAAACTATATATCTATCCCGGAGAATAGATACATCGTCTGATGATGGGGCTCGATTAAATAAACTAGAAGATTTGTGACGTCCGTTTGGTCCTGCGAACCAATTTTATAAGCCGACAAATTCCCCGCTTAATATAAATGAATTAAGCGGGGTTTATATTACTCGGGTTCTTAAAGTTCCCTATAAGGGCAAGCCCCTATAGTTAATTACATCTTAAGTGACGGGAATCACCTAAGAAAACTCTCGATAATAATCGGTAGTTCTGCTCTCAAGAATTTCAAAGTTTAAGTTTTCAAGGGATTGAATATTGGAATTTCAATAGGATTGGATCAAATTTGGAACAGCTTTATTTTGAGAATTCAATGGAAGAAAAGTAGGAGAAGTCGAGGATCCAAGAAGAATCTTGGCAACTTCCCAAACTATCCTATTGTTTCGGCTTCAATTTGAAAGTTTATTTAATGTTGTAATACTCGCCAATTTTAATTAATTAGGACTTATATTAGTATGACATAATCATACAAATAGATCTCGAAGATGTGAGGGTTTATGTCGTACCAAACAACTACCTCTGAATCCTAAAACCAAGCTAGGGCTTAATTTGCATAACATGATTATGCAAATGCCTAACGAAAAGTCGAGGATTTATGTCGCACTAGCAAACTACCTCAAAATCCTATGGCTTGGTTATTTTAATTCTAAGGAAAGTTTTGTCGAAGTAGACTCGGGTTTTACCGATGACGATGGCCGTGCCGCCCACCATGCTCCGAGCTCCTTGTTGTTGCAGAGGTTTAGTTTTGAAGTCATAAATCGAGAGATGAGAGAAGTGTTTGGTTTTAGAGAAAGTCTTAATTTCCATGTGTCTTTAATATTTTAATTAAAACAGGTCTTAGAGTCGATTAAACGAACCGATTAAGATCCCACGGTTCCGTCATCCCGCACCGTTATTTTCATCGAATTCACTTAGTCCGTATGAATTTGCTAAACTCAACTAAATGAGTTCCGCACTTTCATTTAGACCGTGGGAAATCCCGTTAGCAACACGTGGGTTACATCATCCGAGGTATTCCGCATCATTCAATGAGACGTTTTAATTTAGTCGTAGTTGTAGTTGTAGTTTTGTTGTTCGTTTGTGATTAAATTTTGAGTTGTTTTATATTTTGAAATGTTGTGGCGGTGAATTTTATCTTGTAGTGTCTTTTAATTTAGTTATGGGTTTCAGCTTTGGTTTCTGTCCTAAAGGTGTAGGTTTTCATGCAACCGTTGTTTATCATGCAAGAAAAGTAAGTGCAATGCGATTAAATAAATTGCAAGTAAAGTAAATTGCAATAAAATAAAAGCGTACTCTGAGGGTCTTCCCGTCATCCCAAGCCGCACTTAAAATACAATTTAGAGCATTTAAGCATTTATAAGCAATTTCTAGGTAAAGCTAAGGGAAAGGTTATGGTTTTCTACCAAAATCCTAATCCTATAAGCTAGTCATTCCTATGACGTCTGAGTCTTCAATTTTGGTTTTAAGGATGATTTCCTTCACCAAAGAACAACTAAGCTCAATTTGTTCTTAGGACATTCCATCATATTGAGGAAGTGTTTAAGACGAATCTTAAACATCTTTTCTACATTTCGAGAATTGTCCCGAGTCCAAATGAATTCTATCAGTGCAGGTGAATTAATCATCCAGTGCGTTTAAGTTAAGTTTTATTTCTTGCTCGGTGAATTAGGATGTTTGAATATCCTTATGAGTGAAATGACATTTCACTTGATACTCCATTTAGGAGTTATAATAAGTAAAAGCTCCTAAGGGCAAAATGGTATTTAATGATTTGTGATTCAAATTTAAGTTCAAATTAATGATTTAAGTTTGGAATAGTTGTTCAAGTTATTTTAGATTTATTTTGAATTCTTCATGTCTTAGGTGATGTCATTTAATTCAATTTAACTTAATTTAATTTAATGTGGTTTAATTTGATTTCATTTAATTTTAAGTTAATTTAATATAATATGATTTAGCTTAATTTAATTTAATTTAATTTAATTTAATTTAATTTAATTTAATTTAATTTAATTTAATTTTGATTTAATTTAATTTAATTTGATGTAATTTAATATGTTTTAATTTAATTTAATTTAATTTAATTTAATTTAATTTAATTTTAATTTAATTTAATTTGTTTTAATTTAATTTAATTTAATATTTTATTTTAAAGGGATTTGCTTTAAATAATTTAACCTTAACTTAATTTAATGATTAAGTCTTTTAGCATTTTAAATCTTTAAACTTGGATTATCATTTTAATTAAGAATTAAATATTATTGGGACGATTAATTTAGGGATCTTTAGATTAAAGAATAAATCTCTTCCTAATAATATCCCTATTTTAATAATTCCAATTTTATTATTCTTCCAAATTTAATTACTTATTTGATTAAGGTTTATTTTAATTATTTTTTTTAAATTGTTTAATAGGTTTCTACCCTTTAATTATTTAAATTTCAATCATCCAAATCAGACTAGGATCAAATATTTTACTTTTTTATTTCATTAAACCTAAAGTTTTAATTTAAGGGTTAAAATTTTAATTACCATTTTGCCCTTCAAGCTTAATAATTTCATAACTCACTAAATTGAGCTCAAATAAATTTGAAATTTTTATGTGACTTCACTCATATGTCAATAAAGACATAGGAGGAGAAAATGTGATTTTTCTGTATTTAATTTATTTATGTAATTATTTTTGGTGGAAAATAAGGATTTCCAAGGAAAATTTAATAATATGACCAAGGGAAAGTTTCTGTCCTTAGGAAAATAATGGGACATTCCTAATGACCAGAGGACCATTTGGACCAATTTTTGTGATTTTTTGAATTTTATTTTATTTATTAAAATTATTTTAAGTTCTGGAGTATTAATTAATTTAAAAATAGAATATGAGTTGAAAAATGAATTTTATAATTTTTAAAATTCTCTCTGATATCAAGGATTCCAGAGAACCAAATTTTATAATTTTCTGATTTTTCCTTAATTTATTGGAATTATTTTAGTGGAAATGCTAGAAAATGTACTTTTTAATCTTAAAAATTACCCCAAGGCTTTAAAATTTAATATCTCAACCTAGAGACATAATAAAAATATGGGGTTTGTTCCTAAGTGGTTAGAATTCAAAATATGACGTTTTGGTGAATTTTATTATTTTTGTAATTTTTATTATTTTTTAATTATTAAAATATTAAAATAATACTAAAAATTTAACTTTTTTAGAAAATTGAAATTTTAATTTTTTTAAATTCCCCTGATATCAGAGAGGCTCCAAAACCAATTTGGTGAATTTTTGAAAGGTATTTTGAAAGTTATGAATTTTTAAAGTTTAAAATGACTAAATGGCTTAATCAAACCATTTAGTAGGGCTAACCAAGTCCAATTGACTTCAAATTTTTATGGTGGGTTCCTCTGATCCTAAAGGTCAGTGGAGAATTGATTTCAAGTCAATTTGATCTATGGTTAACTCTAATTAACTAAAGTTCAATTTTGGGTATTTAGGCCAATTAGGGTTAATCTGAGTGAATTAACTCAAGTCTTGTTTTTCCTAGGGTTCTCTGGTCATAAGAAACATCACCAAATTTTCCTAGAATTTATTTCACAACATGCTAATTTTTGGAATTAAAATACTCAAAACAAGCAACATGCATTTGAAAAATCAATAACTTTTCACAGAGATGGCCTCGACCTTGGAAAATTCGGGAATGTTCCCAAGTTCGTAGGCTTCAAAAGCCCTATGGTCTCATACCATGGTGAATTGTATGAATGCATGGATAATTAAAACAATGCAGGGAGTAAATAATTAATTAAAAATAAAATACTAGACAAAATTAATTAATTTCTTTTCCACATTATTCTCCTCTGTTCACTGAGCAAGAGGGTATTTTTATTTTATTTTTGTGATTTTTCTACACAAAGATATGGATTTTTGAAGTTCTGGTATTTAAATAAATCAGAAAATACCCTATTTATCTACTTATCCACGCGGCGCTGACTCAACCTCGGCGGCTCCGAATCGACACACGTCGCTCCCTGGTTCGGCGCCGCCATCTGACTCGGCTGTCCGGGGCCCCGCGGTTCACGTATCATCTGCCGGTCCGACGCAATCAGCCGTCCATCCGATACACACGCGATCCGACGGCTCTCGGTTATCGTCTACGACCGGTGCGATCCCGTGACCGTCCACACTCTAACCCTAAGAACTCTCTCGATTCTCAACGGATTTTCGTGTTCTTATGCTTTATGGATTCGTCTCGAAGAGACGAACACATCCATACGGTGAACATGCATTTAAATCGACTCAAATTAAAATGAGAATCTCCGGAAGCTCGGGAAGAAGAGGGAGTCCATACCTTTGCTCGCAGAAGTGAAGCTTCGATCCGAGAGTCGTGTCACCTTCGATCGGGGTCCAAGTAAGCTCCGGATGAAGTCCCTCGGCCCGGTGAATTGTCCGGCTATGAAAGTGACCACATCCGATCACAAAGCTTAGAGGCCGGAGCAACCGGGTGGCTCCGGAGATGGGGCTTTCAAGGGGAAACTTCTCCTCTTGGTCCAAGTGAAGGTGTAGGACCAATCAATTTGGGGATCGGCTCACCGCGAAGAAGTGTCCCGGTTTTGGGCCGAAGCTCGAGCTCAAAATCGGGGCTCAGCGGAGGGAATTGGGGCTGGAATTCAGTGGGGATCAAGTGCTCTATGTGTGGAGAGTGATCTGGAGTGATTTTGGCAGAGTTTCCTTAAGGTTTGGTTCAGCACCTCCTTTGGCCGAGAGGGTGAGGGGTTTAAATAGGCATGGCTGGAGGCTCTCCCGGGGGGTTTAATGGTCGGGATCACCGCTAGGTCAAGGGAAGAACAGCCTACAATGGCCACCGGGGATGGGGCAGCTCAACAGTGAGAATTCCAAGCTCGGGCTCACATGTGAGCTCTCGGCCATGGAGTTTTCCGGCGACCTGAGCGGCCGACCGCAGTGCATGGGTCACCCTCGTGTCCAGTGGGTCGTGGTCGGGGTTTAGTGCGATCAATCGGGCCTTGCCATGTGTAAAGGAGATGGCTTGGAATGGAACTGGGAAGATGCCATTTTGGCTAGGTTTGGGTCAACCCATCCTTTTGGGCTAGGTGCACCACCCAAGGTCCGGTTTTGGGCTGAAAAGAGTCACTTGGGTCACCTGCCATGGAGTGGTGAAGTCTCCATCCATGGTGAGGTGGCTAAGCATGGTTTAGTGTGCGACATGCTTAAGGTAAAAAAGGGTTTAAGAAGGATTAGGAAAGGGGGCCCTCCTTTTGCCACTAATGGCTTGATCACATGTCAAACCTTCCATGGCTCCATGTGGCTTGTCCATGGCTTGCATGGCTTGTCTTTGGCTTGGGAAATGTTGAGTCAATTTCATGGAAATGGATTTAAGAAAAATTTTGGTATTTTAGGGGTGATTTGGCATGAGGCTTGATTTGGAATTATTTGATGATGTGATTAGAACTTAGGGAATGGCTTTGATTAAGTGGATGGCAAATGGAAATGTCATGTGGGCTTTAGGGTAGATTTTGGGCTCTTTGAAATGGTTTTAGATGGGCTTTTAAAATTGTTTAAGAAAGTGGGCTTTTGAATTTTAAAATGGATTTTGGGATGAAATTTTGGTAAAGGCTTGGGCCAAATAATTGTTGGGTTTAGCTCATAGATGTGTCATGAGTGACTTGGAGCAAATTGGGAGTGATTTGGGTTTGAATTGAGTCGAATTCGGGCTCCTTCGGTGAATGGGCCAATATAGGTCAAATTGGGCTAACTTGGGCCAATGTTGGGCTAGGGTTGAAATTGATGTAAAATTAATGTTGGGAAATGTTTATGGGAGTGTTTCAAAGAGGTTTTGGCTTTGGTTAGGTTTTGATTTTGGGATTTGGGCTCATTTGGGTTAAGTTTGAGTTATGGGTCCAAATTGGGCCTTTTAGCTTTGGGTTGAATTTGAGTGGGGTTTGGGTCTAAATTTTGGGCAAATCATGTTAGTGTTTTTCTTGTGGGAATGTTAAGGAAGATTTAGAAAAGATTTGGGGTTAATTGGAGTTAAATTGGGTGAGTTTGGGTTAGGTTTGGGTCATGGGTCCAAATCGGGCTTTAAGGCCAAAAGTGAAATTGGATCCAAATGTCAATCAAATTGGACTTGGATTTGGTCTAAATTGGTGTTGAGAATGTTGAATTGAAGTTTAGAATTGAATTGGACCAGAATTTGGGTCAATTGGGTAGGTTTGGTTTGACATTGGGTTCACTTAGGGTTAAAAAGGGTCAAATTGGGGGTTTTGACAAAAGTAGGGTAAATTGACAAAATTGGCCCATGATGTAGTTGAACAAAATGAAATTGGGAATATTTGGGATTTTCTGGAATTTTCTGGGAATTTTCTGAATTTTTGGATTTTTGGGTCAAGAGGGGTATTTTGGGTATTTGGAGGATATTGGGAGGTATTTTTGGAATTTTTGGTATTTTTGGGTATGGATGATCAATTTGAGTAATGTGGAAATGTTTGGGATTGATTTTGGGGAATTTTGGGTAATTTAGGTGATTTTGGAAATTTTGGGTAGTTTCAGAGGCATTTGGTAGGTTAAGCAGGTGTAGGTCCTGGGGTCAAAAATCGAAAATTTGGAAAATGAAGATTTGGTGAATATAAGTGGAATAAAATCATTTTGGTTAAGCCATGAAGTCACATCAAGCCCATATGAGCCATGAAGGGACTCATTTGAGGCATTCACTATGTTGCTCCTAACCTCTTAGCCAAGGGCTTGGGGGTTAAGGACCATCCATGTGAATCACCTACATGAGTCAGGAGGTCAAGTTAGGTATGGGTGTGGTTTTAGGAGGTGTGTGAAAGTGTAGTGTATAGGTGTAATGTGTGTGTAAGTCAGCTCTTCACTGCACTGAGCCACCTGCAGACAATCCTAAGGCCAAAGAATCCTATAGAACTCATCCTTTAAACTTCCACATTTGATTTCAACCCTCTAGGTGATTAGGGGTCTTCAATCAATTTTGTGGAGTTTGCAGGGAGTTAAGAAGTGGTTTGAATTTCTAAGTGGTGGATCCCAATTCTAATCCTCTAAGATAGTCAAAGGAAAAGCCTAAGGCTAGATCCTAAGTACTAAAGAGAGAAAAGAAGACCTCATTAAAAATGAGGTCAACATGTTGAAAGATGCATTTATGTGGGAGATGGAAAATCGGTAGAAGTGGAAGCAATTAGGCATTTTAGATTGTTATTATGTACTGGTTATTATTTGGATTTGATAGGTACTTTTGTTGTACAGTCATTTAGACGGAATTTGGTTTCTGTTTGTTGTTTGGACAAATTGGATTATTGTTGTTCATTTCAAAAAAGATGTTTCAGTTTATCTATTAATTCCAATATTATTAGAACTGGTTCCCTTATGGTGTATGACAATCTCTATTTGCTTGATACTGTTGCTTCTTATAATGAAACTCTGAATGTGGAATCACGAGGTACTAAGCGTAAAATTAATAATGAAAATTCAGGAGCATTATGGCACGAGCGTTTAGGTCACATCTCTAGAAATAGAGTTGAAAGACTTGTGTCAGATGGAATTCTAAGTTCCATTGATTTTACGGACTTTAATGTCTGTATTGAATGCATTAAGGGAAAACATACCAAAAGAAAGAAATTAGGTGCATATAGAGCTACAGAAGTCTTAGAATTGATACATACGGATGTTTGTGGACCATTTTCTATAGCTTCTTGGAATGGTCAACAATATTTTGTATCGTTCATAGATGATTATTCAAGATATGCATACATATTTCTTATTAATGAGAAGTCCCAAGTATTGGACGTGTTCAAATCTTATAAGGCTGAAGTTGAAAACCAACTAAGCAAAATAATAAAAAAGTTAAATCTGATCGTGGTGGTGAATACTACGGCAGATATGACGGTTCAGGTGAACAACGTCCGGGACCATTTGCTAAATTCCTAGAGGAGTGTGGAATTGTCCCTCAATACACAATGTCAGGTTCACCTAGCATGAATGGTGTAGCTGAAAGACGAAACCGCACTCTTAAAGACATGGTAAGAAGTATGATCAGTCATTCTACCTTACCAGAATCACTCTGGGGAGAAGCACTTAAGACAGCAGCCTACATTTTAAATAGAGTACCAACTAAAGCAGCTACAAAAATACCTTATGAGCTTTGGACAGGGCGAAAACCCAGTTTAAAGCATATTCATGTTTGGGGTTGCCCAGCTGAGGCAAGGCCTTACAAGTCATTTGAGAAAAAGTTAGACCCTAAAACAGTGAGCAGCTATTTTGTTGGTTATTCGGAGCGATCTAGGGGTTTCAAGTTTTATGATCCCAAATTAAAGATAATTTTTGAGACGGGAACTGCAGTGTTCTTTGAGGATATTGAATTTGGGGGGAGAAATCAGGTTAGAGACTTTGTCTTTGAGGAGGAATCAGACTATACTACTCTTGTTGAAGAGGAATTGGTTCCTATTCCTATAATTGCTTTTGATAATGATCAGGATTTTACTCATGACATTGATCAAGTTGCAAATCAAGAACAAAACATTGTTAATCAACCCCTTGAGAAACAAATTCAACAACCTCAAGAACAAGCTCAAGAGCAAGTGCTTTTGCGGCGATCCACTAGGGAAAGAAGAAATGCTATTTCAGATGATTATATTGTATTTCTTCAGGAACATGAGGAAAATATTAGTATGATGGAAGATGATCCTATCAACTTTCATCAAGCTATACAAAGTTCCAATTCAGAAAAAATTGATTAAAGCAATGAATGAGGAGTATAAGTCTATGCAAGACAATAAAGTTTGGGAACTTGTCCCATTGCCAGAAGAAAAGAACCCCATTGGTTGCAAATGGATTTTTAAAACCAAAAGGGATTCAAAGGGTAATGTGGAGAGACATAAAGCTCGCCTTGTAGCTAAAGGCTATACTCAAAAGGAAGGGATTGGTTATAAAGAGACATTTCCTTCGGTTTCGACAAAGGACTCTTTTAGAATAATCATGGCACTAGTTGCTCATTATGATATGCAGCTACATCAAATGGATATTAAGACCGCTTTTCTCAATGGAGACATTGATGAAACGATCTATATGATGCAACCAGAAAACTTTGTGTCAGGAGACCCAAAGAATATGGTTTGCAAACTGAGAAAATCTATTTATGGGCTCAAATAAGCTTCCCGTCAATGGTATCACAAATTTCATCAAGTGATTCTATCATTTGGTTTTGAAATGAATGCAGTTGATGATTGTGTATATCATAAATTCAGTGAAAGAAAGATTCTGGTGTATTCCTAATAGATTTTGATTCGATCAAAATTTATTTGGAAAATTCAAAATTATAACAGGCATTTCTAATACTAATAATACATTTAAGAATTGAGTAAACATAATGAGAGAAGTAAAATTTAGTGAAAGTCAACATGATATGAATGAGCCTACAATAAATAAGAGTTAGAAAATTTGTCTTTAAACCTAAAATTTGTGGCTTAGTGTAGTGGTTGTAGTGTTTCTAGTCATTCACAATGACATGAGTTGATTTTTATATTTATTACTTTTAATTTATACAAAAAGATACACGTTAAGTGATGGAAACCCCATTAAAACTTGTAAATTTGAATTAAATTTTGATGTATTTTCTGTGTGTGTGTGCGAGCGTACGCAAACACTCATGTGTATTAAATTTACTTTGAACTTGAAGGAAATGAGAGATCCCATTAGAAAATTTAAATTTGAATTTAATTTTGGTGTACTTTATAAATATATATGTGTATGTGTGTTTGTGTGTGATCATTACTCTAATAAGATAAGTAATAATGTGAATTTTTTTAAATAAAAATTTAAATAAAAAATATTTGTAGCATTGTTCATAAATTTAGATAGGATACCATTATCTCTTGTTTCAAAAATTTTCTCCTCTTTAATGATTCTTATATAATAATAATAAGCCTTGTTGTCTCTTCTAATATATAATATTTAGAGAGATATTACTATCTTTGAAAAATTTAATGAAACCATTGTTCTTTAATATTTGGTAAAGTTATTATTGGGCCATATTATTTTAATTTATGAGCTTACCTTTAATGTAAATTTTCTATAAAGCTTTGAATCAGTGGCAACTTATAAATATGTATATTGAAGAAAAGGTATGACACACATTAAGTTATTGTCTCAAGCTTTCTACACTTTGGTTATATAAAGTCATTGAGTTGTCCCTCTCACTTTCTTTCTTATTCTCTATTGTTTTGTAGCTTATCTTAAAATCAAGATACACCCATGAATAAAAATGGATTTAATACTTACATACCTTTTGATAATTCTAAAGCTTTATATAGAGTAAAAAAAAAATTGGTTACCCTTTGTTACATTTTCCCAATTAAAGATAAGATTTCTAGTTTAAAACGAAGTAATGATAAAATTTCTAGTTTAACGAAGAATAAATAATGGTTGAGTTTCTTGATGACCGAAAGGGAGATCATATATATCCCTAGAAGGAATACAAAACTTATAGTAATTCATCAAATATGATAACATCAATCCAAAATAAGAATTAAAATGGAAAGTAATTGGAATATAGTAGTACATATATAAAATATCTTTCAAATAAAGAAATTTGTCACAACCAATTTTCCATTTAATTTAGCCATTAATCTCAAAATATCTTGTTGAAGCTCTTATTAAGTAATGAAGCTTCACATAAAACTTTTTCTATTTCTTGCATATTGATTTGACATAACTTTGAAATACTTTGAATTATCCCTAGTCGAATCATCTTTTGATCTTATATTATTAGATATAAAGTGTAGGAAAGTTTTCATCTAACTAAATATAGTCTAAAATTTTCTAAGTAATATCAACCTTAACAAGTGCCTCAACAATAGAGCCTTGTATATGTTGTTATATGGACATTCCAAGAGGTTTACCAAATAGAGAAGTTATAGTAAATGTTACTTTTTGATCGAAGGGATGAATTTATTGTGTGGAAAAGAGGCCCAAACTGAAACAATCAAGGCATTCAATAATCAATCTAGAATCATAAGGCCAATTATTTAATCTCACAAAGAGACCAACAATTAATATCTCTTTGTAGTCTTTGATTCAATAAAGCATTAGAAGGACAATATCTGTGCTCAACAATGAAATGGAAAAATAAAATAAGTTAAACACTTGGTTAACAAGAATTGGCTGTTGGCATTCAAGAGGTTCTTTCCGCTAAAAAATTTATACTTTTCTATGAAGATTGATGTTGTTCACTCAATTTATATATAGTTTTTATAATCTACCATCTAACTATTTAAAATTCCTTTCTTATTTAAACATGTAGAAATATATTTAATTTTTGCAGTTACAAAAATAATTAAGGCATCACAAATATATATTTTCTTACACTTCTTTAAGAAAATAATTCACTGATCAACAAAAGAATGGTAGAAGGATCAACAAAACAATACTGAATTTTCTTACTGCAATGATACAATTAATGTACAAAGATCTTTAATTTTTTTCTCATAATATACATACTATTTTTTCAGTATCTACTCTTATGGCGGAGAATCAGGACGAAAAAGGAGGCAAAGGAATAGAAATGAAGGAGAATCAGAATGAGGAAAAGGGAGAAGAAATATCTATGACTGTAGATCTGTCTACTACACAGGAGAGTCATGTTGTTGCTCCCGATTCAGAGATGTTGGATAGCACGAGCGACACTTTTGAGCTCGAGCCAGTTGGGCTGACGTAAGCTTTTATGTATAATGATGGTACTATTTTTATTTTTTTAAATTTAATATAAAACTAAATAAATTTTCTTTTTAGATTTCATCCCTCTGTACTGGCTATTTCTGCTATCAGAGATATTATCCAGAGCAATTACGACGCTCCATACATATCTTGGATGAAGATCCCAGTAGGAGTTCGGTATATGTGGTTTAGAGAGTTTAAGGTATATACCCCAACATATTAATCTTAAGTTATATATACATTTTATCATTCTAACATATTTGAATTCATATTGCAGGAGCAATTCTCTTGGCACCCTGAGCATGACATAAAAATTAGGAGAAACTTCGAACACAAAGGGAGCTATTGTCTTAATATCATGCTTAGGGAGATACGGAATACGCGTCAACGTCCTTTTTGGCTCAAGAAAGATTTGTTCGATGCATTGATTAGGGCTTGGGATTCTCCGGATTACGAAAAGTTGAGTCAGCGTGCTAAACACAATCGACCCTCTTCCTTTAAATGATTATTTGTTGTTGGAGAAGAAGAAAAAAGGAGTAACTTTCAATCTAATTTTCTACTTAATCTAAGCTGTTTTAAGATGTGAATCATGCGTGATATTTCCATTAGTAGAGCAATTTTATGACTATTTGATTGTCATAAAGAGTTGGTTATAACTTAATTTGACTAATATTTTTTAGCTAAAGAGATAAATTTATACTTTTCTACAAAAATTGATATAGTTCACTCAATATATATGTGTGTGTGTGGGTGTGGTATCCTGAGAGAGAACCATTTTTACTGCCATTGTAATCTACCATCTATCTTTTTAAAATACCATCTTACTTAAACATTTAGAATATATTTAATTTTTGAAGTGCAAGTGATATTAGAAAATTGATAGAAAATTAGATACAGAAATAATTAAGGCATTATAAATATATATTTTCTTGTCACTGCTTTAAAAAGAAATAACAGATCAACAAAATAAAGGAAAAAAGAAGAGGGATCAATAAAATAATGATGAATTTTCTTACTGCAATGATACAATTAATGCACGAAGATCTTTAATTTTTCTCATAATATGCATACTGTTTTTCCAGTAGATGTGTTCTAATGGCAGAGAATCGGGACAAAAAAAAATGCAAAGAAATAGATTTGAATGCAAGTTTGTCTAGTTCAGAGGAGAGTCAAGTTGTTGCTCTCGATTCAGAGGCGTCAGACATCATGAGCCACATTTTTGACCTAGAGCCTGAGATCGAGCCAGATGGGTTGTCGTAAGTTTTTTTAGATAGCGATGGTAGTGTTTTTTTTTTAATTTAATATAAAACTCAATATATTTTCTTTCAGATTTCATCCCTCTATGCTGGCTATTCCTGCCATCAGAGATATTATTCGGAGCAACTACGACGCTCCATACGTATCCTGGAAGAAGATCCCACTAGAAGTTCGGGATATGTGGTTTAGTGAGTTTGAGGTATGTACCCAACATATTAGTTTTAAATTATATATACATTTTATCATTCTAATATATTTAAATTCATTTTGCAGGAGCAGTTCTATTGGAGCCCTGAGCATGACATAAAAATTAGGAGGAGCTTTGAACACAAAGGGAGCGTTTGTCTTTCCGATATGTTTAAGGAGATACGAAAGACGCGTCAATGCCCTTTTTGGCTCAAGAAGGATTTGTTCGAGGCATTGTTCAGGATTTGGGATTCTCCGAATTACCACAAGTTGAGTCAGCAGGCGAAACACAATTGATCCCCTACATTTAAATGATAACTTGCTTTTGGATAAGAAGTAAAAAGGAAGACTAACTTTCAATCAAATTTTCTACATAATCTAAGCTATTTTTAGGTTGTTTATCATGGGGGGATATTTCCATCTCTAGAGCCATTATGACAATTTGATTGCCATAAAAGAGTTGATTCTGATGTAATTTGGCTTATTTTCTATCTTGAATAACCAATGGATCATGAATTTTTTCGATCACAAAATGTACTTAATTCACCTCATTGATCAACATATTGGTAGCAAGCAATAGAAGAAGGAACCACTGAAGGTGTAAGATCATAAATAACCATAATTGGGATGTTAACACTCAATTTTTTCATAATATTACAAGTAGACAAATCTTGATTAAAAATTTATTAATGAGACTAAAATATAAAAGTTCTTCTTCCCATTTTAGCTTTTCTCCCAAAATAGCACATTTGAGAACCAAATCAAATAAAGCCTAAAATATGTGAAGTAATATCAAATACAATCTAAAGCACCTTAACAATAGATTGCCTAATACATATTGCTATTTGTACATTCATTCTAAGAGGTTTATCAAATAGAGAAGTCAAACTAAATATAGTTTTTTGGCTAAAGAGTTGAATTTTATAGTGTGGAAATGAGGCCTAAGCTGAGACAATAAGACATTCATTAATCAAATTAGAATCATAAAGCCAATTATTTAATCTCCCAAAGAAGCCATCAATTTAAATTTATTAATGCAAAAATATAACTTTAAAGTTTTTGATCATATCAAGCATTAGAAACAAACTTTTTATGTTCATTAAAGAAATAAAAGAAAATATTACTTAAACAATGGGTTGACAGGAATTGCCTCTTAGCATTCAAGAGGAGTCTACCACTAAAAAATTTATCTATTATTAATAGATGATACGGAGCAATTTAAAATATATACATTTCTATGTATTTCTCCATGAAAACTGATAAAGTTCACTCCATATTTGTAGTTCATTCCATGAAAAGTCGTACTCTCAGGACATCGTATACATACATACATACATTCATATCTATATGTATATATGTATATGATGTCCTAAGAGTGTTAATCTACCATCCAAATATTTAGTATTTTATCTTTTTTTAAACAACTAATAAAAAAATTAATTTTTGAAGTGCATCTGATATGAGAAAATTGATGGAAAATTAGTTGAAGCAATAATTATGGTATCATTAATCCTTATATTCATAGCTCTTGCTTAAAAAATAATTGACAGATCAACAAAATGTTAGTAGAGGGATAAATGATACTATTTAGTACTTATCCTATTGTTAGATTAGTGAATTTAGTATATTATTGAAGTATGAACTTATAAATACTAATTAAGCTTCTACTTCTTGATTAATACTAATTCAAGTTTTTTTTCTTGAATAATATAATTGTAGTTATACATAACAAGTAATGATGTATAGTGAATTCTTCTCTAATTCTGTACATAATATACGTACAACAGCTTCCTCTCAACGTCAAAATTGCCAAGGCATCTGCATCCCTTCCATTGCCCAGTAAAATCTACAAAGAACTCTCTGTCCTAGTCAAGAGATTTTGCAGGCATCTAAATCAAAAAAATTATTTTCATTTTATCTCATAGGAAATTTTGTTAGAGCTTCCAAATTGAAGCATTTTCTAAGTGATCTTATCATGCTGATAGATATTATCGTTGCTGATCATATTATCAGATTATCATAAGTTGTTCGTGTTCAACTATGATAGGTGTCTTGCTCTAACACTCCTTGGATGATAGAACCTTTGGGCAATATCATATTATCACACACATTATTAGTCACTCATATGTTTTTAGATCTTACGAATTGGTTTTCTCATGATAAGTCAAGTTGCTTAAGCATTCAAGTGGGGTTGTAATCGAGAGTGGAGTAAAGGATGTCTTAGATTGAACTTGCTTAGGTTAAATTATAAGTTGTTCATGTTCAGTTTCAGCTTGAACCAAGAATTTTCAAATATTTTTATACTTTGCTTGCTTAAATTTCTTTTTTTTTAATGTTTATATTTGATTTAAATCTTTTTTATTTATATTAATTGAAGAAGTTAAGATTTTGATTAAGCATATATGATTTTTTATTTGAAATTATAATTTTGATTTGTACTTGATTTTTTATATATATCTAATAAATAAGTTAAAAATTCAAATAAGTACTTATTTCTTTATATTAAATTACTCGATATTAATTTAATAAATCTAAATGAATAAGCAAATGGATAAATTTAAAATTAGTATCTACTAGTTCATGTCAAGTAAATAAACGTTTTGCAATCAAAATAATAAAAATAAGTATTAATAAATTAGTTCATTGAAATAAATAAACTAGAAGAAAATGCATTAAATTTTATTTATATTGATATTAAATTATAATATAATATTACTAAATTTAGTATTAATTATGTTCTAAATATAAAATGTTATATAATTATCTTCTAAACTTGTTATTAATCTATTCAAATGTTAGATCATATAAATATAAATATTTAGCAAATTATTTGTGAGTTAGACTATATTTAAATTTGAATCATTTAAACCTTGAGTTTTAATGAAATTTTCAAAATTTTTATTTACTATTTTAAAAAATATATAATCAAGTCTTAACCGAACTGAGTTCAAATTGTTCATCAAGTACATTGGTTCATGCACAACCTATACAACATATGATACAACATTATTTGAGTTATTGAAGACTTTAATATTTTTAATTTTATATTTAAACTTTATTTTAAGCCTAAATTATAATTATAAGCAAATAAATCCATAATTTTGTTCAAATATATTTTGGGCAACTTGTTCTTGCTCATTTCACTGTTGGTTCCTTTAACAACTGGATTACTTTTATTTATGCCAGTACCTTACTTCCTGATAAATACCTGCTGTGGAATAAGCTTATTACCATGGGTTCCATAATCACTGAAAATTGGTGTGTGGGTGGAGATTTCAACATGGTTATGTCTCATACTGAAAGAAAAGGGGGTGCTCGGGTCGATACAAACCACATGCAACGTTTCTGTGATAGCATTACTAGTGCAGGTTTATTTGATTTGGGTTTCACTGGTAATCCTTTCACTTGGAGACGCGGTTTACTGTTTCAAAGAATTGATAGATTCTTTGGCAATTCAAATTTTCTTAATTTTTATCACATTGCCCGGGTGCAGCACTTAAGCCATGCTTCTTCTGATCACAACCCCCTCTTACTCTCTTTAGCTTTCCATCATAAACCTATTATCACTCATTTTAAATTTCTCAATATGTGGACTTCCCATACTACGTTTATTGATCTTATCAAAAGTCTGTGGCATCCTGTTCGTTGTGGTTCCCCTTGGTACATGTTATGGCAATTACAAAAGAAAGTGGCTGTTGGGCTAAAACGCTGGAACTTTGAGGTATTTGGTAATATTCATTCAAGAGTTATCAAGTCTTAACATTTGGTGAATTCTCTTGAAGCTAGGGAGAGTTTAACCTCTGACATCTCTGCTGAACTTTCTCAAGCTCAACTTACACTTCTTGCTGATATTCTTTGGAAGAGGACCTTATGAAACAAAAGGCACATGAAATTCATTTCACTAACGGGGACAGAAATACTAAATATTTTCATGCTTCCATTAAAAGCAGACTCAATCAAAATTCCATTCTAAAAATTATTACTGAAGACGGACATGTCATCACTGGGAATGAGGAAATTGGATTAAATGCAACTCATTATTTTACTATTCTATTCTCTAATAATATGCAGGTTCCTTCTATTCATGAGGACTTTTTTTCTTCTGAAAAGCACCTTGTCTCCTCCCTGCATCTCTCGGATATCCCCACCGAGGAGGAAGTTTTAAATGCTTTGAAGGATATCAATCCTAACAAAGCTCCTGGCCCGAATGGTTTTACTCCTGCTTTTTATGTCACCTGTTGGGATATCATCAAAAAAGAGGTTGTTATGGCCATTCAGAGCTTTTTTAATGGGGATGATCTCTGTAAGTATTTTTCTGCTGCATTAATTGTACTCATTCCTAAGGGAAGAGATAAATCCCATTGGTATAACTTTAGACCAATCTCTTTAACTACTGTCATCTCCAAAGTTATCAGTAGAATTTTGGTGGCAAGAATTCAACCTTATCTTGACAGGATAATCTCCCCACATCAGTCTGCTTTTATTAAAAACAGAGAAATTACTGATAACATCTTACTGGCACAGGAACTCCTTGATGAGCTAGACAGAAAATGTAGGGGAGGCAATCTTGTAATGAAACTGGATATTAAAAAGGCTTTTGATACTATTCATTGGAAATTTATTATTAAGGTCCTTAGTGCTAGAGGTTTTCATATTTATTTCTGCAATTTAATTAAGAGGTGGCTTTCCAACAACTTTTACAGTGTCATGGTTAATGGTTCTCCTTACGGTTTTTTCTCTGCTCAAAGGGGAATTAAACAGGGTGATCCCCTCTCCCCTATTATCTTTATACTTGCTTTTGATTATCTTTCTAGGATGTTGAATCTTTTTCAGACACAACACTCTCACACAAGATACTCTCACAGAGCTCACTATATTATTTCTCACCTTGCTTATGCAGATGATATTATTGTTTTTTCCAATGCTTCTAAACCTGCAATCAAAAAACTCATGCATGTGCTGGAACAATTTGAAAATATATTGGGTTTAGCTTTTAATAGAGATAAATGTCAACTTTATTTTAGCAAGCATTTGTCCCATACTCATATCAGCTGGGCCACTAACTACACTGGTTTCCAATCTGCTAGTCTGCCTCTTAAATACCTTGGAGTGAACTTAATCGAGCGGTAAGTAAGCAAATTCAGATGGATGAGGTTATTGATAAAATCCAAGGCAGGATTAAGGATTGGAAAAATACTTTCCTATCCACTGGAGGTAGATTAACTCTTTTATCTGTTGTGCTTCACAACATACCTCTTTATGCTTTACAAGTTTTCAATGCTAAGAAGAGCTCTATTAGAATGTTAGAAGGCATTTTCAATCGTTTTCTATGGGAAGGTGGGGGGGCCAAGAGACATTGGCGCTCTTGGAAAAATCTTTGCAAACATAAATTTTACGGGGTCTGGGTTTTAAAGCCCTTTCTCACATTGTGGAAATCAACATGTGTAAACTATGGTTTAAATTCAGGCTTGGAGAATCATTGTGGGCCAAATTTATGCACTCCAAATATTGCACTTCTGCCCATCCCTCCACTATTATGTGGAAGGTTGGGGACTCCAAGATTTGGAAGGCCATTTTAGGGCAAGAGCTTTAGCTAAAGATTTTTTCATTTGGGATTTAGGTGATGGTAGAATCTCCTTTTGGAATGATTGTTGGGGAGTGCCTCAGCTGGAACAGTTACCTCATCATCCTCATCATGATAATATTCTAGTGGCAGATTGTTGGAATCAGGGACATTGGGATTTACAGAAGCTTCGTGAAATTGTGGGAAATGATGTTGCTATGCTTATTAACCAAATTCCTTTACAGGACAATCTGCGTGATAAACCTATATGGAGGAAAACCCCTTCCCTGTCTGTGAGCAAGTACATTTACAATTCTATTACCTCTCATCCTAAATGGCATTGGGGAAATATTGTCTGGCAGCCTCTTTTCACACCATTCATGTCTTTTTTTCTTTGGTGTTTATTCTCTTCTTTACTTCCACTGGATGACATCTTAAAGCTTAAAGGATTACGAATGGCTTCTATTTGTCCTTTATGCAAGCAGGATGAAGAGTCATCCCAAAATATTTTTTTCAATTGTAGCTACACTAAAGTCATTTGGAATATGTTGGCAAATGCTTTCAATCTGGTTTGGCCTAACTGCTGTTCTATTGAAAATTTTTTTACTGTATGGAAAAATGCCACTCATGTTGAGAAAACTTTACACCACTTTCCTTTGGTGGTTCTCTGGTTTGTGTGGATGGCTAGAAACAATTTTAGACATACGGATATACACCCCACACCGGTTGTTACTTTCTCACACATTTGGACTTTTTATCAAAAAGCCATAAATTTATGTTCTCCCAAACCTGCTTTTTCCAGTACTCGCAAGCCTGTACTGGTTAGATGGATACCTCCCATATCTGGGTGGATCAAGGCAAACATTGATGGATGTTGGTCTAGAAATTGTTCTGGTGCAGGTGGATTGTTTAGAGACCATGCTGGCAAAATTTTATACTTTTTTTCTTCTCCTGTTGAGGCTGATACCCCCTTGTGTGCTGAAGTTTGGGCTCTTTTGCTTGCTCTCAGAATTGCTGTTTGTTTTAATCTAACTCATATTCAGGTGGAAACTGATTCAAAGGTGCTCATTAATTTATTTTATAAACTAACACCTCTGCCTTGGTCCCTGGTTTATCTGTTTCGACGCATATGGCAAATCATTAACTCCTCCTCTATGCGGGTGCTTCTAACATTTATTTACAGAGAAGGCAACTCTCCTGCTGACTGGCTTGCCAAACACGCACTTGACATACCTTTGGTGGGGACTGAACCGTCAAGGCCGCTCTCACGTTTGATACACAGCGATCTAATGAACTTACCTTACATTAGATATTGATCATCTCCTTACTTTATTTTCTTTGGGTTTGTTAAATTTGCATTATTTTCTCACCTCTTTGAGCTGCAGATTTTTTTTTTTTCTTTTGGAAGTTTCTCCCCTTCAGATTCTGTCTTATGGAGGTTATGTCGTCTTTGTGCAATTACCTGGATTTGGAAGAGAGCTACTTTTGTGCAGATTGCCTTTTGTTACAATTTTTTCGAGGATTTTCTTCCAATCTGGTCTTCTGGGATGTGGAGGCTGTGGCATTTTTGAGTATTTGCTGGTTTCAGATCCTTTGATTTTTGTTTCAATGTTTCCTTGTGGTCTGTACTCTTTTTGGTTTTTTACTTCACTGCATCTTTTTTGAGTTTTCTTGCGTGAGTTGTACCGTGGGAGGCTGAACCCCTAGGGGTGCGTGGAAATTGTATTTTTTTGGGTTTTCTAGTTGGGGATCGGCCTCCCCAACCCCCCTTTTGTACTGATCTTTTTAATTAACACGCAGGGAGCCACAAGTGCTCTTTCCAAAAAAAAAAAATATGTTGGGCAACTCACTTTAATAGAACTCCTTTTTTTTTCCTTTTACTTTATGATTCAATCATTATATTCATTTAAAAGAATATAAAAATATGCTTTATCCCTTCAAGATTTATTTGATCACTCCTATTAATATTTTTTTCAAAACAAAAGAAAACCAATTATGCTTCATTATTTTTGTTGGTATGTTTGTTTGTCTATTATGTTATTTACATTCCGCTGTTTTGGTGTTATCGTACTCTACGGTTAATTCGTGGGAGCTTGATGGTGTTATTGGATGACCGCGGGGGTTATTCGCAGCGTTATTCCTGATAGTACTATGGGAGTATTTCTAGTGATGTTCATGTGTTCTTCTCAGACGGTGCGCGGTGTTATTTGCAGTAGTATCGCTGGTAGTATTTATGGTATCCTGCTGTTTGGTAGTATTACGTGTCGTCTTTGATTTTTTCCTCATGTTATTTTGTACCGATTTTTCTCTCTTGCTACGGGTTTGTGGTTCGCTGCGGAGTGTGATTTGTGATGGTATTAAGGAGTTTTTTTGGTGGTATCTGTGCTGTTTTATGTTTTATACTTGCTATAGTTATTTTGGGGTATTGTATATATAGAGTAAAAAATCCTATTTTTAAAATGAATTGAAAGATATTTTTTTCCTATTTCTTAGTGATAATTTTAATACAAAGTACTAATAAAAGTCTAAGATAATAATTTTATCGGTCTCCACAATTCTATTTGCTACGCTTTGGAAGAGTGTTAGGTTGTAATATTTTTTGTTATATATACTTTATCGTTCTTGGAAGGAAAAAATAAATAAATATTATCAATATATAGCAAAATATGAATCAGGACAATATGTTATTAATTTATATATATCTTGCTAATAAGCCATATATACCTCTAATGCAATTTACACATATCACCAAAAGTTCATCTGAATTCAATAAAAAGGATATATATATATATATATGTATATATATATATATATATATATATATATATATATATATATATATATATATATATATATATATATATTAATGCTTTAGCAGATAACAGCTTTGTTGGAATGGAGAAGCTCTTGGGATTTTGCAAATGTTAAGAAGAAGATTTATGGAAGAAGCTACACTTTTATTTATCACATTTTCTTGGCTTGATACAAACTAAAAGACTTCACCCATATTTATACTAGTAAAACCTCCTAAATTAATGGTTAGGATTGTGTCACTTCAATTCTGATCTATTGGTTACAAATGACTGTCTAGAATTTTCTTTATAACTCCATACCTACCATACATTCTAGACAATATTATGAATTACTCTAGAATAAATTTCTAGATGAGACTTTTCTAGAATATGCTTCTAGAAAATAATTTCTTATTGAACTTTAATTAAACAACTAAGGCTCGAAAATTAATTACCCAAAAATCAAGTTTATATTTCAACAGTCTTCTCCCCTACACGCTTGTTTGCATCTCCTGCTCGCTGCTGTCGTACCAACGCCAGACGTTCTAAATCTTTCTTGGCCTGCTCCGTTTTTCCCTGTTATTGTAGCTTCATGCAGTGTTCATGAGCTTTTGCTTCTCTATCTCCTCTCTTTCCTTCCTTGAGAGTTCACCAGTCTTCTCAAAGTTTGCATCTTTAGCTTTCACAGTCTTTGGCCTTAAAAGGTTCGGGTTCTCAACTTCAATCAGGCCTTCAGTGCCTTTTCTTTTCTCCGTCTCCTCAATTCGGCTACTTTTTCTTCTTCTAATTCTTCTTTCTGTAATTCCTTTCTTAAAGTGCGAGGTCGAGATGATGTTCCTGCAGCCATCTCTTCCGGCGTGGAGAAAATCCGCAGGCCTGTGGGCTTTGACTTGAAATTACCCCTCACCATTACCTAACCAAGAAAGACAGTGATGCAGCTTGGGGTATGAGCCGCGTCCTCAGAGGCGCTGCGTTCTGCTTGCGAATTCGAACAGCATATATATATATATCTCTGAAGAAAATTCCCTTTCAAAGAAGACAGATGAGAGAGTAGAGACAACATTCTTCCCCTAAGAGTTCATGAAACTTTAGAACCCAAGGTTTGAAATGAAATGGAATCAAAATTTCACCTAGAAACAATATGCCTTGGCCGAGCTTCAGAACAAGCCTTTAATGGCTGAAGTGAGTTGAAGATTCGGTAAGCGGCAGCTGCTGAAACACAGACTTGTAGAGAGGGGCGGGTGATGGACCGACCTGCCCATTAAAACCACCAGACGCAATTTGCTCCGATGCGAACTTGCAGGCCTTCTCCAACAAGGAGTCTATGTAGTTGTGATAGGCTTCCATTCGAATCTTGATGTGCTTCTGAACCTCGACTTGCTCGTGTAGTCTTTTTTGCACCTCCATCTGTGCTCTCAAAGCCTCTTAACTTCCCGATTCTCATTGATATCAGGAGTAGGCATTCTTGGAGACAAAGAACTGCTACCATCTTTAGGTTGCTCCGTCATTTCTTTGCCGGATTGCTTCCCCAATCTGTACTTCTGAAGATGGCTCTTAAGACCCATTGTTCTCATAATCGTCTTAGGAGTAGCTTTTTCGGGGCCTCCGAGCTGGGCGACAGCATCGACGACCCGCTCCTGGAGATCGGCTGTCCATCGGAGTCGGGGCTTGGGATCAGCCGTTAGCACTAGACTGGGGCTGTGGATCTCTTCCTGGTGAATCGATGCTTCCTGACGATATATCTCCATTTTATCTGATAATTTTATTTCCTATAGCAACTTACAACACAAGAATCACATACTTCAACGCATTCCACAGAAAACATATAAGGTGAAGAACATAAAAAAACAAACGACAAATGTGCATATGAATCCCTACTCTAAGTTGTAACAACAGTCTAACATATAAAGTACCATAATATTAAGAACACTGAAAGATTAGAAAAATTATTCAATCCTCGTTCGGACTCTGTGTATGACAATATTGTATATTGTGTGCACATGTTGCCCTACAGAGTAAAACAATAGAGCCTCACAAAATACAAGACAGTATTGGTACACATCATAACTTGATTGCCGTCCTCGGATAAAGCTTCATTGTTGCAGAGTCAGCTTCAAGTTGATTCGAGTTCGATTGAACGCCATTGCTTTAGGAAAGCTTCCAGATAATAAAAAGGAGGAAGTTAACAATAATGAATAAGAAAGGAGAATTAGCAGCCCTAGAGCCAAAAGAAAGCAAGGCGCTGGTGAAGGTGAAGAGGCGATAGATGTAGGGAACTACAAACAAAGATAGGGCTCCTATGAACAGGATTTTGGCAAAGCGGACGAAACGCTTTATCATAGAAACACGAAGCAAATCCTGTATTGCATTCATTGAAATTTGCAGTTATGGTGCAAGTTCTCCTATGAATTTTTAAAGTTTTTAGGGTTATATATATGCAGATGATGGCTATGATCGCATGTAAGGAAGCATTATAATTGTTTCAAATAGAGATTATTGTAATTTGATTACATGCCATGGAAAGTAAGGATGGACATGCTAAATTGGCTGAATTTATATATTATCAAAGCATAGTGAATCTATTTATTTATGTATGAAGAGATAGAATTATATAAATAAAGTCCATATATGCATGCTTATATTTATCCAAGCATACTAAATTTTCTTGAGTGAGCCCTAATTAGTAAGTGTTAAATTTGGTTATTTGAGCAAGATTCATATGAATCACTTCCATCATGGTTGATCAAATTCAAATGTATGTGGAATGGTTAGAAAATATATTATAGAAAAATAATAATTGTTGTCAAGTAAGTTTAAAAATATACTATAGGAAATATTCGTTAAAATTAATGGATACTATTACACGTAAAATTTTTTAGTGTTACTAGTAGTTGTAATCTTTTATCTGAGCGTGAGCTGAATTCTGGTGCAACGCTAAGACAGTAATTCATTACTCTACTGCCGCAGATTTTGTGATATGCGTTGTTTTCCTGGGTTTAAAGCGAAGCAAACAAATCCTCCTACCGGACAGCCGGTTTAGGTTTTCTGCAAGATTTATGAGCGAACCACTCAATTCTTTATGTATTTACATATCAAACTCTTGAACTTTAATTTTCACATACATTCTGTCATATCTATACATGAAAATATGTATTTCAATTTTTAGAAGGTAAAATAACTTAGTATTTTTTGTGTGTTGTAAAAGTTTTGGGGTACAAATGTGAAAAAGTGAAGTTCAGTTGTTAGGTTTGTAAACATATAAGAATTGGATGTGGTATGTATGTAAATGGCCATAGAGTTTTATGTTAAATAGACAAGTCAGGCCATAAGCTGCTGAGTCAAGTCGGTGTTTGCTTGAGCTTCACCTGTTTGCTCATCTCACGAGCCACTTATCAAGCCGAGCACGGCTGAATCATGAGTCGGCTTGGCTCAGTTGCCCTTATACATAATTAGGATTCGGTTTAGGTTTAGGTACGGTTTGCGAAATGTGCATTGATAATATTGGATAGAGTTAATTTAATGAATATTTACATACAAAGCACTCGATTTCTAAGAATTTACATATCTAACATCTAACTTTAACATTTTTTTTTTCTGGAGTTTACATACATAGAACCCAATTTTTATATATTTACTTTCTCACGCTCAAACTTTAATTTTTTACACTGTAAACACACCCTAATCTATGTATGAAAAAAGGTAGATTACACTATTTCCACATTTTAATACATAGAGAAAGGTGCTTTAGGTGTAAAAAATCAAAATTTCAGAGGAAGGGAGAGAAAGAGAGGACGAGAGAGAGAGAGAGGAAGGGAGAGAAGAAAATAAGAAATTTTTCTTGTAAACATCGAGGCTCTCGACGGTGTAATTTCTCAAAGTAATAAATTCTTCTGCAGCCCCGTGGACGTAGGCAAGTTTGCCGAACTACATAAATCTGTGTGTCGCTTTAGTGTTTTTTTCTGCGTGCAATTTTTGCTCGTTCCATTTTTTACTTTATTGTCGTCGTTTTTCACAACATGAGATAGATAAATACATATAACAATTAGGTGCTAGGTATGTAAATTCCCCAATTCTTTTTACAAGTCATCTTAGCTACGCATGAAAATGTGTATAATCAAATTAGATTCTTTTTAAATATGGCTCCTTTACGATTTTCAAAATATATATTCTAGATCTCTGTTACAATTCAAAATTTATCAAAATTTAGATTCAAATTCATTATTCTATTAATTGGTTGGCTTTAGCCTAATGGCCTCAAACATGGCATTTAAGGGTCAATTTGAAATCAGTATTATTTTATTTTTTTACATATTTTTAATGTATTTTTTATATGATTTAAATTTTTATTTTCTTATATAAATCAATTTTTCTTTTTCTTTTTTTTTTTAAATCTTCAAAACAGTTTTTTGGGTGTTATAATTTGTAAATAGCAATGTCTCGGGTGCTATGTATATAATTATCTCTCTTTTAAAATAAATTATTTTTTCTTAAGTTTCATTTTACATCAGAAATGTCAGCATGAATTTCAAAGTGACCGAACGACCGTGATAAAAGAGCTTCCCTTCGAAATCAGCAACCAACAGACGATTCAACGTTAAGCATGAGAAATCACGTCCCCAATCCTCAGATAGGTCCAAGCTCTAGAGATAGTTCCCCACTCAGTAGCGGCAAGATCCACCAAGTGTGAGGCGTAGATCATCCCAACAGCGAGTCTCGCCTTCGCATAAACAGCAACAAGATCCGCCCATGACATTGCAAGAAAGGGACATCCGGCCGATGCGACAAATCTACCAAGCATTCGAGACACAGGGTCTATAAGGCTCAAGTTGAATGACAAGTGAGCCAAGACTCACCTGGCCGCAATTGGCCGACCGACCCGGGGCAAGCGAGATACACATACAACCAAGCTCCTCGACTGATCGACGCGCACTTCGGAAAGCACAACTGCTATTCGACCAGTCGCCTTAATCATCTTAGCTCAAACAAGTCAGCCCGCCGATTACCACTCTGTTAAAATTCAAATTGTAATACGCATATAGTATAGATTCATATAATTAATTAGAGCATGAATCATATTAAGAACGGTTTTTATCACTGCTCTCTAAGAGTAAATGGGACTCTCAACCTCGGTTCTCTTGATAGATATTCTGGAGACACTCTTTTATTTTCTCTCTTTCACTCGACTCTAACTCTCGGAGTGTATTCACAGGAGACAATCCGGGATCCGAAAGTTTCAAAATAGATTATATGCGTTTCAACGATTTTAAAAAAAAAAGACATTGCAACCAAATATATTCTATTCCAAATTCAAACATAAACAAAATAACATAAAAATAAAAAAAAAGCAATCAAAGACCACCCCACAATAACCAGAGATATTATTACCGGCGGTCCTACGCTCGTACGTACATACGGATTATAAGTGCACATCTCGAATACATTCCCATTACATATTATCAAGAAGTAGAAAAATTATTGCATCAGGACACCTGATACAAATTTATTACCGGACACTCCCATTACATATTACCAAGAAGCATAAATAAGTTAAACTAAAGGCACCAAGACATACAACCAGTACAGAGAAAATTACCCCAAACAAAACCAACTTCACCTCCCCCAATCTTTAAACTCTAAGCTCTGCAAGATTGATTAGAACATTAGTAAGAATTTCTTCAATCCATTCCTTTTTCTCCTGTAAAGAAGGTATCAGCGCATAAGCCTCCTCTACATTCTTTGGACAAATATTTGCTATCAGACTGATCACCCAATCTTCGCATAAGCCATCGAGGTCCCTCAACACAAGTCTAACAGCCCCGGGATCACTGTAATACACATGATAAGCTTTTAAAACTGCAGGTCTTTTACCCTTTGGATCGACATCATCATAACCATCAGAACCAGATGAAGATCGTCCGATCACTATTCCTTCAATCACTAGACCATTGTCTTCCTCCTCAATCACTATCCCCTTGCCCTTATCCTTCTCCAATTTCTCCTCCATCACAGGCTCTTTGCCTTTCTCCTTCTTCTGATTGTCATCGACCACTATTCCTTTGGCTTTCTTTCTGTCAGGATTATCTTCGATCAATATTCCTTTGCTTTTGTTTCTGTCTTGATTATCATCGATCACTATTCCTTTGGCCTTTTTTCTGTCACGATTATCTTCGATCACTATTCCTTTGCCTTTGTTTTTGTCTCCATTCTCCGCCATGAGAGCTCAAATGCTGGAAAGTCAGGATGCATGTTATGAGAAAAATATATATATATATAGATTTTTATGCTTTAATTGTGTTATTGCAGCAAGAAAATTCAGGAGTGTTTTATTGCTTCCTCCAATATATATATATAAGCCCTAAGGCAAATTCATTGATGAAAAAGAAGATACAAAGTTTTTAGTTTGGTGCAAGGAATCCACTTACAAGGTATACAAGACACACAAAAAGATAACCAAGAAATTACAAGTATACCTAAAAAATATTAACTAGAAAATTTCTCAGAAAACAATTTTAGAATGCTCTGAGGTCATTAGAGGAGATTGCTTCTTGTTTGGAGCGGTGAATCTGCAACGGAGCTAATATAAACACCAGTGTGGGAATAACACGTGCTAGGAATCCAACGGACCACGATACAACTAGCATAAATCCAAAATAACACTTGAATACAACCACCAAAAACTACTCACGATAAGGCCAAAATAACACCACGACTATCATGAACTAAGCGAGGAATAACACAAAGCATCATAGAAATGCGTTGAGTAAAAACACAAATCATCACAAAAAATGCGCCAACAATAAGCCTCCAACACGTGTAATAATACAAATACTACCACCATACAGCGGGATACTACCACAAATAATACCAACTGGCAACAAGCAGTGCACTTTGAGAATACAACCGAGAATAACAGCGCTCAAGCGTGGGAATATATATATCTATTGAATTATATCAATTTTCATGGAGAATAACCCCTCTTGCATGCCAACATGCAATTTTTGTCAATTAGTTGTTTAGGTGGTTTTTTTCCTCCATTTTATTGTTGAACACAAAAAATATTTCACTATTTAAATAGAATAAAATAGCTTGTTGGAAATTTATTTAGGTGATCTTTTTCTGTTTTTGCTATTTTATTCTATTTAATTACTGTTTCAATCTTGTTTGGGCCTATTGATGCCCTTTTGTTGAACTATAATTGGTTTGATTTTCCTATTGGACATAAGTATGATCTCCTCTTCTATCACTAAAGATCTAAACCCTTTTGCAATATTTGTTTTAATTAATAAAATTTTACCTTTACTTTAAAAAATGATCATGTTTAAACTATTGTAACCCTAATTATAATCAGATAGGCTCGAAAAGATAATTAAAAAACAATCTTGCACAAAATTTATAACTTGATGTAACTTCATGGTCATCTTGAACTCTATAAAAAGAGGAAACAAATAAGCATGAATAATGAGTATTCAACTCAAAATACATTTTTATTTATCTATGACAATCTTAACTTGCTTCTAAGATTAGCTACTAAACGTGAGAGATTGAGAGAAAAGAGAAAGAGGAAGAACTCTAAAATTTTGTATTACCAAAAAGTAGAAGGCTTGAGACAATAAGTTGATGTATGTCTTACCTTGCCTTCTAACTAAATATTTATAAGTGCCACCAGAGTTAAAATTTTATAGGAAAGTTATATTAAAGGTAAACACATAAATTAGAGAATATATGGCCCAATAATAACTTTTCTTAAGATAAAAGGTATAATGGTTGGTATACTTTTTTCAAAGATAGTAATGTCTCTTTATATAAACAATAGTTAATGAGGGCACAAAGCCCATTGCATAGGAGGCATTAAAAGGGAGAAATTCTTTTTGTACAAGAGATAATGGAATTCCATAAATTTATCAATTATTCTTTAATTTTTTAATTATTCTGACAAAACTCTAATGATTACTTATTTTATTAGAGCAATGATCATAATACACAAAATCTCACACACATAAATATAATGTTTTGAAAATCGGATCAGATCAGCTGGTTCAACTGGTTTGACTATGAACCGGTCAGTGGTCTGGTCCGAGCATTTTATTAAACCATTTCAGCTAGCCTCAAACAGTCGATTTCTGAGAACCAGGCCAAATAATTTTGAGCATGTAGCTTCGATTTTCCAAAGGCAAATCATGTAAGAGTTTCATTTCATGTTTCAAAATGAAACAATAACTTGTGAAAATATCAAGTATTTTTATTAAAATTCATCAGAAATATAATTTTATAATTCATTCAAAGGGAAAAAAATTTTGCTACTTTATATTTTTCCTCTTTAGCTTTTGTTTTACAGTTAATCAAACTTTTAAATTTTACAATTCTAATTTTGCTGTTTTATTTTAATTATATTTAAATATTTTCTATGATTATTACATCATTCGGATTGACTTTTCGTTTGATCTAGTTGAACCGATGAATCTTGACCCTCTCTTTTTTCTGGTTCGATGTCTGGTCCGATTTTCATAACCTTTCATACATATACATATTCATAAAGCAAATCTAAATTTAATTCAAATATAAATTCTTTAATGGGGCTTCTATCACTTAAACTATATCTTTTCTTATAACCTTAAAGTAAATTTAATTTTACTAAATGCGAAAACATAAAAATTAGATTTATTGTTCAATTAAAAAATTATATTATGTATAAGCTTTTGAGAAGAAAAATAACAGCAAATGAAATCATGGAATTTCTTTTGATGAATTTTGGAAATGTTTTTGGTGTTATATATAAGCAAATGATAGCTATGATATCTAAGAGAGCTTTATATTTGTCGTGTTTCACTTATTTGGTATGATTTGTTACAAACATAGATGAAACTTGCACTCGACAACTTGTACTCTTCCACCTATACTCGGTACTTCACCTCCTACACTTCGCCACCTATAGTCGTCCAAACCATAACTCTCATAAGCGTGATTTTCCAAAAAAACCTTTGTAGAACTACATAAGAAAAGTCACCATAAATAATATACTTTATACAACCAGAGAAAGTAATAAGTTTGGATCATGCCAAAAATATGAAGAGGAGCTATACAAGGAGCATAACAAAGCGATAGAGAGATAATTACAACATGTAATGCAACAAAGAACTCGTTCGGGAGAATAGCTAAACCCGTCCGTTCGACAGCATTACTCAACCACTTGAACTCAACCACAGGTACTTGTCCACCTACAAAATTCGGCCAGCTACATTCATCCAAAAAAAAAAAACTCCCCTAAGAGAGTTCTCCAAAAACATCTTTGAAAAACAATGATGTATAAAAGAAGTTAAAATCACGATGGAGTTGAGCATAAGTAGATGAATATTCAGCACATAGAAAAATACACCACTCATTTTTACTTATATAGTTGTGACCCATTTTTTTAAAAAAAGGATGACATATCTAATGAATTTATTCTTTAGATCGAGGAAACATGCACTTGTCTTATATAGATGACAAATGTATAGTTTTTTGCTTATCATTATCTTATTATGTTCATAATTGTTTTTCAAATAGATAAGAGAATCAGAGAACTAAATATGCAAGGTCAAAATCCCCTCAACAAGGAATCTGCACTTGGATATATGTACACAACCACCTATAACCGTTCACATATACTCGACTCCCTGTATTTGACCACCTAAACTAAACCCCCTATACTCAGCCCTTTATAATCCACGTCTTACACTCTGCCACTTGCAGTTATTCAGAAAAATTGCTCTAATAAGGGTGCTCTCTCAGAACAACTCTTCTAGAAAATTCATCCATGGCAAAATAAACTAACTAAATAACATATGTGGCAATCAAGAATACAAACCAATCGACTCAGAGTGGCAAAAGACGACATTAATAGAATAAAATAAACCAAATATAATATAATGTATTCACCCGAGATGGTATACAATAGATCCATGCAGTCGGAAATCCCAAAAAAATTATATGTTATTATAGCATACACATATTATATTGGAAAATCTGTACTAGGTCATCCTATTAGTAAACCGATTTGGACCAATTTATCGGATTTTGATATTCTTGATCGATTTTGTCAGATATGTAGAAATCTTTGACGTTAGCACAACAGATCCACAAAGAAATCGGTTTTGTATCAAAACCCTTATATAAAGGCGAAGATAATGTAAGAGGATGCTTATTCCTTCTCCGTGTGACAACTCTTCTCTACAGCGCACTCCCTCCATCCTTAACTGGTTTCATTCTTTCGGTGTGATTCATGAACAAATTTAAGTGCAACATTATAACTTGATAACATGCCATGTGAAGGATGGCATGTTAAATTGGCCAAATTTACATCAATGCATAGTAAATTTATTTATTTTCTTAAGCAAAAATAGACATACATTAATAAAATCGGTATACACATTCTTATATTTCTCTAACCATAGCAATATTTCTCAAGTAAACTAGTATCTTAGAAATTTTATACCGGTTCTAAGTAAGAAGTGTTAAATTTGGTGATTTGAGTTAGACTATAATGATTCATTGGTAGCATTCAATCGCTGGCAGATCAAAATCAATGGTAAGCTGGATGGTAGGAAAATATTTTCATGTGAAAATAGTAATCAATAAGTAAGTTCAGAAGTAATTTTGATTCAATAAGCAAATTTAAAAATTAATTGGTTGGCTTTAGCATAATGTCCTCAAACATGGATTAACATTCACACTAGAGTTTGCTGAGGAAGAATTAATTACACATCAACACTACTTAAGAGGTTATTTAGAATCAATTTTATTTTATTTTTTTTCTTTTTTTTTATTTTTAAAAATATTCAAAGTAACTTATCGATGTTTTGAGTATTTTTACAAATAATCATACTTTAATACAATATGCACCAAATATATGTATTTCAAATCAAAACATAAGAAAATAATATAAAAATAGAAAGTATAAAGTTAAAATAATCTCAAAGGGCTTACTTGAGGTACTTGATTGAATAACTAATACAGAATAGATTCCATTAATCATAACTAAGTTGAAATATTTATACAACCACATAATACTGCTCACAAACCTAACTTCACTTCACATAATCTCAATATCTGAGTTCAGCAAGACCAATTAGAACCGCAATAAGTAGATCTTCAATCCATTCTTCCTTCTCCTTCAATGATGGTATCCTTGCATAAGCCTCCTCACAACTCTGTGGACAAATATCTGCTATCATGTCAATCTCCTCATCAGTGCATATGCCTTTGAGATTTTTCAAGACATGTCTAACAGCCCTTTGATCATTATAATACATAGCATCTTTTGAAACCATTGGTCTTTTACCCTTTGGATCATGCATGCTTACTTCCAAACGTTCAGCTTCCTCAACTAAAGCTTCATAATCAGAAAAATCATCTGGGTGCACAGCATCATCTGAAACCATTGGTCTTTTACCCTTTGAATCTATCACTATTTCTCTGATCACCTTTTCTCCTCTTATCTCCTCCATCTCTATTTCTTTCTCTTCCTCCTCCTCGATCACTATTTCTTTGCCTTTTCCTTTGCCTTTCTCCTCGATCATTATTCCTTTGTCTTCCTCCTTGAATTGATTCTCATCGATTACTTTCCCTTTGTCTTTTTGTTTGTCTCCATTCTCTTCCATAAGAACTCAAATACTGCAAAGACAGCACGCAGAAAATATTATAGATCTTTGTGCATTAATTCTATAGTTGCAATAAGGAAACACAACATTGTTTTATTGTTGTCTCCATTAATTTTTTTTTTGTTGATTTGACAATTATTTGTTCAATGTTTATATAGTGACACGTATAAGGCTATCTATTGTTAAGGTAATAATTAAGGTTAATATTACTTAATGATAGTTCAGTCTACAATTGTGTAGTTACAGTCAATAATCTATGATGGAAAGAACTTCTATGTCTTATCCTAATTTCTGGCTCCTTAAGCACAAATTGCTATTTGTAATATAATTAAAAGTTCGAGTGTTGCCATCCCAATTATGACTATTTCTATTATTCCACCATCAGTGATTCCAAAAATATTGTGGCATCACTTACCTCTTATTTTTGTTATTTCCTAATCCTTTTTCTATTGCTTGTAGCCAATCTCTTGATCAATGAGGTGAATGAAATACTTTTTGTGGCCATGAAATTCATGATCCATTGGTTATTCAACATATATATATAAAACAAAATATTAACCAACTTAGATCACAATCAACACTTTATGACAATCAAATGTTGGTAATTTTTCTACCGATGGAAATAGCTCCTATGATTCACATCCTTAAAAATCGACTAAGATCTAGTAGAACATTGGAAGTCATTCTTTCTTTGTTTTATTCTGCTGCACCAGCTAGTAATCTTTTAAATCTTAAAACTTATTTCTCACACTTTATCTCTATTAATATAAGATCAAATCATGATTCTACTATGGAAAATTCAGTGTATTCAAATTTATTCAAATTAATATGGAAGAAATAGAAAAAAAAATTTATGTGAAACAACCTTCTACAAAATAATTTGAGAGTAATGGCCAAATTTAATGGAAAATTGATTGTAATTAGTGACTTTATTTAAAAGAGACGTTTCTATTTGTGCTAGGTTAATCTATTTACCTTCCATTATAGTTCTTGTTTTGGACTAATGTTGCTCTTTTGTTGAATTACAATTAGTTTTATTATATTCCTTCTAGTGATATATACGATCAACCCTTTTGTCATAAGAAACTCAACCATTTTGTAGTCTTTGTTTTAAATTAGAATTTTTAGCCTTACTTAAAGAAAAAGGTCAAGGTCAAATTGTTATGACCTTAAACTTAGTTAGATAGGCTCCAAACCATAAATAATAAATAAACATAGAATGAAATTTAAAAATTGATGTAAATTGATGCTTAACTTTAACTTTATAAAATAAATTAATAAGCATAAATAAAGAGTAAATGGCTCAATTTTATTCATATAAAGCCTTATAATTATCAAAAGGTATGTAACTATTAAATCCTTTTTTTGTTTATGGATGACAATCTTGTCTTGCTTATAAGATTAGCTACAAAAAAGAGAGATTAAGAGAGAATAAGAGAGCAACAACTTAATGAATTTGTATAACCAAAGCATAGAAAGCTTGAGACAATAAGTCAATGTGTGCCATACCGTGCCTTTTATCTACATATTTATAAGTGGAAACACAATGAAAGCTTTAATGAAAATTTACATTAATGGTAAGCATATAAATTAAAGAATATGGCTCAATAATATCATTAAATAATATTAAAGATAGAATGGTCGCAATATGTTTTTCAAGGATACTAATGTTCAATAAATATTAGATATTAAAAGAGATCACAAGGCCCACTATATAGGAGTCATTAATAAGAGAAAATTTATGGTACAAGAGATAATGGAATCTTATATATCAATTTATTACCTATTCTTGAAATGTTCTATGTTAATTTTTTATTTATGAAATTCTGATAATTAATTATTTTATTAGAGTGATGCTCATATTGGACAAACACACACAGCAAACATATAGACACACAAATATTTGGAAGCAGATTTTTATTAAGCTAAAGGTTCCTTTTCCTGCTAATGGTTTCTATTCTCTTGATGATATTTTTCAGTATTGGCATAATTTAGGTAAGCCGTTTTTCTTCAATGTTCCTGCTGTAGTTTTATGGTTTCTTTGGATCACCAGAAATGATAGTAAACACAATGGTAAAAATGCTGCTGTTCATTGTACTTTTAGTCTTATTATGTGTTATTTGATTAAGTGCCTGAATTGGATTCAGTGCTCTAAATTGGCTTGCCATAAACTTTCTGGTTTATTGAAAGCCTTTAATATTCCTATTATTACTTCTACGTGCAATTTCACCGTTAATAGTTCCGTGAAATGGACTAAGCCTACTATCCCCTTTATCAAACTCAATTGTGATGGTTCTTTGGATGACTACACGTGCTAGTGTTGGGGGCATTTTTCGTGATGCCTTGGGACTTCCCATTTATTGGTTTGCTTCGAACTCCCATTCCTCTTCTCCGTTAGTTGCTTTGGCCGAGGCTATGGTTTTTGGTTTGTATCCTGCTCTTAATCGAGGTTGGAAATATATTGAAATTGAAACTGACTCTTTGCTATTATGGAAGTATTGTACTTTGCAGATTCCTCATCATTGGACACTTAATGTACTTATGAAGCGCATTTTTTGGTTGGCTGCTCACTTTACTATTCGCTGGATGCATGTTAATCGGGATGGAAACAAAGCTGCTCACTGGATTGCCAAACTTGGTTTACAGCTAAACTCTCCTATCATTTCTCCTTACGTTCCTTATGATTTAATTAGTACTTTATATTCGATTGTGTTTAGTTTTGTTTGTTCTCGGTCTTTGTTGTGTCGTGTGTGTGAATGTGATTTGTATTTTTATTTTTACGGAAAGAGGTCCTTAGATTCCTTTTTTTTTTTTTTTTTTTTTGTGAGTTGTATGGGTTGTGTTTAGGTAGGAACTCTTTCCCGGGTTGTAATTTTTTTCTTTTATAGAACGCGTAGGGAGCAATAGTCTCCTTCTAACAAATATATATATATATATATATATATATATATATATTAAAGAAAGCCCTAGGGCCGATGCATTAAAATAGAAAACGGATACAAAGCAAAGGTAGTATGTGAGGACCCCGCAGCTGGGGCACAACCCATAAGCAACAAAGGAAACAACAAAGACACACTGCAACAACAGGAAAGCATCAGAAAAACACACAAAAAAGTAGTATATAGGAAAGAGGATGTCAAAGCCATCCTCTTCCACAGGTAGTAAACTAAGGACGTCGAAGCCGCCCTCTGCTGGGTCGAGGAGAGGTGCGAGAAAGTAATCTGTGAAGAGCATGGCCCATACCAGATGAATCCAAAGTGTCATCTATTAAACCTTCAAACTGAGAAGTACCCCTAATCTTTCTCTGTCTTCGGGAGATGTAAACTTGCCATTTTTGTTCTTCATCCGCATCTTCTTCTTCTTCATCTTCTCCATCGTCTTCTTCGGCTTCTCCATCTTCTTCATCTACTTCTTCTTCGGTTTCTGAGGACTGGGAAGCAGCCACGACGACTTGTTGAGCATGAACACCATTAGCCCCTTGTCTCTCAATAGGCAAATCTACGATGATTAGGGAATCATCAACGACATCCACACCAGTAACTGTCGTAGTAGTTATAGGAGGCTGAGTGTCAATCCCATCACCAACATAACCATTTTGTGCATTATCTACTAGCAAACTTGGAGTCTCAGAAGGTGTATATATATATATATATATATATATATATATATATATATATATATATATATATATATATATATATATTGGAAGCCCGAGGGACAATTGCATAGTAAGATACAAGGGGTTTAGTGAGTGGGTGTTGAGGACCCACTCACAAGGTATACAACAAACTCAAAAAGTATCCAATAATGTACAAGTATATCTCAAAAATAAAAATAGCAAGTGTAAAACATAAAATACCATGGATATCACCGAAAAAACTTCTAAATATCACCACAAATAACACTCTGCTGCAAACCAGGAACCTGCCGAGGAATAACACAAAGTAGGAGAAAAAACTAGCGCTGAATAACATGAGATAGAAACCACAGATGGCACAAAATACTAACAAACAGCGAGATACGATCACTAATAACACCAAGTGCTAGCTGTGGAATACAATCAATACGACCGGTGATACAAACTCAAATAACACCACGTATGTTTTGAGTAGAACTCCTGGATACCATCAGAAATACTCTTGTAGTACTATCTAGAATAACGTCGCGAATAACCCCCACGATCAACCGATAAAACCATAAGGCTCTCATGAAAAACACTGGACCATGATAACACCAAAACAGTAGAATCTAACGAATGATGTCGTGAATACCACTGTGAATACCTCTGTGTAACGAACGCTCGATATCCCCCGAGAATAGCCTCATCAATAACATCGAAAATACCACTTCCAGAACTAATCCAAGGCTTGAGTACTCGCTTCTCTATCAATAGATAATTCCACAAAAATTCGGGAATCATCGACAACAACCAACAAATTAGTATCAGTTTGAGAAATGTTCAATTGAACTGGTTAGTGAGGAACAGACTAACGTGGAAGATCTTCTATTGCAGCTACATTTTTGTCCACTTGTATGAGATTATTAAAGTTAGGGGTCGTAGGGGTAACATTTATCTCTAAAGTTAGGATACACACTTCTTCAACAATAAAGTGTTCTAATGGGGGCTGAAGTGGCCATTGTCCTCTCTAGTTACAGTTTGCTTCATAGCAGCAAGTGTGCTAGATGGCTCTTGAGTAGGGTGTGAGGCACTTGAGGGTTGGATCTCAAAGTAGGGTGGAGCCTGAAGCAATGATCAAGTGTGTGTCCAAACATCTTACAATAGGTGCAATAGTAAGGTCTTTGTTCCATGACAATTTGTTGTCAGTACCCATTATAAGCAATGTCAAGCCAAACTTCTTCAACTTTAGGTAAAGTGATATCTCTTTCCACAAGGATTCTGGCAACAGAAGGTTTGGTGAGATTAAAAGTGAGTATGACTAATTTCATTGGTTTCCCAATGGAGTAGAAGAATTGATGGTTGAAAAGATGCAGCTTAAGTCCAGGTAGCTTAAACCAGATTGGTATTGTAGGTGGTCTTCGCTTGAATCAAAATCAGAAGACCACTAGAGTAACTTCATAATTTAGCCTTCAATGTTGAGGTTTTTCTTTGAGAAAATTATAGCATAGTCTTCATCCTTGGTCAAGTTTATCATCACCTGACACCCATCGAAAAGACCCACCTTCCATTGTCCTACTAGTTTGAGGTCCTCAAAAGCTTTTCTGATAACTTCCAATTTGGGATGCCCTAACTGAAATTTCCTAATGAGTGTGAATTTGCATTTTTTGGACAGGGTAGAGATTTCAAGCTTCGAGAATTGAGAACTGCTTACCTCCCTTCCTACTAGCCTTCTTAATAAATGGAAAGCCACCTTACCCTTTGAGCGAATCATGATAAAACTGAGGCAATATCATATGGTCGACAGATTCCACAGCATCCAAGCCCATCCACAAAGCACCCTTTGTGCAAGGGAGGAGAAAAATTCGTATCCATTGAACAAATAGATAGTAAACGAAATGGAGAAAAACCACACTAAAGCCCTGGTAATGGCAATAACACCAAAAACAACCACTATACCGCCAGAAATCCAACAGATACCTCGAAAAACACCAAGAATACCACTATGAATAACTCCACCAATCTCAAATAAGCGAATCGCCCTTACAGCGCCGAAGAGGGAAGAAATCCTAATAAAGCGTTCACCATTATATATATATATATATATATATATATATATATATATATATATATATATATATATATATATATATATATATATATATATATATATATATATATATATATATATATATATAGACAGACACACGCACTAGGGAGGAAGAACGGAAAGCCCACTTTATTTCTTACTGAGGACGAAACCAATATTCTTGCTTCAGCCTTTCGCTATTATTTGGTTGGGAAATTTTCTTATGGGCATCCAAAACTTGAGTTGATCTGAAAATATTTTGATAATTTAAAGCTTACCGACAATTGGAAGATTGAACTATTAGGTGGCCGACATATACTCATCAGCTCTCAAATGATGCCGATTATGCTAGAATTTTCACTCAAAAACTTCTGAAAATTGAGAGCAGTTTTATGAATATACTGAAGTGGTCGGTGGATTTCAATCCGAAATCAAAGTCTGCAATTATTCTGGTTTGGGTCACATTCCCAGGTTTAAAGGTACATGCATTTAATTATGAAACTCTATACATGCTTTCTTCGGCCTTTGGTAAACCACTTAAGGTGGACACACCTACACTTGAGGTCTCTAAACCTTTTGAAGCTTGTGTGCTTGTTGAACGAGATATCACCAAACCTTATCCTGATGAGATTTGGATTGGTCCTCCTCACAATTGTCCGCACTGTGGGATGTTTGGCCACAACAACTCTGTTTGCACCCACATTGAAGGCCACAATCACAAGTCGCTCCTATTTTGAATGAGACCCATAGAACTACTGACATTGAGTCTACTCTCCCTGTTCCTGTTGATTCACCCCCTTCTCATTTAGGGGATGTTGTTGTTAATGTTTTGCCAATAGTGGAGAATACTCACATTGATGGAAATGATTGTCATGCTCAATTACTGACGTAGCGGCCGTTGAGGTCCGGCGGTTACCCCACCTTCTCCTGAGATTCCAATAGTATTACCGATAGAAGATAACATGCAAAATGGTTCTGTTGTTTCCGACAATGTTAGAATTGGTACTCAGATTCTTCTACTTCACAATGCTAGCGAGGCAGATTATGTTCCAAACTTTATCACTGCTAATGTGGATGTAGTTGATGACTCCCTCATTGTGGTCGACCTACGTATTAAGAGAGAATGGATTCAATGTTTTGATGCACAACATGCTGATTATGCTCAACAAGAATATTCCCAGTCCTCAGAAGAAGAATGACAAGTCTACACTTCTCGGAGAAAGAAGAAGGTTGAGGGCACTATTCAGCTTGGATATTTAATGGACGATACCTTGGCACTCTGGGCAATGACACAACTCTTCAAAGTTTACTATCTCACTCAGCTCCAAGACACAGAAGAAGAGGCAGGATTAGACTGCCTCTGCCTCGTCCTTAGCTACTTGTTATCTGCATGTCTTTACTTTTTGAGTCTTTCTCTATCTTTTATTGGGGTATCACGGTACTTTGTTTTGTATGGGGAGGGTGCCTCCTTTGGGCTCTCTCATACACCCCTTTGTATCCTCTTTTGTTTCAATATATCAACCTTAGGGCCTTTTTTTAATACACACACACACACACACACACACACACACACACACACACACACACACACACACACATATATATATATATATATATATATATATATATATATATATATATATACCTTTTTTCTATATTTATAATGCACTTATTTGTAATGCACTTATTTGGAAGGCTTTAGTATTGTCACCTTATTTGTCACTATATTTATAATGCTCTTATTTGTCACCTTATTTCTACCTTTTTTTTGTTATATTATACTTTTTGGAAGGCTTTAGTATTGTTCTACAGGATTTATAGAAGGAGGTTGATCAGAGCTTAACACATCATCAAATGGAGTAAAGTTGCTGACTGATGCCTATGAGCCCAAAATAGACCAAATTCAAGCAATAAATTGAGCAGCAGGAGAGTAAGCACTGTAATAATGGCACCTAGGCACTAGTGATTGGGTGCCTATGTGCTAGTCCACTCCCAGATTTAGTCTAGAATATAAAGGGCCGAAGGTAGGTGTTGCGGCTGCAGTGAATAGGCCCCACACCCTCGACATCTAGGTACTGCAACCTGGGATCCTATGTGCTTGTTGCCTTAGATCTAGATTTTGTGACCAGTGCATAGGCACTATTTTGTGGCCCCTAGGCACCAGTTTGCATTGATTGATAGCTCCTTTAATTGAGATGCGTCTCTTCACCTGGAGAAGTAGAAAACACTGGGAACAAAGAAAAAAGGATCTTTTCTGCAAACTTTGAGCATGGAACTCTGAAGAAGAAGACTAAAGAAGATTGTAAGGAGTCTTTGAGAGACGACAGGTGAGATTTGAGAGGATCAAAAGGAGTAATAGTTTTTTCTTTTGGTTTCATCACCCTGCTTTGATAAAGAAAGGAGTTAAGTACGATTAAGTTGTATTTTACTTTGGATTTATTTGAAAGGACTTGGTGTACATTGGCAATTCCTTAGTTCAAACTTTGTGTTGTTGAGTTTTATCATAGTATTGAGTATTTTTTTTCTCCTTGAATTGGGATTTTTGTAGAATATAATTAAGAATTTCATTGTGATTTTCATTGAAATGTTTTTAAAATGTTGCCTCAACTTTCAATCCTCATTTAACATTCTGTCTAGCTAGTAGAATTGTTAAAATTTTTAAGATTTGGAAGGATACTTAGTGGAGCAAAAGGGATAATCACATAAACACATAAGAATAGGGATATTGCTATTGAGTTTTTGCTATCATCTTTGGAGATAATATTTTTTGGGTTGATCATGAGATTTAGAGAACTAAACTCATGATAATCAATCTTTTTAAGAGTTCTGGAAGGTGATAGGAAAGACTTTTCTTCTGATTGACATTGGGCTAACATCATTTCCTTAATTCCATCCACCATTTGATCATATAAGGGAGAAAACTTTCATCACTTGAATTTCTTAAACATTCTTTATTACTTGTTATGATATATTTTTCTTAAAATGAGATTACGATAGACATTTTTCTAAACTTTAAAACTTAGAACATTCAAGCTAGGACCAAAGATAATAAACTAGAACTTTACTTTTGGGATTCATCTCTTTCCATGTGGGATCGATACTCAGAAGTCTAATTTGGATACAGTTGATACAACTCACATACTTGTGTGAGTTGTCAGTGCTTTGTCATACTTGGTGTGTATCAAGTTTTTGGCACTATTATTAGGGAACAAATGTGAATTTTTTAAGTTATGAAGATTTTGGTCAAAATTTTAGGCTTTATACTTGAAACATGTTGTGTTACATCATCACTTGTTGTTTTGTTTATTTTTTCTTCTACTTATACATTAAAAATATAAAAATATCTTATTATTTTTACTGTTAAATTTTTGCACTTGCATCTCTTTGTTTGATGTTTGTCATTTTATTTGAGATTGTTTATTACTTTATCTGTTATAGTGTGCTTTAATTTGATTTGTGTAGTTAGCTTAGCATCACTTAACTAGTTTAACCTAATTAATGTATGTGTAGTTTTGGATCTTTGGACCTTTAACTTTACAACCCTGAGTTAGAAAGAACCGTAAAAAATCAAAATGCTAAAAATAATTCAAAAAGAATTTGGAGCGATGCCACACATATCTCAGAATGAACCTAATGCTCACAGAGTCAATGAAATGCTTAGACCTAATGTGCAAATCTTGCGGTAGATGAAATCCACTTAAGTATTAATACCCCTACAGTAGAAGCAAACTTGTTTGAACTAAAACTCACCATCATCCAGATGATACAAATTTACCAATTTTGAATGACACTGTCTGAAGATCCTAATTTACACTTAGTAAAATTTTTAGTTTGATATAACCTTTCTCCCTTAGAGATAATGCTAAAATATGACTCAATTTCATAGCACCAAGGTCTGTCACCACCTGGAATGAACAGGCACATAAATTCTTAGATAATTACTTCCCACCATCCAAAACAACTAAATTTAAGAGTGACATTACCTCCTTTAGCCAATGTGATAGGGAAAGATTTTCTGTCATAAGAAGATTTACAAAGATTGGGAAAGATTTATGAAGCTACTTAGAAATTTTCCCCACAATGTACTATAAGACTTATTGATCATTCAATTAACTTATAATGGTTTTGCAGGATTCCTTAGGTTGATCATAAATGTCGCAGAAGAAGGTTCCCTTATGTATAAGCACTTTGAAGAGGCCTATTCATTGATCGAGAAGATGACGTGAATAACATCTAATTGTCTTCTGATAGAGTGAACCATAGGAAGGTGGCCAGTGTTCATGACACAGACATGTTATGAATCCTGACATCTTAAGTAGCGGCTATCTCTAGGAAGATAGATCAATTAATATTGAATCCTACATAAGGATCTTTAGTCAAAGAAGAAAATGCTTATGAACAATGGGAATATCCTAGTGGATTGTCCATAGAGACTATGATTGCCATGAATAATATGTTCAACAATCCGTACACCAATACATGCAACCCTGATTGGAAGAATCACTGAACTTTAACTAGAATAATAATAACACAGGTGTAGAAAACCAACAATGGGGAAACAATAAAGATAATCCAGTAAGGAATTGGAGTAATTAGGGCAGTGTCAACCAAAGCCAGGCTTACACTCCAGGATTTAATTCAAACCCTGTGTTTAAGGATAAGAAGTTGTCATTGGAAGAAGTAGTGTTGCAGATTTGGAATAAACTACAGATTCAAGCTGCAACTATTAGAAACATAGAGAATTAATAGGCCAATAACAAATTCTTTAAGTAATAGGCCACATGGAACTCTTCCTAGCAACACTGAAGTTAATCCCATGGAGAAAGCAATATAGTAGGTTAAGGCTATTAAGTTAAGAATTTGGAGACAATTAGAAGAAGTGAATAGGAGAGAGTCTGCTATAGAAGAATTCAATCCTAAGCCTGAAAGCCTCACTGAAAAACCTACCCAGGACATAGGAAGACACGACTCATCTTCTAGGATTAACCCAGAAAGTCTACCTCCACCATTTACTCAAAAGCTTAAAAACACAAATTGGATCAATATTTCTCTTGATTTTCAAAAGTATTTAAAAAGCTAACTATCAATATTCCCTTTGCCAAAGCTTTGGAGAAAATTCATAGCTATTAAGTTCGTGAAGGACATTTTAAATAACAAAAGAAAGCTAGGAGATTTTAAGACTACAGCGCTTACTGACAGTGTAGAGTTATTATTTAGAAGAAGCTTCCTCAAAAACTCAAGTACACAGGTAGTGTTACCATCCCCTATTTCATAGGAAAATGATTCTTTAGAAAGGCCCTATGCGATTGAGGATCTAGTATTTACCTCATGTCATTGTATATATTTAAGAGGTTAGGATTAGGGGAAGTCCAGTCCACCAATGTGACCTTTAATTGGCTGACCATTCAATTACTTATCCTAGGGGGTTTTAAAGATGTCATAGTTAAGGTGGATAAGCTTATCTTTTCTCAACTGAATTTATTGTTTTAGATATTTAGAGATGCCCATTCACAAGTTATAGATGTTCAGGAGGGGGAGTTGATGACGGGGGTAGGTTGGATCAAGCAAATGGGCTAATTAGAAGCCAATTTTTGGAGAATTCTGAAGCTAACCTAGTAAAGCAGAGTTTGATTGAGGATGATAAAATGAATCAAAGTATGAATCAGCTCTACTATTAGAGGTGTGTTCTAGGGTGTATATGTATAGGTTTGAGCTTCTAGATAACACTGGCCATTCCAAAACCATAGGGAAGGAGGTTGATCGGATCTTGACACATCATCAAAGGGAGCAAAGTTATTAGTTGGTCCTAGGCGCCTGATACAAGCCAATTCAAGTAACAAATCTAATAGCTAGAAAGTAGGCGCCATGATAGTGGTGCCTAGGAGTCAGTGATTGGGCACATAGACACTGATCAACTCACATATTTCGTATAGAATATTGAGCACTAGGAAAGCAAAAATCGTTACTGCGACAAGAGGGCACCACACCCTTGGCGCTTAGGCACCGTGACCTTGGCGCCTAGGTGCTTGATACCTAGGTCAAGATTTTGAGACCAACATCTAAGCACAAGTCTGTGGCGCCTAGGCGCCAGTTTGCAAATATTGGCAATTTTTGCATTTGAACTCGCCTCTTGGTAGGAGAAGTATACAAATGATGGAAACTAAGTAAGAAGGATCTTTTCTGCAAATTTTGAGCATGGAACCCTTAAGGAGAAGACAATGGAAGCTTGTAAGGAGTCTTTGAGATAAGAAAGGAGAGACTATTGGAGGATTAATGGGTGTCATACTTATTTGGTTTTATCACCCTTATTTGATAATGGAAGAGATAAGTACGACTAAGTTGTATTTTTCTCTGGATTTCTTTGTAAAGGCTTGTTGTATGTTGGTTTTGCTTAACACGAAGTTTATGTTGATGAATTTTATCATGAGTAGTGAGTAATTTTCTTTGTTTACAGTTTGAATTGGGATTTTGGTAGAAAAAATTAAAAATTTTATTGTAATTTGCATTGGAATGTTAACTTTCAATCCTCGTTTACATTCTATCTGGCTAGTAGAATTATTAAAATCTTTCAAGAATTATGAGATCTGAAATGATACTTGATGGAATGAAAACAGATTAATCACGTAAAGGCATTGGAATAGGAATATTACCTTTGGCTTTATGTAATTTATAAGGAGATAATATTATTTGGTTGATCATTTAATAGTAGGCTAAACTCATGATAGCCAAGAAAGACTTTGTTCCGGTTTGACACTAGGCTAGGATCATATTCTTAAATTTATCCACCATTTGACCAATTTAAGGGAAAAAGTCTTCATCACTTGAATTTCTTAAACATTTCTTCTTGTTTGTTAGGGTTGATTTATTTTTTAAAAAGAAATTAGGATAAATACTTTTCTAAACTTTGAAACTTGAACCATTCAGGCTAGGACCGACGATAGTAAACTAGAACTTTTTCTTTTGGACTTCATCTTGCTCTCTGTGGAATCAATATCCAAAACTCTATTATGGATACTACTGATACAACCTATATACTGGCGTGAATTGCCAGTGATTTGCAGCACTCGGTGCGTATCACACACACACACACACACACACAGATATATATATATATATATATATATATATATATATATATATATATGTATGCATATTTCATAAAGCACAGCTAAATTTAATTCCAATATAAATTTTTTAATTGGTCTTCCACACTTAACATGCATTTTTTCTTATGAGTTCAAAGTAAATTTAATGTTATTAAAGCACAAAGATAAAAATAAACTCAAGTCGTTGCAAACAACTAGAAACACTACAACCATTTAGCCAAAAAATTTTGGTTTAATAGAAAATTTTGTAAGTTCTTATTTCTATCACTCTAGCCTCATACATGATCATGTTAACATTCACAATATTCACTAATCTAGCTATAGATAAGTTGGATAAGAGCTATGGATCTATTTTAGCTGGATTTTTTCTTACATTTGAATTGGGATCTTTCTATCATTATTTCCTTTGCTTTTCTCCTCATCCATTATTTCTTTGCCTTTCTTTTTGTGTCGATTCTCTACCATAATAACTCAAACAGTACACATAGTACGAGAAAAATTATTTGCCTTTGTGCATTAGTTGTATCATTGTAGTAAAGATTTCAATATTGTTTGTCCCTCTACTAACTTTTTTGTTGATCTATCAACTATTTTTTAAGCAAGTGCTACAAAAATAAGGATTTATGATATCATAATTATTGCTTCAAAGAATTTTCCATCAATTTTCTAATATCAGAGGCACTTCAAAAGTTAATTTTTATTAGTTGTTTGAAAAACATAAAATATTAAATGTATGAAGGGTAGTCTAAAACTCTATAATAATAATCTTAGGACATCATATACATATATACATATAGATATGCATGTATTTGTGTATGTATATGATGTCCTGAGAGTATGACTTTTCATGGAATGAACTACGCATATGGAGTGAACTTTATCAATTTTCATGGTGAAGTATATACAAATGCATATATTTTAAATTGCTCCATATCATCTACTAATAGTAGATAAAATTTTCAGTGGTGGAACCCCTTTTAAATGTTATCTTATGCTTTTGCATTAATAAATTTAAATTGATGGCTTCTTTGTGAGATTAAATAATTTGCTTTATGATTCTAACCTGATTATTGAATGCCTTATTAACTCAGCTTAGGCCTCATTTCCACACTATAAAATTCATCTCTTTAGCAAACAATATATCTAGTTAGACTTCTCTATTTGATAAACCTCTTAGAATGAATGTACAAATAGCAATATGTACTAGGCAATCTATTGTTAAGTTGCTTTAGACTATATTTGATATTTCTTCACAAATTTTAGATTATATTTGGCTTAGTTCTCAAATATGTGATTGTGGGGAAAATGCTAAAATGGAAAGAACTTTTATGTTTTAGTCTCATTAAAAATATTTTTAATCAAGATTTATCTATTTGTAACATAATGAAAAATTTGAGTGTTGGCATCCCAATATGGCTATTTATATTCTCACAACTTCAATGGTTCCAAAATATTTTGGCATCAAACCCTCTTTTTTATTGCCTATTCCTTCTTCTATTGATAGCTATCAATATGTTGATCAATGAGGTGAATTAAATACATTTTGTGACCGAAAAATTCATAATCTATTAGTTATTCAAGATAGGAAATAAAATATCAGTCAAATTACATCAGAATCAACTCTTTTATGACAATTAAATGGTCCTATAATTGTTGTACTGAAGGAAAAATCTCCCATGATTCACATCCTAAAAATAGCTTAGATTAAGTAGAAAATTCGATTGAAAGTTACTCTTCCTTTAATCTTTTTCTCCAACAGCAAGTAATCATTTAAAGGAAGAGGGTCAATTGTGTTTGGTCTGCCGACTCAACTTTTGTAATCCGGAGAATCCCAGACCCTAAACAATGCGTCAAACAAATCCTTCTTAAGCCAAAAAGGGCGTTGACGCTTCCTCCGTATCTCCGTAAACAAGCCACTAAGACAATGGCTCCCTTTGATTTCGAAGTTCCTCCTAATTTTTGTGTCATGGTCCGGGTGCCAAGAGAACTGCTCCTACAAAATGAATTCAAATATGTTAGAATGATAAAAATGTATATATAACATAAGATTAATTTTTTGTGTATATACCTTAAACTCTCTAAACCACATATCTCGAACTTCTAGTGGGATCTTCGTCCAAGATATGTATGGAGCGTCGTAGTTGCTCATGATAATATCTCTGATAGTAACAATAGCCAGCTTAGCGGGATGAAATCTAAAAAGAAAATATATTTAGATTTAGATTAACTTAAAAAAATTTAAAAATACTACCATCGCTATATATAAAAGCTTACGTCGCCCCGACTGGCTGGAGCTCAAAAGTGTCGCTTGTGCTGCCCGACGCCTCCGAATCGGGAGCAACAACATGAATCTCCTCCGAAGTATACAAATCTGCAGTCATAGATATTTCTTAAAAATAATGTAGGTTAAGTAGAAAGTTCGTTTGAAAGTTACTCCTCCTTTTTTTCATCTTCTCCAACAACATGTAATCATTTAAAGGAAGAGGGTTAATTGTGTTTGGTCTGCTGTCTCTACCTTTGTAATCCGGAGAATCCCAGACCCTGAACAATGGGTCGAACAAATCCTTCTTAAGCCAAAAAGGGCGTTGACGCTTCCTCCGTATCTCCTCCAACAAGCGACTAAGACAATAGCTCCCTTTGATTTCGAAGTTCCTCCTAATTTTTGTGTCATGCTCAAGGTGCCAAGAGAACTGCTCCTACAAAATGAGTTCAAATATATTAGAATGATAAAAATGTATATATAACATAAGATTAATTTGTTGGGTATATACTTTAAACTCTCTAAACCACATATCTCGAACTTCTAGTGGGATCTTCGTCCAAGATATGTATGGAGCGTCGTAGTTGCTCATGATAATATCTCTGATAGTAGCAAGAGCCAGCTTAGAGGGATGAAATCTAAAAAGAAAATATATTTAGATTTATATTAACTTAAAAAATTTTAAAAATACTACCATCGCTATATGTAAAAGCTTACGTCACCCCGACTGGCTCAAGCTCAAAAGTGTCGCTCGTGCTGCCCGACTCCTCCGAATCGGGAGCAACAACATGAATCTCCTCCATAAGAACTGATACTAGAAAAACAGTACACATATTATGAGAAAAAATTAAAGATCTTTGTGCATAAATTGTATCATTGCAGTATGAAAATTCAGCATTATTTTTTTTATCTCTACCTTTCTTTTTTTTATTTTTTTTTTATTAGTCAATTATTTTTTAAAGAAGTGCTAGGAAAATATATATTTGTGATGCCTTAATTGTTTCTGTAACAAATTTTCTATCAATTTTCTAATATCACCAATATATATCTATATATATATATATATATATATTGAGTGAACTATATCAATCTTCATAGAAAAGTATAAAATTTTTAGCAGTAAGAACCTCTTGAATGCCAACAGCCAATTCTTGTCAACCCATTGTTTAACTCATTTTATTTTTCCATTTCATTGTTGAACACAAAGATTGTCCTTCTAATGCTTTATTGAATCAAAGGCTACAAAGTTATGTTAATTGCTGCACTAAGTAGTAATAATTGATGGTCTCTTTGTGAGATTAAATAATTAGCCTTATGATTGAAGATTCTTTAATGAATGCCTTAATTGCTTCAGTTTGGGCCTCATTTCCACACAATAAATTCATCCCTACAATCAAAAAGTAATATTTACTACAACTTCTCTATTTGGTGAACCTCTTGGAATGAATGCCCATATAGCAACACAGGAAGAATAATATGAGAGAAGGAACTTCTGTATTTCCACATTGCCAGCCCTTTAAGTGCAAATTAAAATTTGAGTGTTGGCATCCCAATTATAACTATTTCAAATATCACATTGTGTTTGATTCGAGAAATATTGCGGCATCAATTCCCTCTTATTTTTTATGCCTATTCCTTTGTCAAGTGCTTATTGCTCGTCTTTTGATCAATGAGGTGAATGAAATACTTTTTGTGGCCAAGAAATTAATGATCCATTGGTTATTTTAGATAAAAATAGAATATCAACCAAATTACATCTGAATCAATGGTTTATGGCAAATAACTCCAATGATTCACATCCTTAAAAATCGGCTAAAATCGAGTAGAACATTTGATTGGAAGCCAACCTTCGTTGTCTTCTCCTCCACTAACTAGTATTCTTTTAAATCTTAAAACTTGTGCCTAAACTTTCCAACACTTTATATCTAATAATATAAGATAAAAAATGATTCAATTAGGGATAATTCAAAGTATTTCAAATCGTTATGGACGAAATAGAAAAGGTTTGATGTGAAGCTTCATTACTTAACAAGAGCTTCAACAATATATTTTGAGATTAATGTCTAAATTAAATGGAAAATTGGTCAAGATAAATTTGCTTATTTGAAAGATTTTTTCTATATGTACTACTATATTCTAATTACTTTCCATTTTAGTTCTTATTTTGGACTAATGTTACCATGTTTGTTGAATTGCTATTAGTTTTATATTCTTTCCGGGGATATATATGTTCTCCCCTTCTACCATCAAGAAACTCTGCCATTTTCTAGTCTTCATTTTAAATTAGAAATTTTAGCTTTACTTGGGAAAATGTCAAGTTCAAATTATTATAACCTTAAATTTAGTTAGATAGGCACAAAATATAATTAATAAATAAACTTGCACAAAATTTAAAAATTAATGTAAATTCATGCTCAACTTGAACTCTATAACAAATATAAATTAATAAGCATGAATAAAGAGTAATCAGCTTTTAATCTATCTGAAGCTTTAGAATTATCAAAAGTTATGTAAGTGGCAGTCTTATCTTGATTATAAGATTAGCTACAAAACAAGAGAGAATAAGAAAGAAAGTGGAGGGACAACTTAATGACTTTATATAACCAGAGTGTAGAAAGCTTGAGACAATTACTTAATGTGTGTCATACCTTCTCTTCAATATACATATTTATAAGTGACAACAAAATCATAGCTTTATAGAAAATTTACATTAAAGGTAAGCTCATAAATTAAATAATATAGTTCATTAATAACTTTACATAAAATTAAAGAACAACGGTTGCATTAAATTTTTCAAAGATAGTAAGGTCTCTCTAAATATTATATATTAAAAAAGATCACAAGCCTTATTATTTTATAACAGTCATTAAAAAGGAGAAAACTTTTTAAACAAGAGATAATCGAGTCCTATGTAAATTTATCAACTATGCTTGAAATATTTTTTATTTAATTTTTTTAATAAAGAAAATTCACATTATTACATATCTTAATAGAGTAATGATCACACACACACATGCATATAAATATTTATAAAGTACACCTAAATTAAATTCAAATATAAATTTAGTAAATTAAAAATATCAAATTTATAACTATAAAAGAACTACTTAAAAATAAAATTAAAATATTTAAAAATCCATAACTCACTCCTCGTGGGATCGGTACTTAGGTCTTTGTTTCAAGACCCTACTATATTACTTGATACGATACGTATACTTGCGTAGTACCCCTAGTGTATAAAATATTTTCGATAAAATTATATTTATATACACTAGCCGATATTATTATCTATTACATATATTTGAAAGCATTAATAAAAATATTTTTGTCATCAGCGGATTACGGGTCAAGTTTTTGGCACCGTTGTGGGGGTTTGAATTTTTAGTACGCATATATTTAGTGTGGGTCAAGTTTTTAGCGCCGTTGCCGGGGAACAACGGAGGTAAATTTTTAGATTTTAAATATTTTTATTTTATTTTATTTATTTTCTTTTATTGTCAAAAATATTAATACAAAAAAAAAATAAAAATATATATATATAAAAAAAAATTTTACTAATAAGTAGATATTTTATTTCTTGCTAATTTACTTTTTATGCGTAGTGCTGGATCTGAAGGATTATTACCTTTAGATTCTGAATTAGAAAGAACTGTTAAAAGAATTAAAAATGGAAAACGAACTCAAAAAATCCAAGAGATGGCTAATTTACATAACAATTTACAAATTCCAATTGAAATTAATGAACAAAATATTTACAAACCATTAAGGGATTATGTTAACCCTACAGTTGATGAACTTCATAGTAGTATTCAAATACCTACTGTAGATGCTAATTCTTTTGAGCTTAAACCATTTATCATTCAAATGGTTCAAAATAATCAATTTGGAGGAACACCAAATGAGGATCCAAATTTACACATTGCTAGTTTTTTAGAACTTTGTGCTACCTTTAAATATAACAATGTTTCGATGATGCTATTAGACTTAGACTCTTTCCTTTTTCTTTAAGAGATAAAGCAAAGATGTGGTTGAACTCACTAGTAACAGGTTCTATTAAAACATGGGCTGAAATGACACAAAAATTCCTTGCTAAATATTTTCCTCCTTCTAAAACTGCTAAATTAAGAAATGATATTACTTTATTTAGTCAATTTGACGGGGAGAAAATTTATGAAACTTGGGAAAGATTTAAAGAACTATTAAGAAAATGTCCTCATCATGCTTTACATGATTGGTTAATTATTCAAACATTTTATAATGGTTTAATTGGATCACTAAAATCAATTATTGATGTCTGCTTCTGGAGGTTCTTTAACGTCTAAATCATTTGAAGAAGCTTATACTTTAATTGAAGAAATGGCTAACAATAATTTTCAATGGCCTACTGAAAGGATTAATCCTAAAAGAATGTCAAGTATTCAAGATAACGAAGCATTTTCTATCTTAGCTTCACAAGTAGCTACAATATCTAGAAAATTAGATAATTTTACCATCAACATATCACATAACAACTCATCTAATATTGAAGATTATCAAACTATTGAAACTTTACAAGCTATTGCTAGTAAAAATAATCCGTATTCAAATTATTATAATCCTGGATGGAAAAATCACTCTAATTTTAATCGAATAATCAACAACAACAATGGGGTAATAATCAATCCCATCCAATCGGAAATTGGAATAATCAAGTAAATTCAAATTATAAACCACCTGGATTTAATAATCAACGAAAAAGTTATCAATAGAAGAATTAATTTTACAAATGAGTAATCAATTACAAAATCAAAATACTGCTATTCGTAATATTGAGAATCAAATGGGACAAATCGCTAATTTAATTAATAACAGACCTCCAGGAACACTTCCTAGTAATGTTGAAATTAATCCAAAAGAAACTAGAAAAGAACATGAACATGTTAAAGCTGTACAAATTAGAAGTGGAAATGAATTAAAAGAAAGAATGCAGAATGAAATTGAAAAAGAGATTGAGGTTGAAGAGATTGAAAAACCTAAAGAAACTCCTTCTTCTAATCAAGATCAAACTAACATTTCTATTAATGTAGAAGTTGGAAACCCACCACCACCTTTTCCTCAAAGATTAAAACAGCAGAAGCTTGATCATCAATTTTCTAAGTTCTTTGAAATTTTTAAGAAACTTACTATAAACATACCTTTTGCTGAAGCTTTGGAACAGATGCCAACTTATGCAAAATTTATGAAGGATATATTAAGTAAGAAATGAAAATTTGAAGCCTTTGAAACTGTTACATTAAGTGAAGAATGCAGTTTAATAATTCAAAAGAAATTACCTCAGAAACTTAAAGATCTTGGAAGTTTTACTATACCTTGTGCTATTGGAGAAAATTTTTTTGGAAAAGCTTATGTGATTTAGGAGCAAGTATTAATCTCATGTCATTTTCTATTTATCCAAGGTTAAATTTAGGAGAGATTACTCCCACCACTGTAACCCTTCAGTTAGCTGATAGATCTATCACTTACCCTAAAGGAGTTATAGAGGATGTACTTGTTAAAGTAGATAAATTTATCTTCCCTGTGGATTTCATTGTACTTGATATGGAAGAAGATAAAGAAATACCAATTATTTTAGGGAGACCTTTTCTAGCTACCGGACGAGTTATGATTGATGTGCAAAAAGGAGAATTAACTATGAGAGTTAATGATCAAGAGATTAAATTCAATGTTCTTAAATCGATGAAGTGCCCTAACAAAGAAAAATGCTATCGAATGGATATTTTTTATTTTATGATTGAAAAACACTATCGAGAAAAATGTAAAATCAATCCTGAAGAAGAAATTGAATTTTTAACTGTTGAAAATGAAGAACTAAAAGAAGAAGAATTATTTAAAGAAACTCATTATATTAAAGATAACTGGGAAACTTTTGACATAACTCAAAATGATATACTTTTACCCTCAATTAAAAAAGCCCCAGAACTAGAATTAAAAATGTTACCTTCACATTTAAAGTATGCATTTCTTGAAAATTCATTAACTTTACCTGTTATTATTTCTTCTGAGCTAAGTTTAGATCGAAGAAAAATTAATAGGAGTGTTAAAGGATTATAAGAAAGCTTTTGGTTGACTATTACTTGATATAAGAGGAATAAACCCTTCCATTTGTATGCATGAATTTTAATGGAAGAAAATTTTAAACCAACTATTGAACCGCAAAGAAGATTAAATCCTATCATGAAAGAGGTTGTTAAAAAAGAAATTTTAAAATGGTTAGATGTCGGAATTATTTATCATATTTTGGATAGCCAATGGGTAAGTCCTATTCATTGTGTTCGAAGCAAGGAGGAGTAACTCATCACTCGTCAATGATAAAAATGAACTAATTCCTACAAGACAAGTTACTGGATGGCGAATTTGCATTGATTATCGGAAGTTAAATGACGCCACTAGAAAGGATCATTTTCCTTTACCTTTCTTAGATCAAATGCTTGAAAAATTAGCTGGACACTCATATTTCTGTTTTCTGGATGGATATTATGGTTATCATCAATTACTTATCGCTCCTGAGGACCAAGAGAAAACAACAGTTACAAGTCCTTGTGGAACATTTGCCTTTAGAAGAATGCTTTTTGGTTTATGTAATGCACCTGCAACTTTTCAAAGATGTATGATGTCAATATTTTGTGATTTGATTGACAAAGGAATTGAAGTATTCATGGACGATTTTTCAGTTTTTAGAACTTCTTTTGAGTCTTGTTTGGAAAATATTTCCAAAGTTCTGAAAAGATTTGAAGAAACAAATTTAGTTCTTAACTAAGAAAAATGTCAATTTATGGTCACAGAAGGCATTGTACTTGGTCATAAAGTTTCACAAAAAGGGATGGAAGTTGATCAAGCAAAAGTAAAAATTATTGTTGAACTGCAACCCCCTACTACTATTACTGATGTGAGAAGTTTTCTGGGTCATGATGGATTTCATAGAAGATATATAAAGGATTTTTCTAAAATTGCTAAACCTCTTTGTCATTTATTGGAAAAAGAAGCTAAATTTGAATTTAATGAAGACTGTGTTAATGCTTTCAATATTTTAAAAGAAAAATTAATAACTGCACCTATAATTATTGCACCTAATTGGAATAAACCTTTTGAATTAATGTGCGATGCAAGTGATTTTGCAATTGGAGCTGTATTGGGACAAAAATATGATAAAATTTTCAAAGTTCTATATTATGCTAGTAAAACTCTTACTGAAACTCAAAGAAATTACACTACTACTGAGAAAGAGCTTTTAGCTATAGTATATACCTTTGATAATATTAGACCTTATCTTCTTGGTACCAACTGCATAGTTCATACTGATCATTCCGCTATTAAATATTTAATGTTGAAAAAAGATGCTAAACCTGAGTCGATAAGATGGGTTTTACTTCTACAAGAATTTGATTTTCAAATAGTGGATAGAAAAGGAACGGACAACCAAATTGCTGATCATTTATCTAGAATTAAGAATGATGTTATTACTAAAGAAAATATAAATGAGAAATTTCTCGATGAACATTTGTATGTTATTCGAGGATGACAAACACCTTGGTATGCGGATATAGTTAACTATTTAGTTAGCAATATTTTACCTTATGGATTGGATAACAAATTTATTAAGAAATTTAAAAATGATGCTAAATCTTATATTTGGGAAGATCCTCATTTATTTAAATTAGGAAGAGATTCGTAATTCGTAGATGCATACCTTATGAAGAAACTTATGCTTATTATTCAAAAATGTCATAATTCTGAATTTGGATGACACTTTGGAGTAGATAAAACTGCATTTAAAATTTTAAATTCAGAATTTTATTGGCCTACCTTATTTAAAGATGTGAGACATTATGTGAAAACATGTGATCGATGTCAAAGGATGGGAAATATATCCAAGAAAGATAAAATGCCTTTAAAATATATATTGGAAGTTGAAATTTTCGATATATGGGGTTTAGACTTTATGGGACAATTTGTACCATCATCTGGAAAAATTTATATTTTATTAGAGGTTGATTACGTTTCAAAGTGGATTGAAGCTGTAGCTTTACCTAGCTGTGATTCCAAAAGTGTTTCAAAATTTTTAAAGAAAATCATTTTTTCAAGATTTGGAATGCCTAAGGTAATTATCACAGATGGTGGAAGTCATTTTAGAAATATAAGAATTCAATTATTATTGGAAAAATTTGTAATCAAACACAGAATTGCAACTGCATATCACCCACAAACAAGTAGAATGGCTAAAGTATCAAACAGAGAAATTAAAAGAATTTTAGAGAAGACTGTTAATCCTAAAAGAACTGATTGGGTTGATAGACTTGATTTTGCATTATAGGCTTATAGAACAGCTTATAAGACACCAATCGGAATGTCACCTTACCGGTTAGTTTATGGTAAACATTGTCATTTACCTGTTGAACTTGAACATAAAGCTTATTGGGCGACAAAGGAGTTTAATTTTGATTTGAATACTGCAGGAGAAAAACGATTATTGCAATTAAATGAGATGGGTGAAATAAGAAATGAATCATATGAAAATGCAAGGATTTATAAAGAGAAAATGAAAATATTACATGATAAAAAGGTTTCAGGAAAAGTATTTGAGCTTCAGACAAGAAGTATTATTATTTAATACTCGTTTAAGACTTTTCCTGGAAAATTAAGATTAAAATGGATAGGACCGTATATAATTGAAAAAGTATACCATTATGGAGTCTGTGGATATTAAAGATTCTAAAACGGGAAAAATTTTTAAAGTTAATGGATTAAGACTGAAGCCTTATTTGGGAGATTTTAAAAAGATTTACAAAGAGGCTTATGAGTTGAGTCTACCTGATTAAAAAACTTAATTAGGTCGGGTCGATGACATTAAACCAAGCGCTTTGTGGGAGGCAACCCATAGTTATTCGTTGTTTTGTGTGTTTTTACATTTTTAATGTAAGGTTATGCCTCGGTCTTGTTTAATTTTATATTACTTTAGAAAATTTGATGCTAACAAGTCTTTATTGACTTAAAGCTTGAAAATTATCTCGAAATATATAAAACTTAGACATTGGATCACTCTATTTCATATATGAGTAAAAAGGAGATCAAGTTAACCTTCATTATGATTGCTTATAATTTGTGTTACTGAGTCTATATTGATCTTACCATTCTAAATTACCTATTTTGGAGAATGAAACTTTGAAATTTGACGTTAGGCGAAACGGAGTTGAACATGGTTCCGGCGCCTAGGCGCCAGATTTAGCGCGTAAGCGCCTGGCTCCTAGGCGCCAGAGTAAACTGTGTGTCGATGGGTCCGGCGCCTAGGCGCCAGATTTGGCGCCTAAGCGCTACAGTTACTGGATCGTGTCAAAACAAAAAATCTTCAGTTTTTCACATGATTTTCTCTTATAAATTGCCCTATCTTCGTCCTCAATCCCTATGCAATCATTATTTCGACCCATACACTCCATTCTTGAGAGATTAGAGAGGATTTTTAAAGAAATGGAGAGGAGAAATCTTGGAGAAGAGGCTAGAGACAAGGTCTCAAAGGATCCTCAACCCTACTTCAATGGTTTCATCGCTGTAAGTTTGGAGAAAATTTCTAGTCGTCTAGATAAGTTTGAAGCAGAATTTAAAAGCATTGGAGATCGCCTCCATGAGATGTATCATCAAACTGAATATCTGGAATGGCAGGCGTAACTTCAATTTGATCATCTAGCGGCTTATCAAGATGCTCAAGTGGAGATGTATGCGAAGAACAATTGGATCAACGAGAAAACGACTACGGATTTTCCGAGAGCGTTAGTGTTCTTCCCCAGTAGGCCAAGTAATCTTCATTGTGAAGATAATGGGAATTAGATAGTGATGTTGTGAGATTGTGATTTATCTAGTGTGTCGTTGTATCGATTTAGTGAATCAATTGTGTTTGTTTGTGTGTTTGCTTTCATGTTCAATGTGTGTTGTATTTGCTTTCAAATTTGTGCTATTTGATCGTTGTTAGAACTTGAATCATGTTATGATACTTATCTGAATTGTATTGAGCCCGAAATTGAAAATCATGAATGGAATTAAAAGAGTTTGATTTAAACATGTGTTTAATTGGTGGATTTAATTTTTAATTTTTAAAATTTTTGGAAAATATTTTGGAAGATGGAAACTGAAGTAATACTCTTATATGAGTAATTAGAAGTTTAAATTATGAATTTTGGTGGAAAATAAAATTTTTAAAGTGGTTTTTTTGGAAAGGCGAGTCTCCTAAATTCGGCGCCTAGGCGCCGGTTCGGCTAGCTTACCCGAAAATCACCATTTAAACCCCCATTAGCCATTTTTGACGCCTAAGCTTCATCTCCTTCCTCTTTTTCGCGAAAACCCACCTTCTAAATCCATTTTGAGGTCAAAACATCAAGATTTTGAGCCCGAAATCACTTGATTTCTTCATCTCAAGGTTAGATCTACACTCTAATCCATTTATTTTTTATTTTCACCATAGTTTTTCTTATTTTTGGCTAAAAACTGAAATTTTGAGAAAAATTTTGATTTTTAGTGTTTCTCCATGAATTTTTAAACTCATTTTAAGTTTCTTAAGCTTAAAAAGAGTTTAAATCTTTGATTCCTTAATTTATTTGTGTTTTCTTTCACGTTTAGATGACACCGAAATCTAAGCGAGGAAAGACACGAGAAAATTTTGACAGTAGCAAGTTCGCGACTGCGGCAGCGAATTTTCAATATCACGAATTTGCGACATCCAGAAAATGTATCTCAGAGCGAAGCTTTTACAATCCCGGTGAAATGATCGAGAACATGATCGTTGCGCACAACTGGCAACGATTCTGTTATTTCACATCTGTTGTTGTTATTCCAGTCGTGCGCGAATTTTATGCTAACTTTTTGGATGCGGAAGACTACGAAGTCTTCTGTTGACCTCATTTTTGATGGGGTCTTTTCTTCTCTCTTTAGTACTTAGGATCTAGCCTTAGGTTTTTCCTTTGACTATCCTAGAGGACTAGAATTGGGACCCACCACTTAGAAATTCAAACCACTTCTTAGCTCCCTGTAAACTCCACAAACTTTATTGTAGACCCCTAATCACCTAGAGGGTTGAAGTTAAATGTGGAAGTTTAAAGGATGAGTTCCCATAGGACTCTTTGGCCTTAGGATCGCCTCTGGCGGCACTGGTTTGGTGAAGGGGCTGACTTACACACACACTACACCTATACACTACACTTTAACACACCTCCTAAAACCACACTCATACCCAACTTGACCTCCTGACTCATGAAGGTGATTCACATGGATGGTCTTTAACCCCTAAGCCCTTGACTAAGAGGGTTAGGAACAACATAGTGGATGCCTCAAATGAGTCCCTTCATGGCTCATGTGGGCTTGATATGGCTTCATGGCTCAACCAAAATGATTTCATTCCACTTACATTCACCCAACCTTCAATTTTCCAAATTTTTAATTTCTTGACCTCGGGACCCTACACCCGCCAAATTCTACCCAAAACCCTCGAAACCCCCAAAAATTTGCAAAATCACTTAAATTACCCAAAATTCTCCAAAATCAATCCTAAACATTGCCTCACCAATCAAATTGATCATCCATACCCAAAAATACCAAAAAATTCCAAAAATACCTCCCAATACCCTCCAAATACCCAAAATCCCCTCTTAGCCAAAAAATTCAAAAATTCAGAAAATTCCCAGAAAATTCCAGAAAATCCCAAATATTCCCAATTTCATTTTGTTCAACTACACCATAGGCCAATTTTGTCAATTTACCCCACTTTTATCAAAACCCCCAATTTGACCCATTTTAACCCAAAATGAACCCAATGTCAAACCAAACCTACCCAATTGACCTAAATTCTGGTTCAATTCAATTCTAAACTTCAATTCAACATCCCCAACACCAATCTATACCAAATCCAAGTTAAATTTGATTGACATTTGGATCCAATTTCACTTTTGGCCTTAAAGCCCAATTTGGACCCATGACCCAAACTTAGCCCAAACTCACCCAATTCAACTCCAATTAACCCCAAATCTTTTCTAAACCTTCCTTAACATCCCCATAAACAAAACACTAACATGATTTTCCCAAATTTTAGACCCAAACCTCACTCAAATTCAACCTAAAATCAAAAAACCCAATTTTGACCTAAACCCAAACCTAACCCAAATAGGCCCAAACCTCAAAATTAAAACCCAACCAAAGCCAAAACCTCTTTGAAACACTCCCATAAACATTTCCTAACATTTATTTTACATCAATTTCAACCCTAGCCCAACATTGGCCCAAGTTAGCCCAATTTGACCTACATTGGCCCACTTACCAAATGAACCCAAATTCAAACCAATGCAATTCCAAATTACACCAAATTGACTCCAAACCATTCATGGAACATCCCTAAACCAATTGTAACATTTTTTTGGCCCAATCCTTCACAAAATTCCCATCCATAAATTTACTTTTTTAAACCAAAAGCCCACCTTCTTAAACCTTCCTAAAAGCCCAAATTTCATGCTAAAGCCCATATGACAAATTCTTCTCATTATACCATTAATTAAAATCAACCCCTAAGTTTGAAAATTCATCATGAAGCCATTCCAAATTAAGCCCCATATAAATTCCCATCAAAATACCAAAATTTTTCTTAAATCCATTTCCATGAAATTGACTTAACTTTTCCCAAGCCAAAGATGAGCCATGAAGCCATGCATGAGCCACATGGGAGCCATGAGAGCCATGGAATCTACTTTCCACCTCACCATACCCAAGATGGCAAGAGGAGGAGGCCCTTTCCATACTCTCTTAAGAGTGATTAACCACTTCCATGACTCCACTAAACCATGCTTAAACTTAATTGTACTTGGATTGTGACTTGACCCCACTAATCAAGCCGATCCAAATCACTTTCTCTTCGACCCTAAACCAAGCCTTGGGTGGTGCACCTAGCCCAAATGGATGGGTTGACCAATTTGAGCCAAAATGAGCCCTCTCCCATTCCATTCTAATCCAAGCCTTTTACACATGGCATTTGCCAATTGCCTACACTAAACCCCAGCCTCGACCCACCCGAACAAGATGGTGACCGAGTGCTCGGCCGGCCGACCACCGGGCCGCCGGAAAACACCATGGCCGAGACCTCGGGAGGAGCCAAAAAATTCAATTCTCCCTTGTCGACTTGTCCCATGCCCAATGGCCACCATGGTTGTTCTTCTCCTCACACTAGCGACGATCCCGGCCCTCAGCTCCCCACGGAGGCCCTCCAGCCTCTCCTATTTAAACCCCTCACCCTCTCGGCCAAAGGAGGTGCTCGAACCGGACCTTACCGAAACTCCGCCAAAATTGCTCTAGATCATTCTCCATACTTAGAGCGGTTGATCCCCAGGTCACGATTTGTCCCGATCCCCACCAACGAGCCCGATTTCTCAGCCAAAATTCCACCCAAAACCAGGACACTTCTCCACGGTGGATCAATCCTCAAATTGATTGGTCCTACACCTTCACCGGACCGAGGGAAGAAGTCCACTAGCAAAAGCCCCTCTCCGAGGCCACCCGGTTGCTCCGACCTCCAAGCTTTGTGATCGGGCTTGGTCGAAATCATACCTAGGCAATTCACCAGACCAGGAGACTTCATCTGGAGCTTGCTGGGATCCAATCGAAGGTGACACAACCCTCAGATTGAAGCCACACTTCTCTGAGCAAAGGTATGAGCTAACTCTTTATCTTGAGCTTCTGGAGATTCTCCATTTCAAATGCCTTAATTTCAATGCATGATCACCGTATAGATGTATTCGTCTCTTCAAGACGAATCCATAGAGCACAAGAACACGAAAATCCGTTAAGTATTGAGTGAGATATTAGGGATTTAGTGTGGACGGTTCTCGGGTTAGGAGGCTTGGGGACGATGAACGGATGCCGTTCATTTAATACACGCGCGGACGGACGGCCAGGATCGCGACGGATGAGGAGACGGAACGATACAGCGGGCCCCCGGAGCGCTGAGGTGGACGGCGGCGCCGAATCAGAAGACGACACGCGGTGCTTCGGAGATGCCTAGGTTGAGTCAGCGCCGCGTGGATAAGTAGAAAAATAGGTTTTTTTTCTATTTATTTAATTCCCTAAACTTCAAAAATCCATATCTTTGTGTAGAAAAATCACAAAAATAAAATAAAAATACCCTCTTGCTCAGTGAAAAGAGGAGAATAATGTGGAAAAGAAATTAATTAATTTTGCCTAGTACTTTATTTTTAATTAATTATTTACTCTCTGCATTGTTTTAATTCTCCATGCATTCATACAATTCACCATGACATGAGACCATAGGGCAGTTGAAGCCTCCGAACTTGGGAACATTCCCCGAATTTTCCAAGGTCGAGGCCATCTCTCGTGAAAAGTTATTGATTTTTCAAATGCATGTTGCTGTTTTGAGTATTTTAATTCCAAAAATTAGCATGTTGTGAAATAAATTCTAGGAAAATTTGGTGATGTTCCTTATGACCAGAGAACCCCAAGAAAAATAGGACTTGAGTTAATTCACTCAGATTAACCCTAATTGGCCTAAATACCCAAAATTAAAATTTAATTAATTAGAGTTAACCATAGATCAAATTGACTTGAAATCAAGTCTCCACTGACCTTTAGGATTAGAGGAACCCACCATAAAAGTTTGAAGTCAATTGGGTTTGGTTAACCCTATCAAATGGGTTGATTAAGCCATTTAGCCAAAATTAAATTTAAAAAATTCATAACTTTCAAAATACTTTTAAAAAATTCACCAAATTGGTTTTGGAGCTTCTCTGATATCAGGGGAATTTAAGAAAATTAAAATTGTAATTTTCTAAAAAAGTTGATTTTTTATCATTATTTTAATATTTTAATAATTAAAAAATAATAAAAATTACAAAAATAATAAAATTCACCAAAATGTCACATTCTGAATTTTAATCACTTAGGAACAAATCCCATATTTTTCCTAGGTCTCTATGATAAGTTATTAAATTTTAAAGCCCTAAGGTAATTTTAAAATTAAAGAAAATGTATTTTCTAGCATTTCCACTAAAATAATTCTAATAAATCAAAGAAAAATCAAAAAATTATAAAAATTGATTCTCTGATTTCCTTGATATCAGAGAGATTTTTAAAAAATATAAAATTCATTTTTCAACCTATATTTTATTTTTAAATTAATTAATACTCCAAAACTCAAAATAATTATAATAAAAGAAATATAATTCAAAAAATCACCAAAATTGGTCCAAGTGGTCCTCTGGTCATTAGGAATGTCCCATAATTTTCTTAAGGACAGAAACTTTCCCTTGGTCATATTATTAAATTTTCTTTGGAGATCCTTATTTTCCACCAAAAATAATTACATAAATAAATTAAATATAGAAAAATCTCATTTTCTCCTCTAATGTCTTTATTGGCATATGAGTAAGATCACATAAAAATTTCAAATTCATTTGAGCTCAATTTAGTGAGTTATGAAATTATTAAGCTTGAAGGGCAAAATGGTAATTAAAATTTTAACCCTTAATTAAAACTTTAGGCTTAATAAAATGAAAGGGTAAAATATTTGATCTTAATCTGATTTGGATGATTGAAATTTAAATAATTAAAGGGTAGGAACCTATTAAACAATTTAAAAATAATTAAAATAAATTTTAATTAAAATAAATAATTAAATTTGGAAGAATAATAAAATCGGAATTATTGAAATAGGGATATTATTAGGAAGAGATTTATTCTTTAATTTAAGAATCCCTAAATTAATCATCTCAATAATATTTAATCCCTAATTAAAATGATAATCCAAGTTTAAGATTTAAAATGCTAAAAGACTTAATCATTAAATTAAGTTAAGGTTAAATTATTTAAAACAAACCCTTTTAAAATAAAAAAAAATTAAAATAAAAAAAATTAAATTAAATTAAATTAAATTAAATTAAATTAAATTAAATTAAACTAAATTAAATTAAATTAAATTAAATTAAAATTAAAACAAATTAAATTAAATCAAATTAAATTAAATTAAATTAAATTAAATTAAAACATATTGAATTAAATTGTATTTTAAGTGCAGCTTGGGATGACGGGAAGACCCTCCAGGTACGCTTTTATTTTATTGCAATTTATCTTACTGCAATTCATTTATTCGTGTTGCACTTTACCTTTTCGCATGATAAACAACGATTGCATGAAAACCTACACCTTTAGGATGAAACCAAAACCGAAACCCATAACTAAATTAAAAGACACTACAAGATAAAATTCACCGCCACAACATTCAAAATATAAAACAACTCAAAATTTAATCACAAACAAAACAACAAAACTACAACTACAACTAAATTAAAACGTCTCATTGAATGATCGGGAATACCTCGGATGATGTAACCCACGTGTTGCTAACGGGATTTCCCACGGTCTAAATGAAAGTGCGGAACTCATTTAGTTGAGTTTAGCAAATTCATCCGGACTAAGTGAATTCGATGAAAATAACGGTGCGGGATGACGGAACCGTAGGATCTTAATCGGTTCGTTTAATCAACTCTAAGACACTGTTTTAATTAAAATATTAAAGACACATGGAAATTAAGACTTTCTCTAAAACCAAACACTTCTCTCATCTCCCGATTTATGACTTCTAAAACTAAACCTCTGCAACAACAAGGAGCTCGGAGTATGGTAGGCAAGCACGGCCATCGTCATCAGCAAAACTCCGAGTCTACTTCGATGAAAGCTTTCCTTAGAATTAAAATAACCAAGCCGTAGGACTTCGAGGTAGTTTGCCTAGTGCAACATAAATCCTCAATTCTTCGATAGGCATTTGCATGATCATATCGTGTAAATTAAGCCCTAACTGGTCTTAGGATTTCCGAGGTAGTCGTCCGATACGACATAAACCCTCACATCTTCGAGGCTATTTGTATGATTTTATCATACAAATATAAGTCCTAATTAATTAAAATTGGCAAGATCAAAACATTAAATAGACATTAGGACTTTCTTAAATTCCAGCCAAACAATAGGATAGCGGAAATTACCGAAGTTCGCTTCGAATCCGTAATTTCTCCTACCTTTCCTCCTTTGAATTCCCAAGATAAAATGTTCCAAATTTGATCTATTCCCTATCGAAACTCCAAAATTCAATCCTCGAAAACTTAAACTTTGAAATTCTTGAGAGCGAACTACCGATTATTATCGAGAGTTTTCTTAGGTGATTCTCGTCACTTAAGATGTAATTAACTATAAGGGCTTGCCCTTATAGGGAACTTTAAGAACCTGAGTAATATAAACCCCGCTTAATTCATTTATATTAAGCGGTGGAACTTGTCGGCTTATAAAATTGGTTCGCGGACCAAACGGATGTCACAAATCTTCTAGTTTATTTAATCGAGCCCCATCATCGAAGCAATGTGTCTATTCTTCGGGATAGATACATGGTTTGTGATGCGGTGCTCGTTTATATAAACTATTCGGGATGTGAGATCGGTTTGATTTCATATCTTAAAATTTTCAAATTTAAAATTATTTTCAAAATCAAATACTACTTTTCAAATTATTTATTTAAATTAAATTTAAAATTCGCCGACAACTTCTGTAGGCGACCCCTTTTCAAAATACAACACATAACCTAAAAATATGTCGACATCTTCGTCAGAGGTGTTGGAGTAGGATTTACGCCGGAAAGGATCAATATTTTTTATGGACTGCCACCTACCATCGAGTGCCACTATTTTGGATTATTTCCATCTGTGGGAGATGTTGAGATGATTATTGCTTATTTGACTGACGGCACTGGAGCTTAGAAGATCTGGAACGATAAACGGGTAAATTTCAAATCTTCTAAGTTAAATGGTATTTTAAAGGCATATCATTACTTTATTTCTGCAAGACTTATACCTTCCAACCACCTGAGCGAAGTGACTAGAGATCGAGCTATCTTAAACTACTGCATTCAGGAGAGAAAGCAGATAGATGTCGGTAGTATTATTTATGATTATGTGGAGTCTACTGCTAGATCCAGTACTTCTGTAGGACTAGGATTCTCATCCCTGATTTATACTTTGTGTGAACAATGGAGTCACTGCTGATATTTCTGAGGAGAAGCTGAAGTCTACCAAGCCAATTGGGCAGGAGAGTGTTAGTATCTATGATCGTCTTCGTGGGAAGAGATCTACAACCCCTTCTAATTCTGCACCTACTCCAGGCAGAGCTTCCACTTCCAAACCTTCTACTTCTACTGCTGAGCCATCGTCTAGTTTTTGGGAATCGATGCATGATCAATTTCTGGAGCAACAGAATGAGTTATTTCTAACTCATTGCAGAGTTGATACTATGGATAAGAAAATTGATCACCTATCTGATTACACCCAGAGGAAGAGTGAGTATGATGCTGAGTATTCAGAGTCTTTAGTTAGATTCTTGAAGGGTGAGCATGATATTCAGTTTCCCACCTGTCCTAGATTTTCACCATATGTTGATCCTAAGGATGTGGAGTTTTCTTTTAGTGATGAAGATGACGAGGCTATAGACAGTGATTAGTATCCTGATTTACCTCTGAGATGTGCTGAGTCTGTTGTTAGTTTTGTTTTTGTTTGATAGTACTGATTGTTGTTTGATGTTTGCTAGTTTAGATTTATTTATGAGACTTTGTATGAATTGTTTGATGTTGAGACTGTTTTAGATATTTAGTTGCAGACTGAAATTTGAATGAATTTGTGTTTATTTTTGTTTCAGCCTACTACTTAGTATTCTAGAATAGTTAGTAATGTTATTCTATTTCGGTCAGTAATATAGTTATTTAATTCAACTACTCCTATATAACACTTTTTTTAAAAAAAAAAAAATTTGAGTCTGCTTACTTTTATATGCTTCATTATTTCTGTAATATTCATAAAAGCATGTGTAGAAGTAAATTATATTTCTTTCTAGAATTTTTTTTACATGCTTATAAAATTCCTTTTTAAATTATACTTTTCTTTCTCTCATACTTTATTTTTTTTATGATATACCAAAACTTAAGTTTGGGGGAAGGGAAAATACATGCAAATTTAAATTTTATTTGTCCTTAATAAACTAATATTTTTTAAAAAAAAAAATCTTAACATAACATAAGGAATGAAGAATCTGTTTAAGATCACTTAAATTTTTGAAATTATAAATAATTTAGTGGACTTAACCAAAATTTTAATAATTTTGATTGATTTTAAGAATATAATTATTTAACTTAAAGAAGAATAAGATTAAAAAATTTTTCTATTCATAATAGAAATAATTGAATTTTAGAATTATTAAGAAATAAAAAATTATAACTTGAAAAAGAAAAGATTGAAAGTCTTTTTGAAATTCTATTCATGTTATAATAATTAAGTGAAAATGTAAGAGTTTGAAAATATAAGTTAAGGATAGTGAAGTTCAAAATCATTAACAGGCTATCCAGATACAGTAATCCTCACTGTGAAAAAAAAAAAAAGAAAAGAAGAAAGAGGAGAAGCTTGAGGATATGCCTAATAAAAAATTGGCTTCACTTGAATTATCTTATATGAAGAAAACTAGTTACATACTTTACTTAATTTTTATGCATGAATCTTTATTTAGGAAGGACTTTTCATGAAAATCTTTTTCTTGTAAATAATCTATGTGGTCTTAATATAATAAACGTCTATTATTTTCGAAATGAATGAAAAATTTTTGAAGTCTTATGATTTGCTAGTTGAATATTCATTAAATTCTTAAAATTAAACTTAGTTAGTGAAATTTGGTTAATGATTTACTAAAGCCTTTATAAGATCAAAAATTACAAGGAGTCTTAAATATTTATCTTTCATTCCAAATGTTATACATTTTATATAGCAAAAAGGGTTACTTGAGGACAAGTAACGTTTAAGTTTGGGGGATTTTGATCCATGAAAAAAATACCCATTTTTATGCCTTGATTTGTATCAAATTTTTAAGGATATTATGCTTTAATGAAAGGTATTTTTGTGTTTTTGGATATAGGTGATGGAAAAATATTCAAGAAGGAAAAAGAGTGAAAAAGGAGCAAAAAGGAGCAAAAATAGAGCCAAAATGCAAAATTGTCAAAATTATTGGTCTGGCGCCTAGGCACCAGAATCCGGCGCCTAAGCGCCAGGTTGATACGGAATCTGTCAAGATTTTTAACGACTTTTGAACGGTTATTTTGACGGTGTTAGTGGTTATTGGACCTTCTAGAAGGCTGGCAGTTGTTCATGGTTTATAGGACATGTGATACAATGTATTTGGATGCTTGGAAACGGTTTTAATCGCGAAGAGGTGTGATCCAAAGTGAAGAGGTGCGAATAACTAGACGCAGAGTCCGGCGCCTAGGCGCCAGACACACCTTCTAGAAGATTCATTGAATGTGGACACATTTTGAAGAGGTGCCTTGAGGCAACCCTTGAAGCCTATAAATAGGAGGGTACTCCTTCAGAAAAAATAGGGCCCCCTATCTAGAGCCCCATCTAGAGAGAGAATTAGAGAGATACTTTAGGGCCACATTTTACTATCCTTCATAAATTATTTAGTTATTTTATTTAGAGTTTGTATGAAGAGTTTAAAGAGTTGGTGCTTTTGAATTTTATTTGCTTTGGAGTCAGAAGAATTCAGAGGTTCAGTAGGAGAAACACTTGAGATAAATATTTGTAATTTTATTCAAAGTTTTATTATTATGTTTTGTTGTTTAAATTTAATGTGTTCTGAGTAGTTAGTTTACTTTCTCATTTCAATTATGAAAATATAAATAAGATAATATAAGATTCGTTGGAGAATTAAAAACAATTTATATTTTAAAACATTGTGATGATATTAATACCGGATCTTAATTTACTATTTAAATTGGTCATTTAAATTGTTAAAATCTGTTGAAGAGTTTTGATACCTAGAAGGAGATGAATTCTTAACTAGTAGATATCACATGAATCCTTGGGTAGTCAAAGGCCTTGTGCGGGTTATTCAAGGTGAAGTGCAAATAAATAGGAATATATTATATAATGGGCATAAAATTGATAAGTTTTTAGAGTGACAGACTAAATTCTTGTGATTTGGTTTATAGAGAAGGAAAGGGTCACTAGTAGGGCCGACTATAGCCACCCTTTGACATCTAGTAGTGTGAGCCTAGATTAACCCATTCTACTAACAATACATCTGGACTTGATCTATAGGCTAGCCAATGTTCTTTACACAAGGATCAAAGGGTAAATAATATGAATGCTTCTATTTGGCACAATACCATAAATTTATATTCTCCACGAATATTATCATTATCTTAGAAAATATTGGATTAATTGAAAGGAAGAAAGTTGTTTTCTTATTGCTATTTACATCAATCATTTCATTACTACTTTATTATTGCATCTAGTAAATTAAAAATATCAAATTTATAACTATAAAAGAAATACTAAAAAATAAAATTAAAATATTTAAAAATCCATAACTCACTCCTCGTGGGATCGATACTGGGGTCTTTGTTTCAAAGCCCTATATTACTTGATACGATACGTATACTTGCGTAGTACCTCTAGTGTGTAAAATATTTTCGATAAAATTATATTTATATACACTAGCCGCTATTATTATCTATTACATATATTTGAAAGCATTAATTATTATATTTGTCATCAGCGGATTACGGGTCAAGTTTTTGGCATCGTTGCCGGAGATTGAATTTTTAGTACGTATATATTTAGCGTGGGTCAGAAACCAACAATGGGGAAACAATAAAGCTAATCCAGTAAGGAATTGGAGTAATTAGGGCAGTGTCAACCAAAGGCAGGCTTACACTCCAGGATTTAATTCAAACCCTGTGTTTAAGGATAAGAAGTTGTCATTGGAAGAAGTAGTGTTGCACCCAGAACATAGGAGAGAATTAGAAGAAGTGAATAGGAGAGAGTCTGCTGTAGAAGAATTCAATCATAAGCCTGAAAGCCTTACTGAAAAACCTACCCAGGACATAGGAAGACACAACTCATCTTCTAGGATTAACCCAGAAAGTCCACCTCCATCATTTACTCAAAAGCTTAAAAAACACAAATTGGATAAATATTTCTCTTGATTTTCAAAAGTATTTAAAAAGCTAACTATCAATATTCCCTTTGCCAAAGCTTTGGAGAAAATTCATAGCTATGTAAAGTTCGTGAAGGACATTTTAAATAACAAAAGAGAGCTAGGAGATTTTGAGACTGTAGCACTTAGTGAGAGTGTAGTGTTATGATTTAGAAGAAGCTTCCTCAAAAATTCAAGGACATAGGTAGTTTTACCATCCCTTATTCCATAGGAAAATGATACTTTAGAAAGGCCCTATGTTATTGTGGATCTAGTATTAACCTCATGTCATTGTATATATTTAAGAGGTTAGGATTAGGGGAAGTCCAGCCGACCAATGTGACCTTTAATTGGCTGACCATTCAATTACTTATCCTAGGGGGTTATAAAGATGTCATAGTTAAGGTGGATAAGTTTATCTTTTCTCAACTGAATTTATTGTTTTAGATATATAGAGATACCCATCCACAAGTTGGGTTATGACAGATGTTCAGAAGGGGGAGTTGATGACGGGGATAGGTTGGATCAAGCAAATGGGCAAATTAGAATCCAATTTTTGGAGAATTCTGAAGCTAACCAAGTAAAGCAGAGTTTTATTGAGGATGATAAAAATGAATCAAAGTATGAATCAGCTCTACTATTAGAGGTGTGTTCTAGGGTGTATATGTATAGGTTTGAGCTTCTAGATAACACTGGCCATTCCAAAACCATAGGGAAGGAGGTTGATCGGAGCTTGACACATCATCAAATGGAGCAAAGTTATTAGTTGGTGCCTAGGCGCCTGATACAAGCCAATTCAAGCAACAAATCTAGCAGCTACAAAGTAGGCGCCATGATAGTGGTGCCTAGGAGTCAGCGATTGGGCACATAGACACTAATCCACTCCCAGATTTCGTATAGAATATTGAGCACTCGGAAAGCAGAAATCGTGACTGCGGCAAGAGGGCACCACACCCTTGGCGCTTAGGCACCATGACCTTGGCGCCTAGGTGCTTGATACCTAGGTTAAGATTTTGAGACCAGCATCTAAGCACAAGTCTGTGGCGCCTAGGCGCCAGTTTGCAAATATTGGCAATTTTTGCATTTGAACTCGCCTCTTCACTGGGAGAAGTATACAAATGATGGAAACTAAGTAAGAAGGATCTTTTCTGCAAATTTTGAGCATGGAACTCTTAAGGAGAAGACCATGGAAGCTTGTAAGGAGTCTTTGAGATAAGAAAGGAGAGACTATTGGAGGATTAATGGGTGTCTTACTTTCTGCATTTGGTTTTATCACCCTTATTTGATAAGGGAAGAGATAATTACGACTAAGTTGTTTTTTTCTCTAGATTTCTTTGTAAAGGCTTGTTGTATGTTGGTTTTGCTTAACATAAAGTTTATGTTGATGAATTTTATCATGAATAGCGAGTAATTTTCTTTGTTTACAACTTGAATTGGGATTTTGGTAGAAAAAATTAAGGATTTCATTGTAATTTGCATTGGAATGTTTTTAAAGTATTGCATTAACTTTCAATCCTCGTTTACATTCTATCTGGCTAGTAGAATTATTAAAATCTTTCAAGAATTATGAGATCTGAAAGGATACTTGGTGGAATGAAAATTAGATTAATCACGTACAGGCATTGGAATAGGAATATTACCTTTGACTTTATCTAATTTATAAGAAGATAATATTATTTGGTTGATCATTTAATAGTAGGCTAAACTCATGATAGCCAAGAAAGACTTTGCTCCGGTTTGACACTAGGCTAGGATCATAATCTTAAATTTATCCACCATTTGACCAATTTAAGGGAAAAAATCTTCATCACTTGAATTTCTTAAACATTTCTTCTTGCTTGTTAGGGTAGATTTATTTTTTAAAAAGAATTTATGATATATACTTTTCTAAACTTTGAAACTTGAACCATTCAGGCTAGGACGGACGATAGTAAACTAGAACTTCTTTTTTTGGACTTTATCTTGCTCTCTGTGGAATCAACATCCAAAACTCGATTTTGGATACTACTGATGCAACCTATATACTTGCGTAAATTGCCAGTGATTTGCAACACTCGGTGCGTATCACACACACACACACACACACACACACACACACACACACACACACACACACATATATATATATATATATGTGCATATTTCATAAAGCACATCATATACATACATACATATAGATACATACATAATATCACAGGCACTTCAAAAATTAATATTTATTAGTTGTTTAAAAAAGATAGAATATTAAATGTATGAATGGTAGATTAAAACTCTAAAATTATACTCTTAGGACATCATATACATACATACATATAGATATGCATGTATGTATGTATGTATACGATGTCCTGAGAGTGCGACTTTACATGGAATGAACTGCACATATGGAGTGAACTTTATCAATTTTCATGGAGAAGTATACACAAATGCATATATTTTAAATTGCTCCATATCATCTACTAATAGTAGATAAAATATATACAAATGCATATATTTTAAATTGCTCATTGTTTAAGTAATTTTTTCTTTCATTTCTTTGTTGAACATAAAAAGTTTGTTTCTAATTCTTGATACGATCAAAAACTACTAACTTATGCTTTTGCATTAATAAATTTAAATTGATGGCTTCTTTGTGAGATTAAATAATTTGCTTTATGATTCAGCTTAGGCCTCATTTCCACACTATAAAATTCATCTTTTTAGCAAACATTACATCTATTTGATAAACCTCTTAGAATGTGTAATATGTATCAGACAATCTATTGTTAAGTTGCTTTAGACTATATTTGATATTGCTTCACAAATTTTAGACTATATTTGGTTTAGTTCTCAAATATGTGATTGTGGGGAAAAAGCTAAAATGGAAATATATGTTTTAGTCTCATTAAAAATATTTTTAATCAAGATTTATCTATATGTAATATAATGAAAATTTTGAGTGTTGGCATCCCAATTATGGCTATTTATATTCTCACACCTTCAGTGGTTCCAAAATATTTTGGCATCAAACCCTCTTTTTTATTGCCTATTCCTTCTTCTATTGATTGCTATCAATATGTTGATCAATGAGGTGAATTAAACACATTTTGTGACCGAAAAATTCATGATCCATTAGTTATTCAAGGTAGAAAATAAAATATCAGTCAAATTACATCAGAATCAACTCTTTTATGACAATCAAATGGTCATATAATTGCTCTACTGAAGGAAAAATCACCCATTATTCACATCTTAAAAATAGAGTAGGTTAAGTACAAAGTTCGTTTGAAAGTTACTCCTCCTTTTTTTCTCTTCTCCAACAACATGTAATCATTTAAAGGAAGAGGGTTAATTTTGTTTGGTCTGATATCTCAACTGTTGTAATCTGGAGAATCCCAGACTCTAAATAATGAGTCGGACAAATCCTTCTTAAGCCAAAAAGGGCGTTGACGCTTCCTCCGTATCTCCCTAAACAAGCCACTAAGACAATAGCTCCCTTTGATTTCGAAGTTCCTCCTAATTTCTGTGTCATGCTCCGGGTGCCAAGAGAACTGCTCCTACAAAATGAATTCAAATATGTTAGAATGATAAAAATATATATATAACATAAGATTAATTTGTTGGGTATATACCTTAAACTCTCTAAACCACATATCTCGAACTTCTATTGGGATCTTCGTCCAAGATATGTATGGAGCCTCGTAGTTGCTCATGATAATATCTCTGATAGTAGCAATAGCCAGCTTAGAGGGATGAAATCTAAAAAGAAAATATATTTAGATTTATATTAACTTAAAAAATTTTAAAAATACAACCATCGCTATATATAAAAGCTTACGTCACCCCGACTGGCTCGAGCTCAAAAGTGTCTCTCGTGCTGCTCGACTCCTCTGAATCGGGAGCAACAACATGAATCTCCTCCGAAGTAGACAGATCTGCAGTCATAGATATTTCTTAAAAATAGCGTAGGTTAAGTAGAAAGTTCGTTTGAAAGTTACTCCTCCTTTCTTCGTCTTCTCCAACTACATGTAATCATTTAAAGGAAGAGGGTTAATTGTGTTTGGTCTGCTGTCTCAACTTTTGTAATCCGGAGAATCCCAGACCCTGAACAATGCGTCGAACAAATCCTTCTTAAGCCAAAAAGGGCGTTGACGCTTCCTCCGTATCTCCCCAAACAAGCGACTAAGACAATAGCTCCCTTTGATTTCGAAGTTCCTCCTAATTTCTGTGTCATGCTCAGGGTGCCAAGAGAATTGCTCCTACAAAATGAATTCAAATATGTTAGAATGATAAAAATGTATATATAACATAAGATTAATTTGTTGGGTATATACCTTAAACTCTCTGAACCACATATCTCGAACTTCTAATGGGATCTTCGTCCAAGATATGTATGGAGCGTCGTAGTTGCTCATGATAATATTTCTTATAGTAGCAAGAGCCAGCTTAGAGGGATGAAATCTAAAAAGAAAATATATTTAGATTTATATTAACTTAAAAAATTTTAAAAATACTACCATCGCTATATATAAATGCTTACGTCACCCCGACTGGCTCGAGCTCAAAAGTGTCGCTCGTGCTGCCCGACTCCTCCGAATCGGGAGCAACAACATGAATCTCCTCCAAAGTATACAGATCTACAGTCATAGATATGTCTTCGCCCTTTTCCTTATTCTGATTCTCCTTTCCTTTGCCTTTTTCTTTGTTCCGATTCTCCTCCATAAGAACAGATACTAGAAAAACAGTACACATATTATGAGAAAAAATTAAAGATCTTTGTGCATAAATTGTATCATTGCAGTAAGAAAATTCAGCATTATTTTTTTTATCTCTACCTTTCTTTTTTTTTTTTTTTTTTAATTTTTATTAGTCAATTATTTTTTAAAGAAGTGCTAGGAAAATATATATTTGTGATGCCTTAATTGTTTCTGTACAAATTTTCTATCAATTTTCTAATATCACCAATATATATATATATATATATATATATATATATATATATATATATATATATTGAGTGAACTATATCAATCTTCATGGAAAAGTATAAAATTTTTAGCAGTGAGAACCTCTTGAATGCCAACAGCCAATTCTTGTCAAACCATTGTTTAACTCATTTTATTTTTCCATTTCATTGTTGAACACAAAGATTGTCCTTCTAATGCTTTATTGAATCAAAGGCTACAAAGTTATGTTAATTGCTGCACTAAGTAGTAATAATTGATGGTCTCTTTGTGAGATTAAATAATTAGCCTTATGATTGAAGATTCTTTAATGAATGCCTTAATTGCTTCAGTTTGGGCCTCATTTCCACACAATAAATTCATCCCTACAATCAAAAAGTAATATTTACTACAACTTCTCTATTTGGTAAAGCTCTTGGAATGAATGCCCTTTAAGTGCAAATTAAAATTTGAGTGTTGGCATCCCAATTATAACTATTTCAAATATCACATTGTGTTTGATTCGAGAAATATTGTGGCATCAATTCCCTCTTATTTTTTATGCCTATTCCTTTGTCAAGTGCTTCTTGCTCGTCTTTTTGTGGCCAATGAGGTGAATGAAATACTTTTTGTGGCCAAGAAATTAATGATCCATTGATTATTTTAGATAAAAATAGAATATCAACCAAATTACATCTGAATCAACACTATATGGCAATCGAACGACAGTAATTGCTCTACTGATGGAAATAGCTCCGATGAGTCACATCCTTAAAAATCAGCTAAGATCGAATAAAACTTTTGACTGGAAGCCAACCTTTCTTTGTTTTCTTCTCCTCCACAAACTAGTGTTCTTGATAGTCTTAAAACTTGTGCCTAAACTTTCCAAAAATTTATATCTAATAATAGTTCAATGTATTTCAATTTTATTTCAAATCGATGTGGAAGAAATAGAAAATGTTTTATGTGAAGCTTCATTACTTAACAAGAGCTTCAACAAGATATTTTGAGATTAATGTCTAAATTAAATGGAAAATTGGTCAAGAAAAATTTGCTTATATGAAAGATTTTTTCTATATGTACTACTATATTCTGATTAGTTTCCATTTTAGTTCTTATTTTGGACTAATGTTATCATGTTTGTTGAATTGCTATTAGTTTTATATTCCTTTCGGGGATATATATGTTCTCCCCTTCTACCATCAAGAAACTCAGCCATTTTTTAGTCTTCATTTTAAATTAGAAATTTTAGCTTTACTTGGAAAAATGTCAAGTTCAAGTTATTATAACCTTAAATTTAGTTAGATAGGCACAAAAATATAATTAATAAATAAACTTGAACAAAATTTAAAAATTAATCTAAGTTCATGCTCAACTTGAACTCTATAACAAATATAAATTAATAAGCATGAATAAAGAGTAATCAGCTTTTAATCTATCTGAAGCTTTAGAATTATCAAAAGTTATGTAAGTGGCAGTCTTATCTTGATTATAAGATTAGCTACAAAACAAGAGAGAATAAGAAAGAAAGTGAGAGGGACAACTTAATGACTTTATATAACCAAAGCATAGAACGCTTGAGATAATAACTTAATGTGTGTCATACCTTTTCTTCAATATACATATTTATAAGTGGCCACGGAGTCAAAGCTTTATAGAAAGTTTACATTAAAGGTAAGCTCATAAATTAAATAATATAGTTCATTAATAACTTTACATAAAATTAAAGAACAACGGTTGCATTAAATTTTTCAAAGATAGTAACGTCTCTCTAAATATTATATATTAAAAAAGATCACAAGCCTTATTATTATATAACAGTCATTAAAAAGGAGAAAATTTTTTAAACAAGAGATAATGGAATCCTATGTAAATTTATCAACCATGTTTGAAATATTTTTTATTTAAGTTTTTACTTACATATAAATATTTATAAAATACACCTAAATTAAATTCAAATATTAATTTTCTAATGTGAAGCCACATTTCTTTTAACTTCAAAGTAAACTCAATACACGTGTATGTATTTGCGCATGCACACAGACACACACGTGCATATTCATGCGGCTTCCATCACTTAACGTGTATCTTTTCGTATAATTTAAAAGTAAATTTAATTTTATTAATGCATAAATATAAAAATCAACTCATGTCATTGTGAATGACTAGAAACACTACAAACATTGCACTAAGCCACATATTTAGCTTTAATAGCAAATTTTCTAACATCTTATTTATTGTAGGCTCATTCATATCATGTTAACATACACTAAATTTTACTTCTCTCATTATGTTTACTCAATTCTTAAAACTATTATTAGTAATAGTAATGCCAATTCAAGTTTTATATAATATATGAAGAAAGCTCCTTATGAAATATATTTGCAAATATATATTAATTCTATAGTTAAAAATAATAATGAAATGATTAAGTCTTGACTAAGTCTTAACTTTAGTTTAGTTCATGATTTATGCAATAAACTAGCTTATTGAATCTTTTGTTATCAATCCCTTTTTAAGAATGGCTATCATTCTCTCCCCGGAAATTAGAAAGAAAATTACTTTCAAAAGATTTTAAATTAAAATAGAAGAATATTTAAATTTCAAAAGACTTTCTTAATTAGAATAATGTAAATTAATGTAATTTTCAAGATATATCAAATGAATTCAACGAAGCTCTAAGGCCACCCTTATGGTTTGGATCATTCATTTGGTTGACCTAAATTAATTTTGATATAAAGATAAAAAAAGGTTAATTATTCAATCAAATAATTATATTAATTATAATAAGGTCTAAAAAAATAATTAAAAATATTAAGAAATTCTAGGACCAAACTTAAAAAGAAAAATATTCTAAAATTTAATTTTTAAAAAAATTAAAAAAAAAATTTACAAAATTCCACACGGCCAACTTAGAAACAAAAACGAGGATTAAATTTAGGTAGATAAACATTGAAATCCTAGGTTGATCAACATAGAAACAAAATCTAGGATCAAACAAATTCTATAATAGTCCAGACTATAAACCTAGGTCAGTTTATCATGTACTCATAGCTAGTACTATGAATAAGGACATATAAAACAAACAGTTTTATCCCCTTGAATTATATAGGTGCCTTAGGATGAAGTAACCCATAGTTAGTAACAATAGCATCCTAAATCACCTAATAGTATGAAGGAATACATTGGTCATCACTTGGTAATAAGGAAGACCTCTATACTATCTGGTTGGTTAAATAGTAAGGGTCCTAATGCACCCAGGATGATGGAAAGTCATGGGCATCTTGATCGGATACGTTATTACCAAAATTTAGGTTAGTCCACCCATATAACCTCCTTGATATTTTTTATTTATTCTAGGATTAAGGTTTCACCTCTACCTTGAAATGCCTCTAGCTTACTCTTCCCTTAGTCTAGCTAGAGTCAAATCCAAACATTAAAACCAAATCTCAAATCCAATTCTCAAATTGAAAACTCAAACCCGAACCTTCAATTTCAAAACTCAAATCCAAATATTCAATCTCAAACCTCAAGTCTCAAATCTTTTCAGAAACCTTAAATCCTGGTCAACCTATCATTTCAAACATTCAGTCATTTTTGAAACCATAAAACTTTCAAAATCCCTTTAGACCTCATATCCAATCCTTTTTCAAAATCCTAAGCTATTTAAAAAAAAATCACCTTCACGACTCTAAAATTTTTAAAATATTTAAAACCTTTTGCAAGAGTAGTATAAAATTTTCATTGTCTTGAGTTTATGTATCACTCAAATTGTCATTGCCTTGAACATGCATCACAAGTCCATTGCCTTGAATAAGATTTACATTGCCTTGAATATGTAGTACACAAGGCAATCCCATAATATGTATCACTCAATGCTTATCATATTGATATTCTAGTAAATTATAATGTGATCGCTATGTTCACTGTTAAAGATTTGTCTCCTTACTATGAAGTTGATTGAGAATGTGAGCTTCAAAAGAAAGCCTCTCAAATCCCTGGAAAATGACGACAAACTAGATGTTTTATCTATTTGGGGGAGGCTAGGGTGTCATAGTTGTAATTAACCTTCTTTTCTTATTTTTCATTTTTGTTTGTACTAATGAGTTTTCAAGGGGATACTAGTATATATTAGACAACCTTATGTTTTAAGTTGGGGATAGAGAGATTTGTTGGATTCTTGTATCGGCTACCAATATTCTTGCAGAATAGAAGTGAAGATTTATATATTCTTTAGTGGCGCCCAAGGGTGTTTAGCCATTCCCATTGTTCTCTCAATTTGAATGCTCTTGTGTTACATTCACCTCAGGTGTTCGAGAATATAGCTTTCTGTTCTTCAAGTATAGGTTCCTATGGTGTTTTTCCTAGTTATTCTTGAAGTTCTTCTTGTATTTTGGTTTCAAATTCTTAGGTTAGGCAACCTTCTGTTGCCTTGTATATGTTTTGTTGTCATTTGGTTTAACATATAATTACTTATCATTATATATGTTGACTATCATTATCATGATTTGTTTTAATTTTTTACACTGACAGTCTGACACATGGATTATTTTTTATGTTGCAGAGGTCCATCACCTGGTTCTCAGAGCACCACCAGCAAATCCGTCGAATTTTTGAGATTCGAGCCAGGCATTGCCTTGCTAATATGTTTATGACAGCTCGTCGGAGGGGCAAGCTGCCTGCCTAGATTGGTGAGGGGTTCGGGGGTCAGTTGACCGCAGCTTGGGCCTCTCCTGATTATGAGAGGAAGGGCAGGCGAATTGGGTGACTGAGGGGACCAGGGAGCTGTGCTCCATATTGGCGATCGGTCCACCATACGGAGCACTACAAAAAACTGGTAAGATTTTATTAGATATTAAATAATTAACTCAATTTTGGATGATCAATTTTTTTTAGCTAACCATTTTTGTACGCTACACATGCCACGGAGTTGAGTCGTGCTCCCTCCATTGCAGAGCTGCATGTCCGAACTCATCGGCAGTCAGGGACTGTGTAGTGGGTCTTGGAGCATTCCCAGTGGGTTGCTGTAAGCTAAAAACCTTAAATTAAAAGTTTATTTTGACTCTAATTGTTGAAAGTGTTAATTAAAGGTTGATTTTCACTATGCATTAAGAGTTCGAGCAGGTCTGAGAGAGGCACTTGGCCTCTTTGGCCCAAACTTCCGCCAGCAGCAATGGTAGTTAGTCTACCACTGTGCAATCCGAGTACGAGCTTTGGCACCAGCTACAGAAAAAAAAGAAGGGGAGGGTCTATGACCTGGAGTGAATGGCATGGCCTTCGAGGTCGAGCTCTCCTGTGGTCCCATTCTTAGTTCCCCAAGCTCCTCACAGCTAAACCGCAAGGCTCTTGCTAGGTAGGAAGCTGTGATGAGCGAAGAGATACGTCAGTTGGGTGAACAGATGCTAGAAGACCAACATAGAGTCGAGGATTCTATAACGCACATGGCAGATAACTTAACAGATAGTTAGGGCAAGCAGTCGATGACATCTGTGCAGGAGGAGGAGAAGGAGGAGGAAGAGGAGATGATAAGTAGTTTGTTTTATGTTTTCTTCTATTTGTAAGCGTTATATAGAACTTTTTAGATTAACTTTATTATTTTTATTTGAGACGATTTGTGATGGTATTACCCTTTGATTAATGATATTATTTGAATATTTGATATGTGATATGGATATGCTTAATGTTGAATGTGTCTTTAAGCAGGTTGTAGAAATGTAAACGGTATTCTAATTATTTTTTCTGTGTTATAGGTTTGCGTTCGTTTTCAAATGCAAAATCAGACGCTACATCAACCAACTAGCTTTCTTTGTTCTACGATATTTTCTGACTCAAATTAGATGGTAATCCGACGCTGATATTCATCATCTGATATTTTCATTGTAAGTTTCGATGCACGTTTCTTATAAACAAATTTGACGGAATGACGGCGCAAAAACCGATGCAAACTATTTGCATCTGAATTGTTCGACATAAATTGAACGGAAATAACATTACCACCCCCCAAATTAATGTCAGAAAAAATCAGACATAAATCAGACGCAAATACAACGATAAACCTTAAATATCATCAGATTTGCATCTCATTTACGTTTGATATATCCGACGCAAGTATGCTTAATTACTAGAGTGAATCATTTAGAAGGAATATAAAAACTTTTAGCTCATATGTTACAATCAACAAGCATGATGTTTTTAACAGCTTTAAACAGATGATGAAGCAATCGAAACAAATTTTATTAATCAAAACAAACATAGTACACAAGTTTAGAATCAATCCACTTATACTTGATTTGCTGAACAGCAATTACACATAGTCAGCATTTAAATAAATAGGAATTTCTTTTCTAAATAACTAACAAGTAGCTAGCAAAACACAAAAATAAAAAAATAAAAAAAAATGACAAAATAAAAAACCAGCTTCCTCTAAGGGAGAAGTTTGAATTTTGCAGTAATGGGTAGAACAGCATTAATAGCTTCTTTCATCCATTCTTCTTTTTTCCTTCAAAGATGGTATCTTCACAGTTTGAATTTTGAAATTCTTTGGAGAACACCTTTTGAAGCCATAGCTTTTCCTTAACTGATTTCAAATGTTCAGCTACTTCGTAAGATCTCTTCTTTGGAGGAGAAATAGATCTAATGGGGACTGCTTCCATAACTAAACCTTCATAATCAGAATCACTGGAAGTTGCTTCAGTCACTGTTGGTTTGCCTTTGTCCATATTATAAGTGCTCAAATACTGCAAAGTTCGCATGCAAGATATGAGAACAAAAACAATGAAGAACTTCAGGTATAAATTGTGTTATCACAGTGAGAGAATTAAGAATTAAGCATTGGTTGAGATTGATATAGAATGTATTTGGTTGTGTGTTTGATGCATATTGTGGAAGATTTTTTATGTATTATGGTTATAGTATATCAAGTAAGGTTGAAGTAAGAGCTGAAAAAATGCTAATTTTATACTGCATTAATCATTTAATATGATGACTTTCTATCATTTTTTAATCATGTCATGCACTTAAGAAATCAAATTTATTATTAGATGTCTAAATTATTAAGAGATAAATTAAAGCTTAATTTAAATTTATGTACCTTGCTTTTAAATTTAGCTACAATGCTGGAAAGAATGAGAGAGGAAAAGAGAGGCAGAACTTTATGATTTCTTATTAACTGGGCATAGAAAAGGTGAGAAAATAAGTCTAACATTATAAGTGTTGGCAGAGTTTTATAGGAAAGTTATATTAAAGGCAAACACATAAATTATAAAATATAGTCAAATAATAAATTTTCATTAAGAAATCGATATGATGATTATATATATCTATAATTTTTTTTTAAATAGTAGTATATTCATATATATATTGTATGCTAAAGGAGGGCATATTGCGTGTCGAATTGTAGACGCGAAATAGAGGGAAACTTTTTGTTTCTCATTATTACTTATATTAATAGAATAATGATCCTAATATAATATGTATAAAATCTTTAAAATGATTAAAGTTGTATAAATCAAACTCAGTTGTTTAATAAATAAACAGAACACAAGCTACTTAGCGATGCGAACATGCGCCGTTCAAGACCAACAACCTTTTTTAACAGCCATTGAAGCATACGTGCATGAGGCATGAGAAGAATGTTTATGCCCTAAGTCAACAAGGACTTATTATTATTATTATTATTATTATTATTATTATTATACATACACACACACATTTATGCATGCATAATTTGAAGTATTTTGAGTTTGCTTGATCTAATCCTGATCGAACTTTCAGTCACGGGTTCGATCCCCAGTGGCGCTCAGTTGTCGAATATATAGATATATGGCGTCAGGCTTCCATCATAGGACTGTAGCGCATAAGAAATCGGTATTTGGTGTTGGATAATTTATGGGACTACAATGTAATTAATAAATGTGTTGGGTCATTATTTAACAAGTCAAAATTATTGTGGTCTAATTAATTAATAAAGTTTATGACTTTAGGCACATTTGTCATGAAATTATAAGTGTGGATACTATAAGAGCAAATTCCGATTTAATGAGGGCGGAATTGGAATTAAGCAATCCTTTTGTAACCACCGAGTTGGTTACTAATAAATACAGTGGTAATGGTCCCTGATCTGCATACTTCTAAATTCTCTGGTTCCCCATCAACGAGAGAAACTAAGGAAAACTCCGGATAAATTGCAGATTGGAAGATCGTTGCTTGCAATCGATCAAATGGATTCAGGTACGCTTCCGCTATTGTATCGATTCATTTTTTCTCATTAATTTGAACGTGAACGAAAGATTCTCGTGGCAATTTCCTAAGAGATTTTGATTCGATCAAAATCTATTTGGAAAATTCAAAAGAAGATTTCTAACATTTGGGCCTCTGCCAAATACTGATTCCTTATATATATATATATATATATATATAAAGCCTTAATTGCAGTAATCATATTAGATTCATTCTAAATAAACATGGAGAAATCTCCCTACTTAAACTTGCTGAGGAACAATTACACAAAGTCAATATTTAATACATAAATAATTTCTTGATTGAATAACACGAAGCGCAAAACTCAAGTTCAAATACTTTTCCAAATACTACAGAACCACAGAAAACTGTACCTCTTCATGAGTAAGCCTCTAATCCTTATGAACTCTGAGAAATTTAAGAGTGGATAGAGCAAGAGCAAGGGGTTCATCAATCCATTCTTCTTTCTCCTTCAGGGTTGGTATCAACTCATAAGCCTCCTTACAATTCGCCGGACAAAGTTTTGCTATCATGGTGAGCTCTTTATCAGAGCATAAGCCTTTGAGCTTCTTCAACACATATTTAACAGACTTCTTGCAGGTATAATGCACTTTCTTTCTTGGCTGCAACTCTGGTGTTGGGCTAGAATCCTGAGGTTTTTTACCCTTTGGATCCTTTGATATGTTAAGTGGTTTGACTTCTTTATAGGTTCTCTTCATTGAAGGAGGAGAAATAGATAGCTTTGGGACTGGTTTTTTAACTGGAATTTTGTAAACATGATCAGAATCAGACTCATCAGAGGAACTTATTTCAATCACTACTGTTTTTCCTTTGTCCTTGTCTCGTTTCTCAGCCATATTATAAGACTCAAGTACTGAAGAAGGTAATAATATGCATATAATGAGAACAAAATTAAGATATGATATACGCATTTTATAATTTTTTTGATTAAAACTCTAAATACTATTACTCTCAATACATAAATTAAAAAAATTGCTTAGTGGACTATTTCAATCTTTGAACTACAATTGGTTTGATGCTCCTTTTGGAGATGTGTATGATCTCATCTTCTGTAATTAAAGAGCTCAAACTTTGTTGTAATCTTTGTTTTCTATTGATAAAAATTGACATTCACTTAAGAAAATCAAACAAAAATAAATAAATAAAGAAAGAAAATATCATGTTCAAATAATTGTAATCATAAACATAGCAAGATAGGCTCAAAAAGAAAATTAATAAATAAATTTGAGCTAAGTCTAAAACTTATGATAAATGCATGCTCAACTTAAACTTCATTAGAAAAGAAATTAATAGCATGAAAATAGAGTATTCAACTCCTTTCAATTCATCCAAACTCTTAGAAATATCACATGTTGCATAACAATTAAATTCGCTTTTATTTATGGATGACATTCATACCAACCTTGTTATATTAGTTACAAAACAGAAGAGATCCAGAGAGTAAGAGAGAGAAGGAGAACAAAATGATTTCTAATGATTTTCTAATTTTAACTACTTATTTATAAATGATAGTGAAGACAAAGCTTTATAGAAATTTTACATTAAAGGTAAACACATAAATTATAGAATATAGTCCGATAATAACTTTTCATAAAATAAAAGATGTGTTTTTTTTCATGCTTTTTTAAGAGATGTTAATATCTCCATATATATTATATATTAAAGAAGGGTATATGGTTCACTACATAGAAGATATTAATTAAGATAATTTTTTTGGTATAAGAGATAATGAACCCTACCAATTTACTAATTATGCTTGGAATATGTTTTAATATTTCTCATTATTTCTTTATTTTTTAGAGAGATGATCAATAATATATATATATATATATATATATATATATATATATATATATATATATTGATCATATTCCAAGCATAATTAGTAAATTGGTAGGGTTCATTAGTATATATATATATATCACTCTCTCTGTGTGTGTGTGTGTGCGCGTGCGTGCGTGCGTGCGTGTGTGCGTGCTTGTTGAACGAGACATCACTCAACCTTTTCCGGAGGCGAGTTGGATTGGTCCCCCTCATCAGGGCTATTGGCATGAGATTGTGATGGGACCTCACCCCCAATATTGCTCTCACTGTGGAATGTTTGATCATAGCTCTTCGTTCTGTTTTTGGTTGCATCCCCAGCTATAGCCCACCATAGCCTCTCCTCCTGTTTCTCAGCACAATCTTATTGCAAGTGAGCTTCAAGATCATGATTATGTGGGTGTTCAGCTTTTATCTTTGTTTCCCCTGTTGTTGTTATACTCTCTTTCCCACTGCTTGTGATCCCTAGTCCTATGCCTATGGCGGATACCGTGCAAAATGGTGTTGCTGATATTTTTTCTGACAGTATTAGGATTGTTGATGAGGGTCATGTGTTGGAGGTGAAAGATGTTGTCACTGCTCCTTCCAGGACAGTTCATGAGGATTCTCCCAATGCTGTTGAGGAAGATTTTGATCAAAACATAACCTATCATGTTGTTATTAATCATTTGGATGTAGTTGATAACTCTTTAATAGTGGTAGAACTATCTATTGAGAGAGAAGGGGATTCCCAAGTTTTGAAGGACTGTCCTTCACATACATTGGAACCTATCACTAGTGCAACAGTTGCCTTCCCTTCTACCGCGGTTCTATTATCTAATCAGACCGATCACATGAGCCAATCTTCAGATGAAAAATGACAGGTTTACACTTCTCGGCGGAAGAAGAAGGCTGGGGGCACACTGCAGCTTGGAAACTTAATGGATGATACTTTGGTTACTCCTGGCAATGGCACGACACTTCAAAGTCTATTATCTAGCTCCGCTCCTAAAACTAGAGGAAGAAACAGGACTAAACTGGCTCATTCTTATCTCCTTGGTTTTTGCATGTTTTAATTTTTGTGAGTCTTTATGTAACTTTTTTGTTGGGTTATTAGTGTACTTTGTACTTTGTATCGTATGGGTATGGTGCCTCTAATTGGTCCTCTCATACAACTTTTATGTACCTTTTCATTTTTCAATATAATCAGCCCTTTGGCTTATATTATATATATATATATATATCGAATGACCTATTTTTGTTGTAAAGAGTTTACTTAAAATACAATCACTTAAATAAGATTAAAATATGGTTTAGAATGTATTAAAAAAATTTTCAAATCAGCATTCAAATCTTGTTCCTCAAAAAGTTCTTTTGAACAAGATTCAAATTTCATTCAAGCATAGTTCAAATAAGATTTACATGAGCTTTGAATATGTTCTAGATCACGTTTGGAAATAGATCATTTTTTTTCAAATAGAGATCAAACCATATTTGAACATGATTTGTTGGATGGAAATTTTATTATTATTTTATATATACCTATAATATAATGTACAACAAATATATAGCAGGGACGAAATATATAATATCACTATATTGTCCCCCCTCTTCTATTAATTAGAAAATCATTTTAAGAAATGGACAAGACGTATCATTGTTCGTTATTATTCACTCATCTCTGTCTTTCTACCTCCCTCTGATTTCTTAAATTTTATGGTGTGATTCATGAACAAATCAGGATTTAATGTCCTAAAAAGTACAGTGAGCATAAGTCATAGGCAATATTTTGAGAACATAGGAAGTTCATTCAAAGGTTCGACAAAATCTGACTGGCACTTAGGGAGCTCGAATTGGCCTGCCAAAAATGGTTTCACTCAGGCGGCAAACCTCATCTAGCCTTTTTATTTATTGAATTAAAAATAAATTTTTTCATGAAGATGAAATATTTAATCATCTCGAATTGTTTTAATCCCAATGGCACATACCAAGTGTCTTGGGATAAGCTCAATTTTCATAATCAAATAATTAATCAACTATATTTCTTATTTATCAAAATTAAAATATATTAAACTATTTAGTTTTTTTTATTTATATATTAAGGCTAGGAAATTTATTTTAAGGGCCATAAAGAATGATTTCAGGATATTTTTGTAAATAAAAAATTTCCATTGGCCTTTACAAAAGCATATTTACACAAGAACAAAAGTTATTTAGAACATCACACAAGGCACAAAATGCTAAAGAACATCACAGCCACTAACCTCATCCAATTACTGTCAGCAATGTGTACAATTCAGCTCTATCATTGTTGAGAAATTTAAGGCGAACAAAACACAAATCCAGAAGAAGAACACAGATATTTAACGACTTTCGGCAAAGATGCCTACATCCTCGGGAGCAGAGCTATGAATTCACTATTTCAGAGGAGTTCTATTACAGCTCAGTTTCATACCCATAGGGTTAAAAATACTTATAGACATATAAAAAACTCACAAATAAATTACTAACACGCCCTCGCTCCCCTGACCCACTAAATTCCAAGAGACACTCATTTTCTCTAGGAGACGCCCCTCTTTATTCCAAGAGACTCCAAATATCCGGTATATGAGTCATACCTAACAAATCTCCACATTGACGAATATTCAGCCCCTTAGGAGAAATTCATCACCCACTATATGAGTCATACTTAAAAATCATGTATTAATTTTTTTAGTTTTTTTCACTAAGAGCTGCGGACTGTACATGTGGTAGCCAATGATCAGAGTACTGATACAGTCAGGACTGCTGATGTAATTTTTTTTTCTAGTTATATATGTAATAAAAATATACTTATATTATTACAGTTTTCATCATTATTATTTTTATATGTAAAATGGCAGTCTACTTCTTCAGCGGTGCTGGCTCCTTGCTCGCCACTGTACATCCTACAAAAATAAATATTAAAATATTATTAATTCCTCCATTTATACCCCCAAAAAAGCATTCTTTACAAAGGTTTATATACATGTCTCTAAAATATCAATTTTAATCTCAAATCAAATTTTATTTATGAAAAATTATATTTTAATTTAAAAAAATTGTATTTATTATTATTTTAATTCTGATTTAAAAATTTGAAAGATATGTAAGTAATTATGAAAGTTTATACATGTATTCTTTTCTCTTCCATTTATTCATATATTAAAATGTTAATCCTAAACCCCGAAATAAGATGATATATATATTATTTAAAGAAAGAATGGGTCAGGGCGTGAGGTCTCCAACCCACTTTTATAGGCTCAACCCCAGTTAGGTTTGGGGGCAACCTGTGTGCAATAATTTGAGTACTATCTGGCTTAAGACGACACTACGCCACTAGAGAATTCGAACACATGACCTGATGAGACTTACGACATTCAAAGAGGCTGCCCTATCATAGACCACTGAAATGTGCATAAGACGATACAAGTATTTATCCATATCGATGCTGAAAAAAGTTATTTTAACCCAAAAATTATGATAAGTTCAAGTGCTTTATAGTTGTGATTGCTTGAAGGAACGAAACTTACAATATGATGTTTAGTTGCAGTATATGACTAGCAGAAAGAAACTATTTTAGGGATATATTAGGATGGCTGACGTTTATAAATAAGAAAAGGTGCATCATTGTTGTCGTGGCTCAAGCATTGCTGCTAAACTTTAGTGGTTGTGGTGTTTGATATCAGGGTCTGCTTGGGAAGGAGAATGAGGTAAAGACCATTATGAAAAAGACCTCAAAAGAGAGTTTGTTGTGTTCTCAAATCCTTGATTTGATAGAAAAATAAAGATGGAACAATTATTATCAGAAGCTAATTGAGAAATAGAGATTAGATTGTGTGTTATATGCAGTTTGTAGAGAAATTTGATAAGAATAGCTTAAGATTGGGTGTAGAGAGTAAGCTTGGACCTGAATTTTGAATGAGAATGGATATGCCATTGCCACCAAACACCTGGTCATTGACTTGTAGCTGCAATTTGTTAAAATTTGCTGTCATGTGATTTGATGCTCTAGTATCTAAGTAGTAGTCATGTGTTGTGGGATATGTACTTCCTGATATAGAAATAAAACGCAAAGAGCACAAGCAAACACAAATCGTTTACGTGGTTCGATCCAACTGGATCTACGTCCACGGGAGGGAATCAATCAAGTAGTTCACTAAGGTAAAAGAAATGGAGAATACATAGCTTATACATAGAGATGAGTCCTCATCTTCCTTCTATAGCCTCCCCCTCAAGCGACACCTTGATACAAGGCCTCAAGATGCTCTCCTCCTCTCTAACTCTCTAGCTATTCTCTCCTCCTTAGTTCTTTTTCACTCTTTAGAAAACCCACACTAAAGCCTCCCCTCCTCTCATCTATTTATAGTAGATTAGATTACATTATAATATACTATAAATAGATGAGGTGTAACCTTTAAGAATTGCATGGCTTCCACATGTCCACCCTTTAGAGTCCTCCATCGCATGGTTTCCACATGTCCTTTCACATGTCCTTCTTCCACCGCATGGCCTCCACGTGTCCTTCCACATGTCCTCTTCTAGGGTATTCCATAATGAGGTGGCACCTTCTAAAGTCAACAAAAGAGGCTTTAAAGTAAGGAGGAGTTTAAGAGTGCTTACTTGCCTTAATGACTAATTGGGGGTCGAAACAACAAATCTCCACCTTGACCCTCGATTATGAGATTCTAAAGTAGTGATTCCCTCCACCCGGCCCCCGAGGGGCCCTCGACCGATGAAAAGTTCACTAAGTCCAGACAGTGTCTGAACTTAGCTATGGGCAGCGCCTTGGTGAGCATGTCAGCAGGGTTCTCTTCGGTTGGTATCTTCTCCACCACTATTGAGCCTTTAGTAACAATGTCCCTTACGAAATGAAGCTTTACATCTATGTGTTTGGATCTTTCATGAAATACCTGATTCTTGGTTAGGTGAATAGTGCTTTGGTTGTCACAAAACACAGTTATCACCTTCTGATGTATCCCAAGCTCTTCAGCCATGCCCTTTAGCCACATAGCTTCCTTGATTGCTTCAGTCACAGCGATGTATTCAGCTTCTGTTGTTGAGAGGGCCACAACCGATTGGAGGTTAGACTTCCAATCGATCGCAGATACGAAGACAATGAAGATGAATCCGATCGGTGACTTCCGGTGTCAATACTTCTCGCATAATCGGAATCCACGTAACCAACTACCTTTTCTTCTTTGTCTTCCTGCCTTTTGAAGAGTAACCCTAAATCAGTGGTACCTCTTAAGTATCTCAGGATCCATTTTAATGCTTCCCAGTGGGCTCGTCCTGGGCTTGCCATGAACACCGCTTACGATGCCGACGGCGTAGGCTAGATCCAGTCCTCGTGCAGACCATACCATACATGATGCTACCAACCCCACCGGCGTAGGGGACACCTTCCATGTACCTTTTCTCCTCTTCGATCTCCGGTGCTTGATTGTTCGATAGTTTGAAGTGTTGGCGATAGGTGTTGCAACACCGCTAGCCTCATGCATGTTGAACCTTGTTAGAACCTTCGAATATATGACTTTTGAGACAAGAATAAGCTACCCTTTTTCTTGTCTCTCGGTAATCTCCATACCTAGGATCTTTGTAGCTGGTCCTAGGTCCTTCATGTCAAATTCAGAATTGAGCATACCTTTGATCTTCTGGACTTCCTCCTTGCTCCTGCTGGCTACTAACATATCATCCACATAAAGGAGCAAGTACGTACCGATTTCACCGTCTTGCCACTTCATGTACACACAGCTGTCGTAGCTACTTCTGACAAAACCGATCTTTAGCATGAAATCATCAAATCGTTTGTACCATTGTCTTGGGCTTTGTTTCAGCCCATACAATGCCTTCTTTAGCAAGCAAACTTTGTCCTTCGTCTCAGGTGTGTTGTACCCATCCTGGCTGGTCCATGTAGATGGTTTCTTCAAGCTCTCCATGCAAGAACGCAGTCTTAACATCTAGCTGTTCTAATTCCAAGTTGAATTGAACTGCTAGTGCTAAGACTATCCTAATTGAGCAGTGCTTCACCACGGGTGAGAAGATTTCGTTGAAGTCAATTCCTTCAACCTGTGTGAATCCCTTTGCAACGAGTCTGGCTTTGTACCTGATCCTCTCAGTACTTGGCGTGCCTTCCTTCTTCTTAAAGGTCCACTTGCGACCAACTACGCGTTTGTTCGTTGGTCGATCCACAAGTTCCCGAGCTTTGTTCTTCATCGGAGAGGCCATTTCCTCATCCATTGCCTCTTCCCACTTGTGTCTTTCCTTGCTCTTCGGGGCTTCCTTGTAGGCTTGTTTGGTTCGCTTCTTCTATCACTTCAGCAACACTCGGAGCAAAGGAGATCATATCTGCATGGCCATATCTCTCTGGCGGTCTGATAGTTCTCCTTTGTCTGTCCCTTACCAAGCTGTAGTCGTCAGATCTTCTTTCTGGTTCAGTCACTTGCTGGTCTTCTGCCACTTCGTCTTGATCGTTCACAATTGTCCTTCGATCAGTCAAAGTTTGTTGCAGCTCCACCTCAATTGACGAATCCTCCTTAGTGACACTGTCCCTGGTAACATAGCTTTGCAGATTCCCAATTTTGGACTCATCGAATGTCACATCCCTACCGATGATGCATTTTTGTTGATCTAGAGCACCAAAGTTTGTAACCTTTGGTTCCGAGTGGGTATCCGATGAAGATGCACTTCAAAGCCCTCGCTTCAGGCTTATCCTCGTCTAACGTGAGCGTATGCAATACATCCAAAAACTTTAAGATTATCATAGTTACTCGGCTTTCCGTACCACATCTCCGAAGGAGTCTTCATATCAACAATTGTCGATGGGCATCCGTTGATAAGGTAGCGACGGTTGACACGGCTTCGCCCTGAAACTTTTGGGTAGACTCGCATTTAACGGCATGCACCGCACTCTCTCTAGGAGAGTCCTGTTCATCCTCTCGCCTAAGCCGTTCGTTGAGGAGTGTTCCGGACCGTCTTGTGCCTTGTGATGCCATTCCTCCCGCACGGCTCCTCAAGCCGCTCCGAACGGTACTCCAAGCCATTGTCGGTTCTCGAAGTGCTTCAGCTTTGCTCCCATCTTGTTTTCAGTGAGAGTTAACCAGTCTCTGAATCGTTGAAAAGCTTCATCTTTTGTTTTTAGGATAAAGACCCATACCTTCCTGGTGTAGTCATCGATGATAGACATGAAGTACCTTCCTCCTCCATGAGTCTGAGTTCTAGCTGGGCCCCATAGATCATTGTGTACATAATCAAGAGGTTTCTTTGATGTATGTATTCCAGTGGAGAACTTTACCCGGTGGCCTTCCCAGGTACACATTGTTCACGGAATTCCGGTTCTCGACCCGATCTCCGCATAACGAGTTCCGTTTGGACAATTCTCGTAAGCCCTTTTCACTTACATGCCCCGACCTCATGTGCCATAGTCCGGATCCGTCGAGCTACGATTGAACTGCATTTGAGAAGTTCCCGATCACGAGTTCTTCCAACAAGGAGTATAGCCCATTCTTTCGACTCCTTTCATGACTATGAGAGAGCCCTTAGCTACTACGATACAGCTATTCTCTCGCCTTGAATGAGTATCCATTCGACTCCGGCGTCCCTAAGGAAATCAAATTTCTTTTAAGTTCCGGGACGTACCGACATGCTTCGCGGTATCCGTTCGGCTCCATCGAACATCTTTATTCGATCGTCCCGCTGTCGATCACCTTACGAGCTTTATTGTCTCCAAGTAGAACGGATCCACCATTTGCCGGTTGTAGTGTCTCGAACCGGTCTTTGTGAGGACACATGTGGAAGGAGCACCACGAGTCAAGGATCCACTCCTTGCTAGATTCGGATTCTCGTGATCACGGAGCTTCGAGCTGAATCATAGCCGTCCGAGACTATGCTTGCTTCTCCGGAATCTTTAGGCTTCTCCGAAAGCCTTTCTTTCTATCCGGACGAGTCCTTCTTAAAATGACCTTCCTTGTGGCAATGGTAGCACTTGTAGGATCTCTTAGAAGACTGACCTCTAACGTTTCTTCTGGACCTTGATCTGCTCTGGTCACTTTTATAACCTTTATTGCTCGATCTTCCTCTAATCATCAGACTGTCTCCGCTGGTTTCCTCCTTCATGTCGTGCTTCTTCTGAAGTTCTTTGGCTCTGATCAATGATTGAACCTCTTCCAGAGTAATCGTCTGCGCCCTTCCATAGAGCATCGCATCCTTGAACTGCTCGTAGCTCTTAGGAATAGAGTTTAGCAACAGCAGTGCCTTGTCCTCGTCATCCATCTTGACGTCGATGTTCTCAAGATCATCTATGATCTTGTTGAACTCGTCGATCTGCTCCGAGACGGATTTGTCTTCGTGCATTTTGAAGGAGTATAGGCGCTGCTTCAGAAAGAGCCTATTAGCTAAAGACTTGGTCGGGTAGAGTACCTCGAGTTTGGCCCAAAGTGCTTGAGCCGTTGTCTCCCTCGACACCTCCCTCAGAACCTTATCGCCCAAGCTCAAGATTATCAAACTATGAGCTTTCTCCGGCATGCCAATCTTCTCTTTCTCCGTCATGTCGGCCGGCGGCTGCCGCCGGCCCTGCAAGGCTTACGCAACGCCTCGCTGAACCGGCGGAGCTCTCATCTTTACTCTCCACGGGCCGAAGTCATTCTTTCCCGTGAACTTCTCGATGTCGAATTTGGTGGAACCCATTGTCCCCGCCAAACACCTCTTCTTCGTCGTTGGCCGCGAACACCTTCACGCGAACGCCTCTAGCCAAGAAGTATTGATCTTCCCACGAGACGGCGCCAATTGTTGTGGGATATGTACTTCACGATATAGAAATAAAACGCAAAGAGCACAAGCAAACACAAATCGTTTACGTGGTTCGATCCAACCGGATCTACGTCCACGGGAGGGAATCAATCAAGTAGTTCACTAAGGTAAAAGAAATGGAGAATACATAGCTTATACATAGAGATGAGTCCTCATCTTCCTTCTATAGCCTCCCCCTCAAGCGACACCTTGATACAAGGCCTCAAGATGCTCTCCTCCTCTCTAACTCTCTAGCTATTCTCTCCTCCTTAGTTCTTTTTCACTCTTTAGAAAACCCACACTAAAGCCTCCCTCCTCTCATCTATTTATAGTAGATTAGATTACATTATAATATACTATAAATAGATGAGGTGTAACCTTCTAAGAATTGCATGGCTTCCACATGTCCACCCTTTAGAGTCCTCCATCGCATGGTTTCCACATGTCCTTTCACATGTCCTTCTTCCACCGCATGGCCTCCACGTGTCCTTCCACATGTCCTCTTCTAGGGTATTCCATAATGAGGTGGCACCTTCTAAAGTCAACAAAAGAGGCTTTAAAGTAAGGAGGAGTTTAAGAGTGCTTACTTGCCTTAATGACTAATTGGGGGTCAAAACAACATCATGATTGGAAGGAGATGATGCCATGAATGCAATGTGGTCAAATGCTTTGTTGAGTTAATAGTTAAGGCATTGAAGAGCAATGCGGCCTTGCTGGTTGCAGATTTGGCAAATAGTGGTTGTTGGGTTTTGACTTCTTATTTATTGAATCGTCAAAACAATGAGAGGATTTGTTGGTCCAAAGCTTTACTCTAAAATTGTTGTTGCCTCAACCTCGCTAAGGATAAAGCGATGTGTGAATTTCATTGAATTTATTAATCTCTTCACTATAGAGAAGAGTTATGTTTTTCAAGTGCAATGGGAGTAAGAGCAATCCTGATTTCAATTTTGAATGCATGATATGTTGGAGGGAGACTTTGAGAGTATAGAGGGTAATATTTTATGGTTCTATGAACGATCATGCCTCAAATATGTTATCTACATGTAATTTAATTTGGGCGAGGTATTGCATCATGATTTGATTTCTCATGGACACGTTGTGTAATTCATTTCTTAGTTGAATTACCCTTGATCTATTCGTAGCTTGAAGATGCTTTGTCAGAGCTCTCCATATCTCATAACAATTGTCTAGATTGATCATGTATGATAGTACAGTGCTTAATATGGTTAAAAAGATTGTGGAAACCAAGTTCTAATCTATTAGCATTCATGTATTGTAGGCTGGGTTAGGAATTTGTTGTAGCATTCGGAGGCTTGGAAATGAATTCATTTGTGAAATCAGCAAAGTAATTAACCTTGATGACTTCAGAACCTTAGATTTCCATATAGAATAGTTGCATCTGGACAGAGATATGTTAACCATAATTTTGATATTAGAGACGAGAAATGTTAGATAGGGAGGTATTGAATGTTCCTCAAATATGAGTGAAACTAGACCCTCATTAACAATGGAGGTGGTTGAATCATCCATTTGAGCTATCATGCTGTAAAATTTGTGCTATCATCCAATTGTGGATGATGCCCTACTGCTTGGAGAGTGAGTGTTGTTATCAGCAATTAAATGAGATCTTCTATGATATAATTCAAACAAAATTTTGGATGCAGATGAAATATTATAGTCAGCATTATGTTAAGAACTTCTATATTTTATGATGGAACTCTTTGAGCTTTAGCTAAACTCTTTAAAATTTTAATAAAAAAAAGTTAGAAAACAATTGAAGTTTCCAATCATTTACAATGAAATGACAAGTCAAGTTTGAGCTTGGTCTCTAAATTAAAAAAATAAATGTTCTACTTGGATTTAACTCAAATTTGAATAGTAGAAAATTTGTTCTGAAATTATTATATTTCAAGTAAAAGTAAATCGGTTTTGAATCATTTGAAAATTGATTTCTAGTTGACTTTATATTGATTTTAAATTGAATAAATACATAAAATAAGTAGTATACTAGGTAATATGCATATATGATGTTAAATATATACACTAATAATCAACTAAGTTAGATTAACCAAGTTAGACCATGACCCTAGAATCTAGATGACTCTTGAACTTTAAATCGATGCAAGAACTCGTTCCAAACTTGAAATCATTGGAGATTCTAGCCATTCTTTAATGTAGATATATATATGAGTGTTTGAAGAGCTTTAAAGGAAAGTTGCATTAAATGTAAATACATAAATTATGCAATATGATCCAATAATAGATTTCCATAAATAAAAGATATGATGGTTGTATTTATTATTAAAAAATATCACCATCTCTATATATACTACATATTAGAGAAGGGCGGAAAGCTTATTATATAAGAGATATTAAAGGGAGATTCTTTTCTCAATGTTACATATAATATTAGAGTAATGATCATTGTGTGCGTGTGCGCGCGCGCGCGCGCGTGTGTGTGTGCGTGCGTGTTTGCGTGAGCGTGCGTGCACGTGCGTGCGCGTGTGTGCGTGCGTGCGCGTGTGTGCGTGCGTGCGCGCGCGCGCGCGTGTGTGCGTGCGTGCGTGCGCGCTGCATTCCTTCTCCAGTTGGTGGCGGGGTCACTGTAAGTCCCTTCTGGCGAGGGTTCGAACCACCTCGTGGTGCGTGGGGAGTCGAATTACACGCATATGACGTCAAACCTCATCATGGGCTGTAGCGCATGCGAAACCGATATTTGGGTCTTTGCCAAATATCAGTTTCCTTTTTGAAAAAAAAAAGAATATATATTAATATATCATGTGAAACTACAAGAATGCAGCACGAGTACGCAGGATGAGTACATCAATCTTTCTCACTGTAAAAAATCTAAATCAGAAACTTTTTAATCCACCACCACATTGGATACCACATTAGAAGCAGATGATCTAAAACCTGAAGCTATGAAGGAAATTAAACTTCTGCCATCTTGCTCTGAAGATCAATAGACAGAGCAACTTATGCTGACAAAAGAGCCAATTGAAAAGCATGATTTTTTTGGAGGAGATGGCAATTGATATGTTTCACATTGATGAGATTCTTGGGTTTGGTAATGGCTGTCATATTCCACGTTCTGGAAGTGATTTTCAGCGTCCAAGCATGGGTCTATGGCCTTGGAGAGAATGGCATAGCCTTCGAGATCGAGCTCTCCCGTGGTCCCATTCTTAGTTTCTCGAGCTCCTCACAGCTAGACCACGAGGCTCTTGCTAGGTAGGAAGCTGTAATGAGCGAAGAGATATGCCAGTTGCGTGAGCAGTCACTAGAAGACCAACATAGAGTCGAGGATTCTATAACGCACATGGAGGATAACTTAACAAATAGTCAGGGCAAGCAGTCGATGCCATCCGTGCAGGAGAAGGAGGAGGAGGAGGAAGAGGAGGAGGATTGAGATGATAAGTAGTTTTTTTTATGTTTTCTTCTATTTGTAAGCGTTATGTAAAACTATTTGGATTAACTTTATTATTCTTATTTGAGACGATTTGTGATAGTATTGCCCTTTGATTAATGATATTATTTGGATATTTGATCTGTGATATGGATATGCTTAATGTGAAATGTGCTTTTGAGCAGGTTGTAGAAATGTAAATGGTATTCTAATTATTTTTTCTGTGTTACAGGTTTGCGTTCGTTTTCAGACGCAAAATCAGACGCTACATCAACAACCAGATTTCTTTGTTCCACGATATTTTCCGACTCAAATTAGATGGTAATCCGACGCTAATATTCATTGTCTGTTATTTTCAATATGAATTTCGACGCACGTTTCGTATAAATAAATTTGACACAATGACAACGCAAAAACCGATGCAAACTATTTGCATCTGAATTGTTCGACATAAATTGAACGGAAATAACATTACCACCCCCCAAATTAACATCAGAAAAAGGCGGACATAAATCAGACGTGAATACAATGATAAACCTTAAATATCATCGAATTTGCGTCTAATTTACGTCTGATATGTCCGACGCAAATATTCTTAATTATTATAGTGAATCATTTAGAAGGAATATAAAAACCTGCAGCTCATATATTACAATCAACAAGAATGATGTTTTCTAACAGCTTTAAACAGACGATGAAGCAATCGAAACAAATTTTATTAATCAAAACAAACATAGTACACAAGTTCAGAATCAATCCTTTCAGACTTGAGTTGATTTGCTGAACAGCAGTTACACATAGTCAGCATTTAAATAAATAGAAAGTTCTTTTCTAAATAACTAACAAGTAGCTAGCAAAACACAAAAATTAAAAATTTATAAAAAAAAAAAAGAAAAACAGCTTCCTCTAAGGGGGAAGTTTGAACTTTGCAATAATGGGTAGAACATCATTAATAGCATCTTTCATCCATTCTTCTTTTTCCTTCAAAGATGGTATCTTCGCATAGGCCTCCTCGCAGTTCTTTGGACAAGTCTTTTCTAACATAGTGATCTCCCAATCTGTGCAGAAGCCTTCAAGTCTTTTCAAGGCAGATCTAACAGCTTCGCGATGCCAGTAATGCACAACACCTTTTGAAGCCACAGCTTTCTTACCCTTTGGACCCTCAACCAATTTCAAATGTTCAGCTACTTCGTAAGATCTCTCCTTTGGAGGAGAGATAGATCTAATGGGGACTGCTTCGATAACTAAACCTTCATAATCAGAATCATTAGAAGTTGTTTCAATCACTTTTGCTTTGCCTTTGTCCATATTATAAGTGCTCGAGTACTGCAATTATCGTATGCAAAATATGAGAACAACAAAATGAAGATCTTCACGTATAAATTGTATTATTACAATGATAGAAGTATGCATTAAGGATTGCTTTATTTATCCCTCTATTATAATAATAATAGAAGTGGGCTCTATGATGTCCAATCACTTACTTAAGGTTTTGCTGATTTCATGAACTGGCAGTATTGTGATTATAACCACATTTTAGATATTTATGATTTAGTTGAAGGTTGATATAGGATGTATTTGGTTGTTTATTTGATGCATATTGTGGAAGATTTTTTGTGTATTATGGTTATAGTATATAAAGTAAGGTTGAAGTAAGAGCTGAAAAAATGCTAATTTTATACTGTATTAATTATTTATTATGATGAATTTTCTATCATTTTTTAAATATTTCAAGCACATATGAAATCAAATTTATTATTGGATGTCTAAATATGATGAAATAGTAAGTAGTTAAATGGTATATTAAAACTCTAAATCATATTATTCTTAAGACATTAAGAACGTACTAACTGAGCTAAATTAATTTTTGTTATTTTGACCCCCAATTAATGAACTAAGGTAAAAGGGCACTTTCGTAATTAAGCCAGTTGAGATGTGGTACCGCTCACCTACCACATCTCACCTACCGCTCACCTACCTCCCACCTACCACTCTCTTGGTTTGTATAAATAGAGATGATGTGAGGCTTAGGAGAGCAAGGGAAGAGGTCTTAAGCTACCACAAAGGAGGAGAGAATAGCTAGAAAGCTAGAGAGGAGGAGAGCATCTTGAGGCCTTGTATCAAGGTGTCGCTTGAGAGGGAGGCTATAGAAGGAAGATGAGGGCTCATCTCTATGTATAAGCTATGCATTCTCCATTTCTTTTGCCTTTGTGAACTATCTGATTGATTCCCTCCCGTGGACGTAGATCCAGTAGGATCGAACCACGTAAACAATCAGTGTTTTCTAGTGTTCTTTGCGTTTCATTTCTATACCAGGAAGTATATATCTCACAACAATTTTCATTAAGAAGTTCAAGCGGATATATACAAATTAGGCCATTTATTATTAGAGCACTTAGTGATGTTGATATTACTTAACAAATTTTAGATTGTATTCAGTTTGGTTATCAAATGTGTGGTTAAAGGAAAAAAGTTCTGATTGAATGATCTTTTATATTTTCATCTTATTATTAGTTTTCTTTTGGCATGATTTGCCCTTTATAATATAATTAATAGTTTAAGGGTACCACAATTATTTTTTATCTCACACATTAGAATGTTGCTTGCTACCATTCTCTTGATAAATGAAGTGAATTAAACTCACAAAATCAAGAAATTCATGATCCATTAGCTATTCATGTTAGAGAAGAGAAGTTCAGCCAAATTACATAATATTTGGCTATTTATGGCAATCAAAAGATAGTAATTGCTCCACTAAACAGTTTGAGGCAGTTGCAGTTTATTAATAAATTGCTGAAAAATAATCTGTTGTTCAAAAAACTGCGGTGGTTATTACATTTTTTTTTTTTTTGGGAAAAGTCAGACTACAGCTAGAAAGTTGTCATTGCACATAGTCAAAAAATAGTATGAAAACGCTTATTCCAGCGGTTTGAAAACGCAGTTTTTTCAAATAGCTATCAAAATAAAGTTTACTCAAACGGGTTTGGTTTCACATATAATTACTTATGATTATATATTTTGACTTTTATTATCATTATTTTTTTGTTTTTTGTGATATTTTACTTGCATGATTAAATCTCATATGATTACATTAGAGGTCATTGAATGGAATATAAACGCATTTTATTTAGTTTAATTTTTTTTAAATAAATTCTCAAAATTAGTAAAATATATATATATATAACTTTTATAAGAAGATCCTATACTCAATTATATCTTGGGCATATCCTAGAATGCTTAATGATAAGGAGGAAACACTTGTATGTAGTCTAATTAAGCAGAATTGTTTTATGCATGGTCAAATAAATATTAGAATAGAACCTAGGAGATTCTATGGAGGATGAAAATATGGGATCTCTTAGGAACTTAAAAAGATTGGCTCAACAGAATAATAAAAAGAAGACACAAAAAATGCATTAATATCTCCATTATCATTGGATTAACATGCTCACGACTAAAATTGAAGTGCCATATGTGACAACACATTCTTATATATAGGGGTGAGTGGAATGAGGGAAGATGAATCCAATTAGAATATTATGGATTCATCATCTAATTTTTAATAGACTTATTTTACATAGAATGTAGTTAATCCAATCTGAAGAGAGAATTTTTATTGTTAAATCCTATTGTTAACCCAACCTGAAAAAAAATTGAATGTTTCTTGCTACCATTCTCTTGATCATAAGGTGAATTAAACTTCATTTTTTGAAAAAAAATTCATGATCTATTGGTTATTCCAGTTAGAAAAAGGAATATTAGTCAAATAACATTATATTTGACTCTTTACAACAACTAAATGATGGTACTTTCTTCACTGTGGAATAAGCTCTCATGATTCACATCCTAAAAAGCTATGATATTATTGAGAAAATGTTTAGATTGTAAGTTGTTCTTCCTATTTTTTTCTCCTCTCAAGCTAATAATCTTGCAAATCATAAGACCGTTGCATCAATTTTCCCTTATGTTATATCCAAATAACATAAGATCAAAAGTTGATTCTCCTATTGATAATTCAATTTGTTTCGAACATATTTCAAATCATTATGGAAGAAATTAAAAAAACAGTGAAGTCTCATCACTGTAAATGAGACTCTTTAAGATATTTTTAGAGCAATAGTGAATTTGAATAGGAAATTGAGCATTATTAGTGTCTATATTTCATGAACTTTTTCTATTTATGCCAGTTTTATTCAATTTAGCTTCCAATTTGCTTCGTATTTGAGACGAATGCTATCATTTTGTTGAACTATAATTGGCTTGACTCTCTTTATTGAGATTTGTATAAGCTAGCTCAATCCCTTCACAATCTTAGTATTAATTAATAAAATTTACCTTTAGATAGACTAAAGAAGAGAAATAAATAAACTTGAACAAAATTTAAAACCTAATTTAAATTCATATTCAACTTGAACTCTATGAAAGAAAGAAATAAATAAAATTGAAGAGAGAGTATTCATCTCAATTCAATTCTTCTAAAGCTTTAAAATTTATAACATCTTGCATAACTATTAAATTCATTTTTACTTATTTGTGACAATCATACCTTAATTATAAGTTTACCTAAAAAACTTGAGAGATTTAAGAGAAAGAGCGAGAACTCTATGATTTCTTATTATCAAAGCATAAAAAGCTTGAGAAAATAAGTTAATGTGGCATGACTTGCTTTGCAACAACTTATATATGAGTGTTTGTAGAGCTTTAAAGGAAAGTTGCATTAAAGGTAAATACATAAATTATGCAATATGATCCAATAATAGCTTTCCATAAATAAAAGATATGATGGTTGTATTTATTCTTAAAAAATATCACTTTCTCCATATATACTATATATTAAAGAAGGGCGGAAAGCTTATTATATAAGAGATATTAAAGGGAATTTCTTTTCTCAATGTTACATATAATATTAGAGTAATGATCATTATATATATATCTGTGTGTGTGTGCCGTATTCCTTGTCCAGTTGGTGGCGGGGTCACTGTAAGTCCTCTCTGGCGAGGGTTCGAACCTCTCCCGTGGTGCGTGGGGAGTCGAATTACAGGCAAGAGTATACAGGATGAGCATATCAATCTTTTCACTGTAAAAATCTAAATCAGAAACTTTTTAATCCACCGCCACATTGGATACCACATTAGAAGCAGATGATCTAAAACCTGAAGCTGTGAAGGACATTAAGCCTCTGCCATCTTGCTCTGAAGATCATCAGACAGAGAAACTTATGCTGTCAAAAGAGCCAATAGAAAAGCATGATTTTTTTGGAGGAGATGGCAATTGATATGTTTCAAATTGATGAGATTCATGGGTTTGCTAATGGCTGTCATATTCCAAGTTCTGGAACTGATTTTCAGTGTCCAAGCTCCGGGCGGGAAGCAGATACAATGTTCTGGAGCTGGGATCAAATGGACTATGGTTTCCCTGACTTGAGATTTATTGATCCGAGCTTCCTTTCAGATTTACCATAGCCTAGTATTTGGGTTGTGCAGATAATTTTTGTTTTATTTTAGTTCGAAGCTTATCGATCATACCAACTGAAAATTGCTTTGTAGGTCATTGATAATGCTTTTTTGTGTGGATATGTTTTGCAGTTTATAGAGGAATGTAGATTTGTATTTGTTGATGGGGAGACAAGGGATGCCATTTGTACTTTTGTTGTGTTATACTGTGTTAGTTTCTGTTTTGCAATAAAATGCCATCAGGTTTATTGAATATATATATATATATATATATATATATATATATATATATATATATATATATATATATATATATATATATATACAAACATGGAAACACATCTGTAGTCACTAGAGATTTGTGGTTTAGGGAGTTTGAGGTATAATCATGTAACTTGAATCATATTAGTAAATTTGATTTAATTTTTTACACTAAAACATGGATTATTTTTTACGTTGCAGAGGTCCATCACCAGGCTCTCAGAGCACCACAAGCAAATTCATCGAATTTTTTTAGATTTCGGCCAGGCATTGCCTTGCTCACATGTTTAAGACAGTCCGTCGAAGGGGCAAGCAGCCTCAGTTGACCGCAGCTTGGACCTCTCCCGATTATGAGAGGAAGATGCAGACAAACCGGGCGACTGAGGGACTAGGGGTGTTGTGCTCCATATTGGCGATCGATCTACCATACGGAGCACTACAGGAAGCTGGTAAGATTTTATTAGATATTAAACAATTAACTCAATTTTAGATGATCAATTTTTTTTGCGCTAATCATTTTTGTACGCTACACATACCACAGAGTTGAGTCGTGCTCCCTCCATTGCAGAGTTGCATGTCTAAACTCATCGGCAGTCAGGGACTGTACAGTGGGTCTCTGGGCATTCCTGGTGGGTTGCTGTAAGCTAAAAACCTTAAATTAAAAGTTTGTTTAGACTCTAATTGTTGAAAATGTTAATTAAATGCTGATTTTCACTATGCATTAAGAGTTCAAGTGGGTCTGGCAGAGGCACTTGGCCTCTTTGGCCTAGATTTCCGCCAGCAGCAATGGTAGTCAGTCTACCACTGTGCAATCAAAGTACGAGCTTCGGCACCAGGCAGCAGGGAGGAAGAAGGGGAGGGTCTATGGCCTTGGAGCGAATGGCATAGACTTCGAGATCGAGCTCTCCCGTGGTCCCATTCTTAGTTTCTCGAGCTCCTCACAGCTAGACCACGAGGCTGTTGCTAGGTAGGAAGTTGTAATGAGCGAAGAGATATGCCAGTTGCGCAAGCAGTCACTAGAAGACCAACATAGACTCGAGGATTCTATAATGCATATGGAGGATAACTTAACAGATAGTCAGGGCAAGCAGTCGATGTCATCTGTGCAGGAGGAGGAGGAGGAGGAGGAAGAGGAGGAGGATGGAGATGATAGGTAGTTTTTTTATGTTTTCTTCTATTTATACGCGTTATGTAAAACTATTTGGATTAACTTTATTATTCTTATTTGAGACGATTTGTGATAGTATTGCCCTTTGATTAATGATATTATTTGGATATTTGATCTGTGATATGGATATGCTTGATGTGGAATGTGCTTTTGAGCAGGTTGTAGAAATGTAAATGGTATTCTAATTATTTTTTCTGTGTTACAGGTTTGCGTTCGTTTTCAGACGCAAAATCAGACGCTACATCAACAACTAGATTTCTTTGTTCTATGATATTTTCCTACTCAAATTAGATGGTAATCCGACGCTAATATTCATTGTCTGCTATTTTCAATGTGAATTTCGACGCACATTTCGTATAAATAAATTTGACGCAATGGCGATGCAAAAACCGATGCAAACTATTTGCATCTGAATTGTTCGACATAAATTGAACGGAAATAACATTACCACCCCCAAATTAACGTCAGAAAAAGTCGGACATAAATCAGACACAAATACAACGATAAACCTTAAATATCATCAGATTTGCGTCTAATTTACGTCTGATATGTCCGACGCAAGTATGCTTAATTATTACAGTGAATCATTTAGAAGGAATATAAAAACCTTTAGCTCATATATTACAATCAACAAGAATGATGTTTTCCAACAGCTTTAAACAGAGGATGAAGCAATCGAAACAAATTTTATTAATCAAAACAAACATATTATTACTATTATTATTATTATTATTATTATTATTATTATTATACACACACACACACACATTTATGCATGCATAATTTGAAATATTTTGCGTTTGCTTGATCTAATCGTGATGAACAAATTTGATGATATATGTGGGATAGACTGAAAATATATAGCATCATATTTATGCATGGAAATGTGAATTTATTTTATATTTTTAAAGTTAATAATATGGTATTTTTTTATGTTATTAAGGAGCTCAATCTTGCTTGTAATCATTGTTTCTTATTGATAAAAATTGACATTCACTTCAAAAAATCAAAGCAAAAAAATAAATAAGGAAAGAAAATATCATGTTCAAATTATTGAAATCATAAACATAGAAATATTGGCTCAAAAAGTAAATTAGAAAGTAAATTTGAGCTAAGTCTAAAACTTATGATAAATGCATGCTCAACTTAAACGTCATTAGAAAAGAAATTAATAGCATGAAAAAAGAGTATTCAACTCCTTTCAATTCATCTGAACCCTTAGAAATATCACATGTTGCATAACTATTAAATCCACTTATATTTATGGGTGACAATCATACCAAGCTTGTAATATTAGCTACAAAACTGGAGAGATCCAGAGAAGATGAACAATATGATGTCTAATTATTTTCTAATTTTAACTAAATGATAGCGAAGACAAAGCTTTATAGAAAATGTACATTAAAGATAAACACATAAATTATAGAATATGGTGGAATAATAACTTTTCATAAAATAAAAAATGCGTTACTTTTCATGCTTTTTAAAGAGATAGTAATATTATATTATATATTAAAGAAGGGTATATAGTTCACTACACAGAAGACATTAATTAGGATAACCTTTTTGGTATAAGAGGTAATGAACCCTACAAATTTACTAATTATGCTTGAAATATTTTTTTAATATTTCTCATTATTATTTCATTTTTTAGAGTAATGATCAATTGAGAGAGAGAGAGAGAGAGAGAGAGAGCATCTAAATTTAATTATTCAAATATAAATTTGTATATGGGGTTCTATCGGTTAACAACATCTTTTCTTGTAAATTAAAACAAATATGATTTTATTACATGCATGCTCATAAAAATCAACTCAAGTCATTATGTGCAACTAGAAACTCTATTACCACTAAACCACATATTTTAGGTTTTAATGCTAACTTTTTTTAACTTCTAATTCTATCACTGTAGAGTCATGCATGACCATGCTAACCTTTACTTTTTCTCATTATGTTCTCTTAATGCTTAAAAAATTATCAAAATTATCCACATCTATTCAAAATTTATATCACATCTTGAGAATGTTCATTAAGAAAGATATGTGCTAAAATATTAATCCTATAGTTAAAAAGCAATGAAAATAGGCTTTATCAGTAAAGTACTCCTAAGACTAAGGCATGACCTTATTTTAGTTCATTCTTGATAAAATAAGCTAGCATTTAGAGCTAACCCAACCTTAGTGTAGGTTCATTTAGAGTTGTAGATCATTTTGACTTCTGGATCGTTCGACAAGAAGCTTTTTTTATGAACAACTATCATTATTTGTCCATAAGTTAGAGACAATATCAACGTCATCCTCAATTTCTTATTGACCTCACGTAATTTTCTCAAAGAATTTTCAATTGAACTAATTTCACAATTCTCAGAAGCTACAGTCTTTAGGGTTTTAGGTCATCCTAAACTAATCTAAAGTAAAAAATTAAAAAAAAATGTTAACTATTATATATTAATTAGCTATTAAAAATCCAAAGAGAACTAAAAAATTCTAAACTAAGATTCAATAAAAATTAGAAAAGTTTAGAACTAAAAAAAATTAAAAGTACTTAAAATTAAATATTAAAGTAATTTCCTAATAATTAATTACAAATAAATCAATCAAAACAAAAAGAAATTAAAGTGTGCCCAAATAATCTTGAAAATTTATTCCAAAATCTTATGAAAATATCCCTCAGTTTAATAATGACTAAATCAAAAATGAAATCAAAACCCCTTCAAATTAAACACACACTCACACACACATATATATATATATATATATATATATATATATATATATATATATATATATATATATATATATATATATACTCTTTAAAACTTGAATTCAATTGAAATTCAAACACATTGACCTAAAATATTATTCAATTATCACCCTCTATATAAAATTAAACTTGAAATCAAATTGAAACTAAAACGTGAAAGTAAGAGAAGCCTACTATACCATATATAAGAATAAGTGTCATTTCACGGAAGATGTCGTATTTAAACTTTGAATATATTATATATGGGTGAGCTTCACTTCTCAGAAGATGTTGTATTTAGATTTTGGCCATTTTTTTAATTAAAAATTTCTATCATATAATTTTTTGTTAGAGGCTTGCATATGTTATACGATCGAATAGATCAACCTACAAGGTTGAGTTTTAAATCCCATGTATTAATCTTCCTCATCAAATAGCAACCTTGCATATGTTACATGTGCATGATATGACTATATGGTTTCCAATATTTAGGTGGGCTAGCTAGTTTGTATGTCCATCTCTAACTTATGGTTTACTTGATTTCCTTGATGGTATTGAGATCATAACCACTTTTAAGATCAATATAGCATGTATTGGGTAGTATTTTTGGTATGAATTGTAGAAGATTTATTATGTATTACATTTTAATATTTTGCGAGGGTGAAGTAAGCTAAAAAAAAAGTTGATTATGATGCATTAATTATTTATTTAATTACTCCTTTATCAATTTTTTAATATCTCAAGCACTTCAAGAAATAAATTAATATACATATGCCTAAATATGATGAAATATTAAGTAATTAAGTTGCATATTAAAACTCTAAAAAGTATTATAGACATTAAGAAAACACTAACTAAGCTAAATTAATTTTCATTAAATTGCTCAAGCATATATATATATATATAGACGCGCGCGCACACACACACACATATTAGGCCTAAATTATTGCGTTAAAACTGAAAATGAATAGAAAAACATTAACTAAAAATCAAAACCTTTAATTAGTTCAAACATATGCATACACACACAGTCAGTAATATAAAAACTGAAAGGTATTGATTGTTGGAGCTCTAACTCCAAGCATATATAATAGTTAGAAACATGCACTGCGCCACCACTTAGTCTCTGACTCTTTAGTTTTTTGAGAGTAGATAGAGCTCCAGCAAGAGGTTGTTCGATCCATTCTTCTTTCTCCCTAAAAGATTTGATCTTCACATAAGCCTTCTTGCAAATCTCCAAACAAATATTAGCTATCATGTTAATCTCCCAATCAGTGCATAAGCCTTTGAGTTTGTCCAATGCATCGTTGGCAACGTTGAGATTGCTATAATACACAACACCTTTTGAAGTCGTAGGTCTCTTCCCCTTAGGATCTTTCGCTAAGCCCAGAGTTTCAACCTCTTTAAGGGATCTCTTTCTTGAGACAAGTGAAATAGGAGTACTCGGGACTGCATTCTCAACTGAACCTTCATCACTAGAATCAGCCGACATTATTGCAATCTTTGTTTCTTTGCCTTTGTTCTTGCTCCATTTGTCTGTCATGTTATTAGTGCTCGAATACTGGGAAGATAATATACACGGTATGAGAACATAAAATAAAGATCTTCATGTTTTAATTGTATCATTGGAGTGGTTAGGTCTATTTGGGCCAGCTATAACTGTTTGAAGAAGCAACTGTGAATTTGGTGCAGAAAAAACTAATGTTCAGAAAGGACAAACCACAGCTTTCTCGCAATTAACACACTTTAGTCAAGTCAGGTTGGAAAATGCAGTTCCCACTACAGAAAAAATTGGTAAAATACAGTTTTATCAAACATCTGAAAGTGTAGTGTGTGGCATCACACCGTTACCGCACTGATGCCCCAAACATAACCTAATTAATTCTTTTGATGATCAAACATCCATTTAAAAAATAGCCTCTATATTTGATATATAATCTCTAATTTATGCTTTTCGTCTGTTTTCTTAGCAATCTTGCAATTATAATTACTTAGAGAACTTTATGATTTAGTTGAAGATCAATGAGATGTAATTAGTAGCATATTTGATGCAAATTGGAGAAGATTTTGTACTTATTCTATTTCTAGAATCTAGGTAAGTGGAAGTAAGAGCTTATAAAAATATTGAGTTATGATATCTTAACTATTTATTCATTAACTTTTCTATCAATTTTTTCAATACAGAAAGCACTTTGAAAATTAACTTTAGTATTAGGTTCTTAAATGTGATGAAATATGAAGTAGTTAAATGGTAGAATAAAACTCTCAAAACTTAAAACTATAATTTTTAAGACATCATGTAAGAAAATACTAATCGAACTAATCAGTTTTCGTGAAAACATTCAAGCGCATATACACGTATAAGATCATCTATTGTGAAGGTTCTTACTGAGGTTGATATCAATGTGTGGTTATAGGCGAAAGATTGTGATTTCATGAACTTTTTATATTTTCTTCTCATTATATAGCATGATTTTTATACTTATAATATATAATTAAAATTTTGAATTTTGGCATCCTAACTACAACATTTCTAATCCCACACCTTGCAGAGGTCCCAAGAATATTGTGATCCATGTTGAACTAAGCTCTTTTATGACCAAGAAATTCATAACCCATTTGTTATTCAACTTCGCAAAGATAATATTAGCCAAACTACATCAAACTTAGCTCTTTATGGCAATCAAATGATAGTACTTGTTGTGCACTAATGGAATCAACTACCATTATATACATCCTAAGAAGTCATGCTTATATTGAGGATAACATTAAATTGAAATCTACTCTTCTTTATTCATTCTCCTCAACCAGTCAGTAATCTCTTAAATCTTAAGATTATAGAGTCTACTTTCCATCACTTATGTAGTAATATACAAGCAAAAGATGGTTAGATATGCTAAAAAGGAGAATTAATAAGTTAATGTGTGTCAATAATGACTTTCTGACAACATTTTTATAAGTGGTGTTGGTGCTTTATAGGAAGCTTACATTAAAAAATTGGCAATACTACAAATTCTGATAGTCATCCCACATGCTCTCCTTATTGAGAAACGAGCTACCTATTGAGTTACGGTGATTCACTCTCTACCTGATAGTTTAATCTTGCTCCACCGACAGGAGCTCCTAATCTAAGGATCGAATGTCGACAATCGGACTAGATCAACTGATCGACAACACCTAGCCAATAGATTCAGTCTTGCCGACTCGAAGCCAAATCAAGACCAACTAACCAGCAGCACTGACTTAGCTTAGTTGACTGGACCGGCCTTACCAAGTCGAGGTTAAACAAGCTTAGCAACAGTTGAACAATAAGCTAGCATATGTAAATACCTAGAATATAATGTAGAACCAATATTATAGCAGGGGTAAAAGTATAATATCACTATACCGTACACCCTCTTCTATTAATTGAAAAATCATTTAAAGAAATGAGCAAGGCATATCATTGTTCATTATTATTAACTCATCCCTGTCTCTCTATCTCCCTCTGATTTCTTAAACTTTATTCTTTAGGGTATGATTCATGAACAAATCAGGATTTAATGTCTTAAAAAGTACAATGAGCATGAGTCATATGAAATATTTCAAAGGTTCGACAAAATCTGATCAGCACTTAGGGAGCTCGAACTAACCTGCCAAAAATGGTTTCACTCGGGCAGCAAACCAACAACGATACAAAATATTTGATAAGTAAAAAGTTTCTACAACTCACAACGATAAATAAACTTATGATCAGTAAAAAACTATCTATATTTAACCAACAACAATGATTAACCTCTAACCTACAAATTGCGTAAGAACTAGCCTGCAATTCCCAAGCATCAATAAAAACTCATCTCCTAGCTCAAAATAAGTCAAGCTATGAGGTGGCTCCTTACACATTAGCAACAAGATCTGTGGGGCGGTTAACTTCTGAAAATCTACAAGGATGGCGAGCGGGAGGCTAAAAGAGATCGATGATAAAGAGAAAGAGAGAGAGAGAGAGATTGATGTAAATTCATGTATAAATCTGTATCACAATTTTAAATTAATATGAGCCATTCATTTAATTTACTAATATTTTTAACATTATATATATATATATATATATATATATATATATATATATATATATATATATATATATATATATATCAAAATAAAATTTACAATCATGAAAACTCTGATCCACCTCTCCTGTTCTCCGCCGCTGTGCTACCGCTCAAAGAGCGCTCTAATCTCAAGAGAGGAAACCTCTAATAAAAAGGCAAACAAGGAGAAGCTTCAGATGAATCAATGGTGGAAGAAAACCCTAGGGCAAAGCCTGAACTTCGCGGGCATCGCATCGTTTCTGAGCGTCGCAACGAGAAAGCCGCACCTAGCCCTGCCCCATCTATCCGTTCCCGATTTCCGCTGGATCGATTGGTCTGAGCTCGAGCGACTAGGGTTTCGCGGCGTTGTCTTCGACAAAGACAATACCCTTACTGCTCCTTACTCTCTCTCCCTATGGCCTGCGCTTTCCGGATCATTCGCTCGATGCCAGACAGTTTTTCCGGGAAAGGTTGCGATTTTCAGCAACTCTGCGGGTGAAATTCCTTTTTTTTTTCTTTTTCTTTTTGCTCTAATTGATTGATGTAATTGAAAAAATAATTGTTTAAGGACTGTGTTTTCAGGTTTGTATCAATATGATCCTGATGACTCTGAAGCAAGGACTCTTGAGGAATCGATAGGGGGAATTCATGTTATAAGGCATGGTTTGTATATTTTGATCCCTGTTGATTTTTAATTATCTGGTTCTTATATTTTACAGTAGAAAAGGTTTTCTGGTGGAGAAAGGAGAATCTGTGGCTACACCTTAGAATCAAGGGGCATTGCATTTACATACATACCGCCCAATTCCCATGTATTGACATATCTAACCATTTATGTTTTGCATTTATACTACCTAAATTATTTATATCACATAAAAAATTCCACCATTTTAACTTTTAAAAAGTGAAATACTCCTTTTTCATGCATAGGTAAGATGGCATGTATGCAAAATTTGAAGTTTAGGTGTTAGATATGTAAATACATAGGAATTGAGTGTATGCATGTAAATCTTCCAAGAATGAATGAATTTATGGGTTAATGAGATTAGTGAATTTCTGTGCTACTTCATGTTGGGAATGCAATTGTGTTTGAGTTTCAGATGGTTGAAAAAGAGTTGGATTGTGAATTGTCAAAACATTTGGTAGTATTTTTCGATCTGCTGATAAAAAATTTTGTGAGAGCTCATTTTTAGTTTTGAAAGAGTTTAGAGATTCTTAATTGTGGTTTAAAAGTAAGGTAATTATTGTGATGCTAAGACAATTTATCTAACTACGTTGACTACTAAACATTCAACCATATTTAGTTTGCGTCGATGATGCTTATAATTGTGAGTTGTGGATCTTTGCATTCAGCAAAGTTAAGTGGAACATGTTGAAAGGTTAAAGAGCATGAAAAGTTGTTATCTTTGATGGAAAAAATTTGGATTAGAATATTCAAACTCAGATTTGGTCAGGTTGGGTTTTATTGCATCTGAGTTGCTTTGAAATTAGTACAATACATATTGATTGATTAATCTTATGTTTCATTCGTCTTAAAACAAGCCCAATGACAACAAAATTCATTATGATCGAATATAGGTCAAAATATCTTGGCACAAAATTTCATCTTTGGTATTATAAGACTATGCCATCTATGAAGGCTAAAGTTTTTGGGAATTTGTTGAGCTTGGATTGTATGAAAAGTTGTTATGCTACTCTGATTTTTCTTCCACCTGAGCAGTAAAACATTTAAAGTAGGTAGCTAAGCCCTGAATGAGAAAAGTGGAGGGTTGCGTTAGGTAGTCGACAGCCAGCGTAAATTTTTTGTCAAAGAAAATGCTAACCTCACTTATTGGGATAGAGGCTTGTTGTTGTTGATCAGTATATAAATTCACTTAATGAATGAACATTGGCTAGAAATTAAAAAATTACATCTCCCCTTTTATTGTTAGTTCCTCCATGGCTACTACAGCTGCAATCCCTTTATAATTAAATAAGTGTTTGGTGAATTCAATAATTATAGCTTACTCACCCCCATAATCTTAACACACTCCTTGCATGAGTAATTGTAAATATGACGAGCGGATCTCTTTTCTAGAGCATATATCCACCTTACGAAAAAGAGGAGAATATGTCCACCTCAAGGGAAAAATATCTTTCTGTTATACCTAAAAGTTCAATTATTATTTGTTCAATTCTGTCTGCTTCCTTATTGGTTGAGTGTGTTGGAACAATTTTTTTCAGTTTGATTTTTTTCTTCTCTTTTATGTTCATTTTCTTATACTTTCAAATTTGATAATATTTCTTGCTTGAAATATTCATGTCTTGGATTCTTTCAGGTTTACTTTTAGAAGCACTATATTCCTCACCTTTTTTGTAACACAATTTTGACATTCCTTCTCATATGTGCTCTTTGATTAATCAAAACATGAATGTTCTGTCTTCTTTGCTTCAAAGTACAATCCCTTTGCGAGTTGTAACATGTTTTTTGCACTAACTACCTTGGGTCAATTAATCAATAAAAAATTAACATCCTCAACTCCCCTCATCCAACTCTATTGCGGATGGCTAATTGGGCTTTTGAATCACCATATTAATTCCATCAATACTTATTGAACTATTCACCAGTCAAAATCGCTTACACTCTCAAATAATTTTACTAAGAATGTGTCAATTAATCTACATCAAATTGGTGTCCCCCTCTCCTTTTAATGCTACTATATCAGGGGTAATAAATGAACTTTTTCATAAGCATATTTCATACTTAACGTCTCGATGACAATTTCACCTTCATGCTGAAAACATATCCTCTTTATATGGCTATTAAGGGTCTACTTTTATGACATCTAAGGACTTGTTAGTCCCATAATTATAAAGTTACCTCTCAGCAGCCTCAAAAGGTTAAGCATACTTTAATTGCATGCATGAAATCCACATGCAATAAAAAAGGTACATTGGGAACTCATTCATCCCTGAGTTTATACTCTCAAATATGTGATGAATTTACCCTTTCATCTATTAAATGAAAGCGCATAATTGTTATTTTGTACAACTTTCATAAATACACTCCATCATTCTTTTCAAACCTCAGATTAGATTTGTCACATATAAGTTGTAGCCTGTGTGAGAAACGAGAGATTTGGTGATTCTTATGATGAGAAGAAAAGTAATATGCGTGTTTATAAGAAATTAAATGGAAATGGGAAAATTCCAAACATGTTGGGAAAGGTTATAGCCAAATGGACAAAAATTGTTCAACATAATTTGCAAAGAATGCATTTAACTTCTTAGGCAAAACTCATCAGAAAAGACTAAAGAATAAAGATTCATAATGCTGACCTCAATTTTTGGGATAAGGCTAATGATGTTGATGATGATGATGATACAATGCATGCAAATTTATATTGAATGTTTCCTAATTAATTAATGTAATAATAATCTATATGCACCCAATTATTTTGCTATATCTGGTGACTATTCATTTTTGCTTATTTTTTTTTACTTCTATACTAAAGTTTAAATATAAGCTATCAGTTTCCTTAGTCTTTTCTCCAACTCATTGAGTTTCTTAAATACATAAGATATTTAATGAATTATGATATCAACTAATTCTATTAATTTAACTTTAAGAATACCTATAATCCAATATTATATCCTAATATTAGTTTCATGGACTAACGTCTTGACCCACATCCGTCCGTGATGTGGGATCCTTGCTTTTTTGATCCTATACCGGGCGCCGGTTTAGTAGACCCTACACACTTTTCACTGCATTCAGGTCATTGAGCGCGTCGCTTTCAGGAGGGACGCCCTAGCATTTACACAATGATCAAAAGATTCATGTTATGATTTTTCGATTATTTATACATTGGTTGTCGCCCGCCTAACTCAACCTTCCACTTGTTTCATCCGGGGACAACTTATTTCTACTATTATGCAGAAATGGTACATTCATTGTATCTTAAATGTAAAATCTTCTTATCAAAATTGTAGAATTGAAGAAACCAGCTGGAACAGCTGAAGACATAGAAAAGTACTTTGGCTGTCCAGCCTCAGATCTAATCATGGTATGATATATAAAACCTGCACTTTTCTTGCAGTTCTAGTTCATTTTGATTCTCCTTTACGTTACAATATGTAATTTTTTTTAATTTTATCAGGTGGGCGATAGATATTTCACTGATGTTGTTTATGGAAACAGAAATGGCTTTCTCACCATCTTCACAGAACCTTTAAATCTTTCCTTAGAGCCCTTCATTGTCAAGCAGGTAATGTAATACTTCTATGTATTAAAGCATAATTTCAGCTTCATGATATATTCTAGGAATTTCTGTATGTTTTCTTAAGAGGGGTATGGTAATAAACATTGCTATTTACAAATCTAGCAACCTTTTTCATGCATTTCAAAAATATCATACGGGTGCTAGATTTTTTAAATAGCAATGTTTCGGGCGCTATGTATGTAATTATCCCTTTTTTATCACATCTTTTTTATAAATAATCTCTGTTCGATGATTAATATATCGAGTAAGATATGTTTTAAAGACCATAACTTGAGAGGAATTGGAGACTATTTCAGGTGAGGAAGCTGGAGGGTTATCTTGTGAAGTATTGGTATGGTAAAGGTGTAAGAGCTGCAAAACATATTTTACTTCCAGAGATCCATCATTGTGTGAAGGCTTCACCCTCATAATTGTTTTAGGCTTTATTAAGGTGAAGGGCATATATTATTGAGAGTTTACTCATGCAAATGAACGAGTTATGTTGGGAAGAGTATTTAGCAGTGAAATGGAGCATGGAAATATTTATGTAATTTTTTTTTTTTTTTAGTTTTATTTATTGTTCTTTTTTTTTTCTATTGTAATGTTTGCTGAAATTTTGTTTTGTTTCAATGCTAGATATTTATTCTCATTGTTTGATAAAAAAAATTAGATGAAGTGGTTGGAAACAAAAGCATTGCATAGTTGCATCTTTTGATGTGTGTGATCTTTGTGCATGCTTTTATATGTATATGGTCGTGGCGTCAGACGTGTCTTGTTGGTAGAGTAGCCTCTTTGAAGGTCGTAAGTCCCCTCAGGTAACTGGTTTGAATACCCATCTGGCTTGTTTACCGATAGTGAGGGCGGTCCTTGAATAGTTAGGCACATGAGGGTATAATTAGGCACATGAAGGTGGTTGTGGGCTTGTATAATAGCTTTTGACCATTCTTTTTATTAAAAAAAAAGTATTTATCGTTAAAATTAGAATTACTCAAATTTTTTATGGGAGTGCCTTTGATCACCCTTGAGTATAAAATATATTTTCTTAATTTTTTAATGAAATTTAAATATAATTTTGAATTTTATCCTTGATTAATTAAATAAAATAAATAAAAATTATTTTTTCCCCAAACTTTTGTGAATGATCCCTTAGTTGTCAGTTTAAAACAACTAAATCAAAAATGAAATCAAAACTCCTTGACATTAAATACACATACATAAATTAATTAATTCATATATATATATATATAACAAGTGCGCTTTCTGTGGCCTATTGGTAGAGCAGCCTCTTTGAAGGTCTTAAGTACATTTAGGTCACGAATTCAAATTCTTTAGTGGCGCAATATCGTCTTAAGTCGGGTGGTATTCAAATTATTTGCACACCGGATCGCTCGTAGACATAGTGGGGGTTGAGCTAATAGAGTGAGTTGGGGATCTCACGTTCGGACCTATTCTTCTTTATATATATATATATATATATATATATATATATATATATATATATATAACAATAAACTGTGTGGACCCTATTATCTTCTAGTCCTCTATCCTAAAGTTGTCACTTAACCTCACTTAATTTTCTCAAGGGATTTTGAATTAAACTTAAGGGAAAATTAAATTTTACTATAATTTACTAGTTAAAATCATTAACTAAATTAACTTGGTATTTAAAGTAGGTCAAACTAATTCTACAAATCTCTAAAGGCAACCTTTCGGTGTTTTTAGGGTTTTATGTCATTCATTTGACTTGCCTAAAATTGAAAAAAAAAAAAAAACTATTTAATTAAATTATTACATTAACTAACTTAAGACTTAAAAATTTTAGTGAAAATTCAAAGAGTGAGGAAACCTTGAGTGTCAATTTTTCCCAAAGTTTGCATAGTTGTTTAGAAGATACTCAACCATGGTAACTGAAAAATTTATACATTAGTAATGCTATATAAAAATTATCAACATTAGTAATGCTATATAAAACAAAACTAGCTTCTTGGGCTAATCCAATCATAGGTTAGGTTCATCAAGAGCAATAAATCACTTTAGTTGAATTATTTTGAAAAATTAATTTTTGGTTCTTTCACTATGAAGCCCTTTTTTTGGTTTACTATTATTCTCTAGAAAGAGGTTAGAGACAAAATCATTGCCATTCCTAAGTTCTTACTAGCCTAAAAAATAAATTCGCAAGGGAATTTGAATTAAAACAAAGGGATATTTAAATTTTAAAATAATTACATAATTGAAAAATTAAATAAATTAATTCAATATTTAAAATATTTCAAACAAATTCCATAAATATTTTAAATCACCTTTTGTGGTATCTTTAGGGTTTTGGGTCACTCATTTGGCTAATCTAAATTAATTTCAAAAGAAAAAAAATTAATTTTTTAATTAAATAATTATATTAATTAAACTAAGACATTTAAAATTATTATAAAATCCAAAATGATTATAATATTCTACACTAAGATTCTACTTAGGAATGTTTAGAGCTAAAAGATTAAAACTATTTAAAATAAAGAAAAACTAATATTTTAACTTTTAATTAAAAATAAATTTATAAAATTACAAAACTTTTAAATGTCTAAATGATTTTAAAAATTTTATGGAATCATGCATCAAGGGAGCCCTAGAAACTCCATGGTGATTTTCATAGTTTATTAAATTATTTGGATTTAAAATTAATTTTAAATTAACAAATAATATTAAATTTATAAAAAAGTTACAATTTATTTCTAATAAATCTTAAAAATTATGGAACATCAAGGGGCAATCTCAAGACTCTACTAATATTCATGATTTTTCTAATTAATTTTGTATAATAAATAATATAAAAATTAAAAAAAAAACTGAATAAATTCAATAAAACTCCAAATCTCTATAGGAGTGTTCTTTGATCATCATTGATAACAATCATATAGTTTAAAATGTAATTTATATATAATTTGAATTTTATTGTTAACTAATTAAATTATAATAAATAAAAATTAATAAATTGAATTGAACATTAACACACATAAAAGTAAATATATAATGAGTAAGTTAATAAATGATTGCAGGTCACAAAGCCCAAGCAGGTGGAATCAGTAGATTAAATGGTATGTAGTAGAGATGAAAATGAAAGGCAATTTATGACTTCTATTTCTAATACAGTATTTACATTTATTAAAAGGAATGGGAATCTTAATGTGAGGATTTTGTTTTGTTATGAGCTGTAGAACAACAGTGGTCTGATAAATGCCTTGTTTAGCTTGAAGTTCTGAATAAAACATGTTAGCGTCAAAGACAACCTGACTGTTGTTGTCTTCTGTGAATTTATTAATAGAAATGAGATTATGAGAGAGAGATGGTGCGTGTAAATGATGGGAGAGGATTAACTTATGATGAGGTGTTTCTAAAATACTCTTACCAGTGTGGGGGATATCAATGGTATCCCATTTCCTACAACAATGTTGTCATTGCCTTGATAAGAGGTGGTTTGTTGCATATTTTCCAAATGGGGAGTTATGTTTGCTGTAACACAACTGCCAAGAATCCATTGTTGTTGAGATGGTTGAAGGTCAGTGGTGCATGTTGTTGTGGATGGTGGCATAGTAGGCTGGTACTGAAGATTTGCTCTATGTTTGGTAATTGGCAGTACCAATTTTAAGACTATTTAAATTGGTGATGTTCTTGTTGTTGTTCCTTTGATGAAATTGCTTGTTTTTGTTCTTATGAGTATGACCGAACCGTATGCTGAGATGTTTTGTTGGCTTTATGAGCTATGTTTTATTGAGTGTGTATGGCCGTCTTGAATCCTTAAAAATCGGGACTAAACCATATAAAATGTACATCAAGATATCTTCGTTGTCAATTTTGGATTTTGTGGCAGCTATATTGTCAACCATGGTTTCGATGTGGGTAAGGTATTGTGTCATGTTATTGTTGCCCATGAATATGTGGTGCAATTCATTCTCAAGTTGGATAACTCTCGATCTATCGGTGGACTGAAATCTTCCTTCGAGTTTGGTCCAAATTTCAGCAATACGCTCCAGATGAATGGTATGAGGAATTATGAAATGAGAGTTGGTTGACACTATAACATCTGCAAGATTGTGATCTAGCAATTGTCAAAGAAGATATTCTTTTGTTTCTTCTTGTTTGGTGGATCTTGATTGTTGTAGCGTGGTGGTGGAGAGGTGGTGCAAGCAAGAAATGCTTCAGAGCCATTTGCACTAAAAAGTTTTTGAATCTTCACTTTCCAAACTTGATCATTTACATAGAAGATTGTCGATTGGTCATGGTCTTAATGCAAGGCATTAAGAATTCGAGAGATGAGAGAATGCATCTATCTTTGATCCGACATGATGTTGGTTGAGAGGAGGGAGATTGGTTGATGTGGACTCCATCTTGATAGTAGAAAGAAGAGCATGAAAGATTATCAATATTACTTTATTATCTAAAAAGCGAAGAAACTCAGCCCATGTATTGATTATCATGTACAATATGATTGTACTGAAGATTTTCTTAAGTATAATCATGTTGTACATTATGATTTTCACATCGAATTGTTTATTTGGATATTTTTTTACTCAGTACAACATAATTATAATTGAAGAAAAATATCTAGTACCACCATCTTTACACCATGATTGAGTCGAAAAGCTCGACCCATATTGATTATCGTGTTCAACATAATTGTTCTTGAGGTTTCTTGGATTGGGTTTCAAACTTCTCTGTTTTTTTAATAAGATAATTAGAGTTCGAACACAACTCTACGTCCGGTCTCTAAATGCCTTGGGATGGGGAAAAACTTGCGTACGTCAACCATACCTAGAGATGCGTACGTAAAAAAGTACACGAGGGTTACACGGGGGTTACAAGGGGGTTACAAGCGTGTTATAACCTCTTTGTACCCCCGTGTAACTCACTTGCAACTCGCACTTCTATTTCATCTATTTGTACACGGGAGTTACACGGGAGGTACAAGAGGGTTATAACACGCTTGTAACTCCCTTGTAACCCCGTGTAACTCCCGTGTACTTTTTTACGTACTCATCTCTAGGTACGGTTGACGTACGCAAGTTTTTTCCCTTGGGATGAGATCGTATTTCTATCCTCATGTAGCCTTTTTATTTATTGAATTAAAAATAAAATTTTCATGAAGATAAAATATTTAATTCTCTTGAATTGTTTTATTCCCAATGGTAAACACCTAAGTGTATTGGGATAAGCTCAATTTTCATGATCAAATAATTAACCAACTATATTTCTTATTTATCAAAATCAAAATATATTAAACTATTTATTATTTTTTTTCTTTATATATTAAGGCTAGGAAATTTATTTTAAGTGCCATAAAGAATGATTTCAGGATATTTTTGTAAATAAAAAATTTCCATTGACCCTCACAAAAGCATATTTGCGTAAAGCTTGCATAGAACCAATTATTAATTCTTACTATTACAAAAGAACAAAAGTTATTTCCAACTTCACACAATGCACAAAATGCTAAAAGGCATCACAGCCACAAACCTCTTGAAAGAGAGAAAATATTACATCATGATTCTAATCACTATCTGCAACGTGTACGGTCCGACTTCATCATATATTAAATTCTTTAATTTTTTTTATTATAGGAGTTGGACTGTACACGTAATAGCTAGTGATTGGACTGCATCAAGACTGCTGGTGTAATATTTTTTCCCAAGTATATATGTAATAAAAATATACTTATATTATTACTACGCTCATCATTTTACAGCTTCTTCAGTAGTGCGTGCTCCTTGTCTCGCCACTTTACATCCTACAAAAATAAATATTAAAATAATATTAATTACATTCATACCCCCCCAAAAAAGCATCTTATACAAAGGTTTATTTACATGTCTCAAAAATTTTGTAGATTAAAGTATCTTAAATATCAATTTAAATTTTTATTTACACAACATTTAATGCCCAAATCAAACAAAAATAAATAATTAATTTTAAAAAGTAATATTAATATTATCTTAATTCTGATTTAAAATTTTGAAAGCTATGCAAGTAATTATCAAAGTTTAGCAATATATATATAATATTCTTTTCTCTTCCATTTATTCTTTATTTTGTCTTAATTATATTAAAATTTTAACGCTAAACCCTGAAATAAGATGATATATAAAACTTTTGTCGTCGTTTGGTAGAGCAGTCACTTTGAATATCGTAAGTCCTCTCAGGTCACAGGTTTGAATTTTCCTCTGACCAATTTGTTGGTAGTAAGAGCGGTCCTCAAATAGTTAGACATAGGAAGCTTCTTGGGGGCTCCTGATCATTACATATATATATATATATATATATATATATATATATATATATATATATATATATATATATATATATATATATAACCATTATTATTAGAAGTTAATTGAGAAATTGAAATTAGATTGTGTTATATGTGGTTTGTAGTGAAGTTTTGATATAAATAGCTTACGAGTGGGTGTAGGGAGTCCGCTAAGACTTGAATTTTGAATGAGAATGGATATACCATTGCCAACAAACACCTGGTCATTGCCTTGTTGTAATTTGCTAAAATCTACTGTCATATGATTTGATCTAAGCAGTAGTCATGATTGGAAGGGGATGATGCCATGAATGCAATGTGATCAAATGCTTTGTTGAGTTAATAGTTAAGGCATTAAGGAACAATGTGGCCTTGCTTGTTGCAGATTTGGCAAGTGGTGGTTATTAGGTTTGGACTTCTTATTTGTTGAATCATCAAAACAATGCGAGAATTTGTTGGTGCGAAGCTTTACTCTAAAACTTTTGTTGCCTCAACCTCGATGAGGATAAAGCGACGTGTGAGAATCTGGTTGTTATGTATTAGTTAGGTCGTCAATGAATTTATTAATCTCTTCACTATAGATAAGGGTTATGGTTTTCAAGGCTAATGGGAGTAAGGGGACATCCTTATTTCAATTTCTAATGCATGATATGTTGGAGAGGGAGATCTTTGAGAGTATTGACGGTAATATTTTACGTGTCTATGGAAGATCATGCCGCAAATATGTTGATTTAATTTGGGTGAGATATTACATCATAATTTGATTTTTACATCATGTGTAATTCAATTTTTAGTTGAGTTATCCTTGATCTATTCGTAGCTTGAAGACTCTTTTTCAGGGTTCTCCATATCTCATAACAGTTGTCTAGATTGATCATGTATGATAGTAAAGTGCTTAGTATGGTTAAAAAGATGGCGGAAACCAAGTTCTAATATATTAGCATTCATGTACAGTGGTCCGGGTTGGGAATTTGTTGTAGTGTTGGGAGGCTTGGAAATGAATTCATTGTTAAATCAGCAGTCTATTAACCTTGATGACTTCAGAACCTAAGATTTCCATAGAGAATAGTTATATGTGGACGGAGATATGTTAACCATAATTTTGATACTAGAAACGAAAAACGTTAGAGAGGAACGTATTGAATGTTCCTCAATTATGAGTGAAAACTAGACCCTCATTAACTATGGAGGTGATTGAATCATCCATTTGTGCTATGATGCTATAGATCTGATACAATCAACAAACTTTATAGAAATGACAAAAGCTTAGAAGAAAATTTATACATATTAAAATAGAGAACTTAGTGGAGATTCAAAAACAGGAGTAGAGTAGAGATGTATACAACACATTCCATTAAATATTACTGCCTATGAAAAAGAGGAAACAACTATATATAGAGCAAGTTAGAGTATTATAGAGAAAGTTAGTTATAGAGAAATGTATGGTAAAATAAAAAATGGCAGTTAGGATATTGTGAGCTATCATTTGAAATTGTGGATGATGCCCTACTGTTAGGTGAGTGAGTTTTGTTATCAACAATTAAATGTAAAATTTTGGATGCAGATCAAATATTATAGTCAGCATTATGTTAAGAACTTCTATATTTTATGGTGGAACACTTTGAGCTTTAGCTAAAATCTTTAAAATTTTAATAAAAAAAAGTTAGAAAACAATTGAAGTTTCAAATGATTTACAATGAATGATAAGTTGAGTTTGAGCTTGGTCTCTAGATCAAAAAATAAATGTTCAACTTGGATTTAACACAAAATTGAATTGCTTCTAGTAAATTTCGCACGAAATGATTATATTTCAAGTAAAAATAAAATCGGTTTTGAATCAATTCAAAATAAATTTCTAGTTGACTTTATAGTGATTTTAAATTAAATAAATACATAAAATAAGTAGTATACTAGGTAATATGCATATATGATGTTATATATATATATATATACACACTAATAATCAAGTAAGTTAGATTAAACAAGTTAGATGGCGACCCTAGTAGATTCTTGAACTTTAAATCGATGAAAGAACTCATCTCGAAGTCGAAAAATTGAAGTCATTTGAAAGAATAGTTGTTCATCTGTTAGATGAACTCATGAAAAATTGAAGTCACAAAGAAAAAAATTCAACTCCTCCATGGAACTTATAAATTGCAATCATTTGAGAGCCAAGGAATGAATGCATTTTAAAGTAATCTCATCTCATTCATTAAACTCTTCAATTGAAGACTCTCAAACATCTAAAGCTTTTTGCATGCTCAAAATATTACTATAAGAAACTAGGCTTATTCCTTTTACAACAAACTCTTAAAAACCATGGTATGTAACATTATATGTAAACCTGCATGTAATGTTGTCTTTCCAATCAAATATTTAAATAGGTCATGTAGTGAGTCTAGCACAACAAATCATGTATCATCAATCTTATACTTTCTAATAATAATATGTTGTATTACAACCTTCGAACTTCTCTTTCAAAATTCTAAATTCAAAATCCTCTTTTTCATCCTTTTTCATTCTTCCTTGTCTATTCTCATCAATAAAATTTTAGGAAGATTTACACACAAACTAACTAAATTCCTATGTATTTGCATACTTCAATTTATATATATATATATATATATATATATATATATATATATATATATATATATATAGACACAAACACACCTATACATGAATTCCCTAAAATTTTAATATGACCAGCAAAGAAATCTGAATCTAATATATATTTTATATGTCATTTAAATTTTTATTTCAAATCAAACTTAAATTATATGCAAATGACTCAAGGTAAAATCAAAATTATTTTCAATTTAGAGAGAAGCTAAGAATCAAATCAAAATCAACTAATTTATGCTAACAGCAACAAATGCCAGCAGGCTGATTCCCTGAGCAAAAACAGGATAAGAATCACCAACTAAAGTGGCATTATGACTAAGAATAAAACTTTATGTAAGAATATAAAGATTCGATAGTAACAAAATACTAAATAAAGGCAGTCAGAATCAATTCTCGTGTACAGCCCTGAACCGCAAAAATAATGAGATTCCATAAAAACTGGGTCATTTGAATTATGCGTACAAATGACTTGCCTTGAGCTGGGTTCTGATTATTTTTTAAGAGTTCAACTCTCTTCATGAGCCATCTAATTTATCATGCACGAGAAAATGAAAATTCAAATAGTTATTGATTAGATAATGAAAAAAAAAACACGAAAATTGATTTTTTTTTTAAATATTGTTAATAACAATGTCCTTATATTCTTAAATTGAAATATATTTTACTTGTGTTTTACGTTAATATTTCTAAGTGAGTTAGGTCATGACCTGACAAGTTTAAGGTGGTTAGCTAATCAATCTTCATTTATCAGGATGTACTCGGGATGTATTCGAAGTGTACACCTCTAATCCACACGTAGGTATGACCGTATGTAATATTTTCTCCAATTTGCAAACCATTTATCGAGTTGAGCCCAACCAGACTTGCACAAAAACTTAGAAACTATAACATTAATAAGAAAAACAAATAATTTAATAATATATTTATTGGAAGATTAATGCTCATGCAACTTTTCTGATCAAATAAACAGCATTTTAAAAATTGAAATTTTAATATCTAAAATCTAGAGGGAAAATTAGCATAATGCATCAACAAGTTAAGAACTTAATAAATTCTAAATGCCAGTAAATAACAATAAATCAGAAAATCTAAGAAAATTAAAACCATTTAGATAAAATTAAAATCATATAGAAAATGTTCAAGTTAAACAAGATACAAGGAAAATAACTCATGAATCGGGAAGAAGAACAAAATTGCAAGTTGAATCCTTAGACATAGAACAAAATTTGCACACTATTATGAATTGACAAATTTGACATTTCTTCTTAATATCATAGTTACAAATACTCATGAACTTGATTAAGCACACCAGATTTAAAACGCTTAACATTCAGTTTACAAAAAGTCATGTTTATGAAATATTTTTATGAGTGCAATTTTGATGTTCTTCCTGTAGCAATAAAGTGGATCGGTCCTACAAGATAACAGGCACAGTACACCAGTACTTTCGCAGTAGAAAAGAGCATGGCAACATGGCTGGTTCCAAAATAAAAAAATAAAATAAAATAAAGCTGGTTCCAGATAGAGCTTCTCCTACCTAGCTAACAGCTATGTTTCCCACACATAGTTTGCCAGAATAAAATATTTAAGTTTTAAGGACCAATCTTTCCATTACAAAACATATTTTAGCATAAAAGCAGCTGTAAAAGTCATATTCGTCACATGAATGGAACTGGACTGATGCTAGAGGTAGGCAACCTTGAATTTTTAATATATTTTATAATAGTATTTTGAGAAATTTACATACAAACCACACAGTTTTTATATATTTACATATCTAAAAACTGAAGTCTGATATTTAAACTTAGGTGTCATAATATTATTGATGAAAAGGTATATTTTACTTTTAAAAAGATAGTGATGATGGTACTTTTGATGCGGTGTCAAAGATTTGGGTGGTAGACATGTACAAATGGATGTTTAGGTGTTAGATATATAAAAACATAAAAATGTGTGGTATGTTAGTAAATACCCCTGCTATTTTAAATGAGCTGGCTATCAAGCTTATAAATGGGTTCAGGTCTGCTCAAGTTTCACTTGCTATCTGGTTAAGCTGAGTTCACGAGTCATTTATCCAGTTGAGCCTGAGGTAACTTACAAGTCAGCATAACTCAATAGAAAGATTAGAGGGCTTGATAAGAGAATGCACTCATCACCAACAAGTAGACTTTATCTCATGAACTGATATGCTTCGAATGCATGTAAATCAGCATATTTTCAATCCCTTAAGAGCAAATATAATAATAATAAAACATGGAAAAAATTGTCATGCAAAATAAGATCAGAAATAATTCATGAGTCAAATAAGAAGAGAAAAAAGTTGTATCCAACGAGTTCAAAAGTTGTACATTATTTATATCAGTTTAATTTGAGGCTCTTCCAGTAGCAGTAAATCAGACTACTTTAAAAGCAGTTATGGTAGCCATATATAAATTTCTTAGGAAGATATACATACATACCACTCAATTCCTAAGTGCTAATTAATGTACATATTTACATACCATCTTACCTATACATGGAGAGGTGTATTTCACTTTTTAAAAGTTAAAATGGCTGTATTTTTTATGTGATCCAAAAGACTTGGGTGGTATAAATGTAAAAGGTAAAATTTAGGTATAAATACATAGGAACTGGGGGGTATGCATGTAAATGTCCTATTTCTTTATAATTATGAAACATGCTGTTAAAAGAAGACAAAAACATTCGTGGGCAGAAGTAAGGTAGGAAGGAGAACCACAACATAAATACCTAAAGATTATATATTTTACAAGCGATTTTACATAGCAAATTGCTCATAATAGTTCTACAAATATCAAAATATCAAGTAGATATAATCAATAATACAGAGCTTCAAAGTTTAATAAATACACTTCTTAGAGCACACATAAGCAATAATACAGAAGCCATCTAGTGACAGAAGAGAGCAAGCATGCTTGAACAGGAACAGTCGAAATGCTTATCTGATTTGAAAATGTTTGTAAGTTTGATTTCCAGACAGGCTCATCGGCACCTTCCCGTCTTGATCAGCCCTCATGCAGCGACTCAAGCCTTCAACCTGAGACTCGGAAGAGCTCTTTCTTCGCCGCTCATTGTGGCCGGCCAAACGCCTCCGACAACTCCTCTTAGCTTCATCGAATTCTGGCAACTCGTGAAATCTATCGCGCGAAAAAAATAATTACTTCGAATAAGAACAATAATGAGATTTTAAAGGGAACATTACAAATATTCTTGCATTCCTTTATAGTATTCAAAGATAATAAACATCAAAATCCATCATTTTTAATGGTCTAAGCAGCTTGGGATCTTACCAATTTAAATATTCAATTTTAAACATTTAGGAAAAAGAAAGACTCCACAAATAATGCAATTATTACACTATTAAAATAAATAAGATTTACAATTGTGCACGCTATGTTACATAACTAACACCTACAGTTTAGTTTTTACATACATGCTAGCTAACATATGCATGAAAAGGTGTATACTTTACCTTTTAAAGATTAAGATGGTGGTATTTTTGACATGATATGAAATATTTGGTTATTATAAATGTAAAAAAGTAAAGTTCAGGTGCTAGATATGTAGATCTATAGAAATTGGTCTGTATATAAATGCGCCTTATAATAAAAACTAGACCATCTAAGAACAAGAATAAGACATTTGTTTTGAATGTCAAAAGATTTACAACAAATCAAGACGGCTAAAGTAGACACTCAAATGAAAACAGAAAACATATTCGAGTAGAAATTGTTTAAGCAATTCAGCACAAGAGCATATACAAGCAAATTAAGATCACATGAATAGAAAGACAAACAATCTCAGTGTTTTAGTCAATATTTAAGCATGATTTCGCTTAAATCCCATATTTCAGTCACCATAAATATGTTAAGTTTAGGATTAAGCCAGATCCCATACTTTATAGGGCAAAATTAATGGATTCAAGGATTTATCATTTCACAAACCTTAAGTCCTGAAACAAATAGCCAAACATTGTACTGGAATTCATCAAGGTTTAGCATTCCTCATGCCAACGAGTTCTGAGATATAAATTCTTCCAAGATTTACCAAGCCGAATTGTAGCAAAAAAGTTTAATGCTTTGTGCTAGAAACTGCAGTACATATAGTCAATTCGAAATTTCAGTTCTAAAGTAAATTTGTTCTTTGAAAAGAAAAAAAGAAATTAGGGCTCCTCTCCACCCCTCACTCAAATGCTTTAAATTCCCTCTATTACAGTTGATCAAATGAATAACTACTTTGCCCGAATCGAGTTTCCGAGTGAAGTGGTGGTGATTAAATTACACAGATTAATGATACGCAATACGAATATCAGAGAGATGAATCTGAAATCCACCCAAAATCAAGCCTCTTGGACTTTGATTCAGACAAAAAATCAGAGCTTGTGGCACTGCTCAGGCAGTAATTGCAGAAAACCAAAAACCAAGTACAGATTCACAAGCGAAATTAATAAAAGAAAGACACAAAACAGACTTTAAGTTCCAGAAACTGTACTATATGTGGCCAATTAAAATCCTCGGCAGGTAAATAAACTTGCAATTCAACGATTCAACTTCAAGCTCTCCATCAAAATTCATCAAATATCTACTCGGAGTCGATCAATTCCATCGTTATAACAATCGTTTACAAAACTCAAATCACAATCCATCGAATCTCCGGAAAAAAACAGAACAGGAGAAGGTGAAACGGATAGACCTGCTGCATTGCTGGCAGAACCGCTGCCGGAGTCCGGCGACGATGACCGCCGCCGCCTTGGCGTGCGCCTCGCAGACCTTATGTCGCCGATGATACCTCTTCGCTTCGGTCAGATCGGCCGTACACCTCTCCGCCTGGCAGATCGGGTACGCCGCTCCGCCAACAGCTCCGCCTCCAGCACCTCTCCCCCTCATCGTCGGCGGCTGAATCGACGGCGGCTGAATTCTTTCCTCCGCCTCCTCATCTCCCTCCAAATCCCCGTTCTCCGCCGTCGCCGCAGAGGCGGCGGCTGCGGCGACGGCGGCCGACGCCTTATCCTTGGAGCTCCGCGGGGTACCGGATGGGTTCCGATCCATGGCCTGAGAGAGTGAGGGGGAGTGGAGACTGGAAAAAAAGAGGCGAGAGGGAAAGGGTAGTGAGGAGAAAAAGAGAGAGAAGGGTTTGTGGTCCTCAGTCCTCGCCATTTTTACTTCCACCGTCAACTTCGTCCGTAGATCGAAGGGATGGAGAGGTAGAAAAAGGTTTACAGTAAATTTGAGGAAGAGGACGGTTTTCCAAAAGATTTTTTATTTATTTATATTTTTACCCACATAAATTTCAAGGTGAAAATAATAATTATTATGTATTATTTGATTTTTTTCATTATTATTATTTATATTTTTACCCATAAATTTGAAGGTGAAAATAATAATTATAATGTATTATTTGATTTTTTTTATTATTATTATTTATATTTTTACCCATAAATTTGAAGGTGAAAATAATAATTATTAAGTAATATTGGAATTATTTTTTTTCCTTTTAGCTAATGGAATGATGGGAAATTAAAATTCCTCTATTTCTCTAATAAAGGTTGTAATTTTTTTTTTCCTATAGAACACACTTAAATTCTTGTGAATATAGAATTTATTTGAGGCGGCTAGAGTTTATTAAGAAGCAGCTTGTAAAAGACTGCAGTGAGTCATAGGGCTGTCAAAAAAGCTCGTTGTTCTCAAACAGTTCGTGTTTGGTTTGCTAAGAAGGTCGTGTTTGATTCGTTCGATGAGCAAACGACACGAACACGAACAATTTTTTTCGTTCAGTTTGTTAAACGAACCAAAACATGAACAGTGATATGTACGTTCGTGTTCAGTTCATTATTGTTCGAAATATAAAATAATTTAAAATAATTATATATATATATATGATTTATGTTATTTTAAAAATAATTATATATTATAAAAATTTTATCATATTTTAAATAATTAAATTTCTATAAATTATAATATATGATAAATTGTTGATAACAATAATATATTATAGTATTAATTATATTAATATAAATATTATAATATTATAATTAATATATTATACTATATATTAAAATAAAATCCTAAACGCCTTATTCGGTTTGCTTCATTTTGAGGAAGTATGGATTACCTGATGTGTAAGAAACACCTGATCAATTTGCTTCATTTTGAGGAAGTATGCTATCAAAGTTATGGCTGTAAAAAAAGCTCGATGTCTGCGAACAGTTCATGTTTGGTTCGTCAGGAAGTTCGTGTTCGGTTCATTTGATAAGCAAATGAGATGAATACGAACAATTTTTTTTGTTTGGTTTGTTAAACGAACCAAACACGAACAGTGATGTATTTGAACATTTCAAACACGAACACTAGCTCAATTCGTTCGTGTTCCGTTCGTTTACACCCCTAGCAGTGACTATTACATTTTTTTATTTTTTTCGAAAAAAACGAACCAAAATTAGAAAGCTGGCACTGCACCTAGCCAGAATCGGTGAGCAAAATGCTAATTTCAGATGCGGCTCTTTGAAAAAAACGTTGAAACGTAATTTATCCAAACAGAAAAAACTGCAGTGTGGTACTATATTGCCACTACACTACTGCACCAAACGGACCTATAGTTGAGAATATTTTAAAAATTATTGAAATGTGTTGAAGGTTGTCGGCCGATGATAGATGAGCAACATTATGTTGATTGATCAAATACTAGTAAATGATGATTGTTGAACGAAAATGACAGACAATGATAGTTGAACGACAACATATGACCAAATGATGAACAACAAAAACAGTCGAATGTATTTGCATAAGTAATTATTAGTGATGATTATCGATGCCAAATATTGAGTAGAGCTCTTGAATTATACCTGCCTCTAATCTCTTTCTCTTTACTTGACTATGTGATTCACAAAAGACAAATTAGAACTTATGTATATATAAATAAATATATTATTTTTATTTATATCGTATCTATAAAAATATATAAATAAATAAATTTATATATCTGTTTATGTCATGTTCAAATTCTTACCAATTTAATAAAATAAATATGTTATAAATTTGTATCAATTTGAGATCTGCTTAACATTATTATAAATAAATAAACATTTGTTTTATTGATAAATATATAAATATTTGGTAAAAATATTAAAAAGGCATATTCATCATTTATTTTTTTTAAAGACATTAAGTGTCATAATAGTGGGCCTTAGTTATCTTACCTCCTTATTATTTGCCTTAGAAAAATAGTGAGATAGGACAATTTTATGCCACATGCACTAAGGATTTTATTTAGTGGTAGTTTTAGCCTCTTATGTACAAACCTATACTAGAAGGACATACACATACATACAAACATACCTACATATATATATATATAATTTAAATTTTATTAGTTGGATTTCTTAGATCTATTATTGATGCTGCTGCTGATGGTTCATTGATGTCTAAAAAGTTTACTAACGCTTATGCTTTAATTAAATAAATGACTACTAATAATTTTCAATGGTCTTTTGAAATATTAAAAATATATATCATTAAAAATAATGGGCCGGGGCGTGAGGGCCCCAACCCACCCTTAGGGGCTCGACTCTGCTAGGTTTGGGAGTGATCCGGTGTGCGATAATTTGAGTACCATCTAACTTATATATATATATATATATATATATATATATATATATATATATATTAAAAATTTTTAAATATTGAACATATACAAAAAAACCTTATAATTAAAATTTTTAATCTCAATAGTTCTCCCACAAACAAGAAAAGAAATTGAATAACTAGAAATAAAAGCTAAACTTTAAATGGAGAAATTAAATAAAATGTCATGTCCCAAAATTTTATATTAAAACAATATTCAAAATATTGAACAGAAAAATGTATTTAATTATAATATTGTATTTGGAGAATTTTAAATATTATTATTTTATCATTTAAAATATTTCAATTCTGCCAATTGAATCATTAAACTTTAAACATTTTCTTCTTTCAATTAAATATTGAGAAAAATATAAGATTGATTTTCAAAAATAAAATTAAAATTAAAATAAAATTTGAAATAAATATTTAATTTTTTAATATAATTTAAATAATATAATCATGATATATCAATATCATTTTTATCAATTTAATAAATAATATTTTAATTTAAAACAATATTTTTTGAGTATTTTAAACAATATTCTCAATTAAAGATTTAATACATAATATCTTCTCTATTTTTAATTTAAATATCTATTTCTCACAATCCGGTAAAAATCATAAGATTACAATTGGACGAGATTTTAACCTCTCGGTTTGTCGGTTCAATCACGGTTTTAAATGATTCCACTGTTAAATCGATCGAACCAGTTGAATCGGCTGGTCCAGTCCGATTTTTAAATTCATATATTTTCATGCATTTGTAATATGATATATACGTAAAAATTAAAATTTTTTAAAAATGTTCAACATATAAATAAATATGAATTGAATGGTATATATGTAATTTTATTTTATTTTTCATTTTCAACGTTTTTCATCATAATTTTGTTATTATTTATTATAATTTCCTTCCCGAAAGGTAACTCCAAGTCTCCGAGCATAAGTGAAGGACACATCCGCTTTCTGGGCTTTCTTTCTCCTTTCTTTCCGCCACGACGCCTAATCGGAAAAAGAACTCTGGAAAGCGACCGCGCTTTGTTCCGTCGCGTCCCTGTCGGTCGGGCCTGAGTCGTTTTGTGGGTCCCTTTGCTTGGTCCCATTATGCGTACCTCCCTCCGCACGTTCGTATCATATATTTCTATGGGCGGAAAGAAGGAGAAAATATTAGGTGCGGAGTTCAATAAAAAAAAAGGTTCAGTAACGCAGAAAATATTTTTCTCGTGTTATTATGTGTTATTCAAGTGTTATTGTGTGTTATTCATGTGTTTTTCTGTTATAAAAATATTTTTAGTATTATAATTACATAATAACACATGAATAACACGTGAATAATACAAAATAACACCTGATAATGTGGAATGACACGGGAGGAATATTCTCTGCATTACCGGATAAATTTTTTATATTTTTTTGCCACGTGCCACTTGACGTGATTTCGTTGGACTCCGCACGTAGCTCTACGTGCGGAATCCTGATGTAATATTTTCTCAGAAAGTATGGCTTGAGCTTGGGTTTGGGCGAGTTCAGGCCACTCATTAAAAAATATCATTATTCATATTCAATTCGTTTATATATTAAGAGCAAATAAATTGTTACTGTTTAGAGCTTGCGCTCGGGAGAGTTCAGGCCAAATTCTTATTTGACTCGTTAGAAAATATCATTGTTTGTATTCGATTCGTTTATATATTGAGAGCAAAAAAAACTATTCATGTTCAGCTGCTATGAGTCGATCACGAGCTATTCGTTAATAATAAAATATTTTAACAGCACCAGATTTAAATCTTATTAATTATATTAAAATATTTAATTAAATATAATTTATATATTTTTTTTATAATTTTAATTGATTGTAAATATTTATATTTTTCGGCGTGAATTAAATTATATATATATATATATATTATTTTGAGAAAATATGTGGCCAATAGTGAGAGTACATTACACGTGGAAGAAAATCACGGGGGGTTAGTTAATGTGTGAAAGTTTTGGTGCCCTTATAAGGGTACAATTATTAAATTATTGATGAATGGGGCCACAGCTCGCAGCTGGGCAGAGGACGTGATCCGAGGAGTAGTACTTTGGCGCAGGCCTAAATGGGAGCTTATGCAAGATCCGGTACTTCGAGGTGAGAATAAGGATACTTGTTTGCCGAGATTTATCAATCAAGCTTAAATTTATAGAATATTTACATATATACCACCTTATTTTTACATATTTACGTGTCTAAAATTTAAACATCAATTTTTACATACATACCATCAGGGCTGCGACGAGCCGATTTTGTGCCGATCCAAAAGTGGCTCGAAAATGGAATCAAATTGCTATGGTATAGATCGAAATTGGTTCATGGATCGGCTCTATCTATGTTTGATCCGGCTCGGATTGAAAGTGAGTGATTTTTGAGCCGGAGCTAATTGCAAGTGAGCCGCGGCTCGAATGTTATTTTTGGCTTGAGAACCTGATAGATCTGGCTCGAATGTCGTTTTTGGCTCGTATGAACTTAAGAAACTTATAAAAAATACAACAACCACCAAAAAAGTTAAAAAATAAGGGAATAATTAGAAACTCGGGTTTACAGCACCATTACAACATAATGGTGATACCAAATACTCCTTATTAAGGAATTTTTCTTAATAAGGGTTGAAGTTGTTTTAGGGTTTAACAAATTATCAAATAACCTCCCTGCATATGTGGTTCGCGATGCAACACAAGGCCCCATCTCCGTCGTTCGCTTATTTTCGATCCAATCGTCGGCGAGATCAATTTGATCTGACATAGGATAAAAAACTCGATGGAAAAAATTCTGATCCAAAGGTTTGGATTGTAGCTTGGCTCATTCTATTTGATCTGATCTCAATTCGAACTCAAAACCTAATACATTTTCTAGTGATTAATAATCTTCAAGCTAATTTCACCTTACTTATGTATCAAAGTGTTGATCCCAAATCTGTCCTGTGAGGCATGCCCAAAAATCGATGCGATAAGAACTGTGAGGGATGATGGAGATGTTGAGAGAGACAGAGGGAGAAATGAGAGAGAATGTACAACGACTTGCTCCTATGGGACAAACTGAGGTATTCTCGGGGTTTGTGACTTATTTCATATATTTGAACCCATTTTATATATCGGAAGTGACGATTGAAAAAATGAATGGGATAGAGCTCTCCCTACATAAGATGGGTTTAGAGAAAAGAGTCAAGAAACCCCTCATAAATGATATGATCCATCTATTTATAAAAGATTGAGAGACAAATGTGTTAAATTCCAACTTTACACCCTTGCTTTATGGGGTTTTACAGTTTGCCCGCCTGGACCTTTTGCTAGGTAGGTCTTTGGGTAGATTGACTTTCGTTTGGACACCTATCAATTTTCGCTCTAGGAAACGGGTCGGTTTTTAAGTGGGGTGGTCGGTAGGCTTTTGGACGGCCGATCGACTTGCTTGATTATTATTCATTGGTGATCTCTGGAGATCTTTGAGGGAGCTGTTGAGAGAGCTTCGTGTTGATACTTGTTGAATTGTTAGGGGTGTTAGACTTTTAATCGATCGTTGGCATGAATGTGTGTCCTTGGTTGGCCAGGGTGGCCCTTTGGCCGTCTGACTTTTGGTGGGTCCGTTGGCCATCGATCAGCGTACGCATCGGTTGACCGTCGGTCTTGAGCCAGTCAGATTCATGAGAATTTATAACTTTTGGCTAAAAAAATTCTCGTCATTTACCTTTATGATCTGGACCATTATATTATTTTGAGATTTATGAAGACCATTTTTTGATGTACCTAAAGATATCACTTTATTAAAAGTTAAGGAGTGACTTTTTTTATATAAATATATATTAATTGGATGATATGTATGCAAATGCCCCTAAATTTAATTGTGTTAATAAAATTTAAACTTAGGTGCCATTTTGGGATCACTTTTGCTGCATTTTCAATATTTTATTTTTATTCTCAGTATGTCACCAAAAAATTATCTGATCATGCATGATGAATTTCAATGTATTTCATGAAAACTCTAATTTTAACAAATTTATGATTAAACTACAAATCTCGACAAAACCAACACAATAACATGGCAAAGTGATTCAATTCAAGTCCATATAACATCCCAAGTCAATCACTTGAAGTGCAGTAAAAAAAATTTACTGCATTAATTGAAAGGCTAAATAATCTTTAAATTTGACATGCTTATATTCAAATCAAATGGCTCAACAAGAGGAATATAACGAGCCTGAGATTTCTCAATTCTGACATCATAAGACACTAAAACGCTGAAAAAAAAAATATCATGATCGTACGAGTTAATATGCACAATCCAATGAAGTTTTACTATAATCTATTGTTGCCACCAACTACGAAATCATCATAATTAACATACAAAATCTACAATCATAAAAAAGAGTCATTTTCCTACATACCGCACAATTCTCATGTATTTACAAATCTAACGACTAAATTTCATATTTACATACAGAACACTAATCTTTAACATCACATCAAAAATAACACTACTGCTAAGTTCTAAAAGTGAGGTACCCCTTCTAATGCATAAGTTCAAGACACAGACTGTTATAAGTGTAAATATCAAACTTTAGGTGTTAGAAATGTACATACAAATGAATTAAATTGTGTGGTATTTTTATTTCATTTCCTTCCATATATGTTATTCCAAACCGCCTAATTCCAACATAAACTACACTAAAAAACAGTAAATCAGCATAACTAAAACTAAATACATGATACAATTTTAATCCACTGCACCATATTTTTCTCCAAAAGAAATTAGAAACATCACAATTCTATTTAAAAATTCAACCTTGAACTTGTTCAGCAAACAATATACAAACAAAACAAGGAAACAAATCTTCAAAATTGCAGATCTTACTCGAATTTCACCACAATGCAAGAGATGTCATCTTTGCTCTTCCTGATGAGAGCCTCCTCTGTCAAATGTTTAGCAGCAGCCTGAGGATCCTTAATACCTTTGATGGCGTCGATGACCTCCTGGTTCGACATCACCTGACAACACCAAAGCTCAATTAGCAGTTATAGAATATGAGAAATGGAGTAAGGTGCAAATAGTCCACCAGCTGCAATGAATCAGAGAACTATTTTGACATTTTAGTTATGAGAAATGTATCTGTAAAGGGATAATCCCTGCAAACAAAAGTCACCTTCCACAATCCATCGCTCGCTAAGACAAGATAATCCGTCTCATCATCTATTATCTCCTCATTGACATACGGTTCGGAGCTAAGGTGCACCTTCAAACTCCTATCTCCGAACGCCCTCGCAACGGCAAGTTGTCCGTCAACACGGGGCACATCTCCTGAATTATCAGCATAGTCACAATCACAAATAGATTAAAGGGGCATTTACATACAAACCACATAAATCTTATATATTTACATATCTAATACCTAAACATTTAGATTTACATGTATATCACTCAAATCTTTAATATCCCAGTAAAAATACACCTTCTCATGTACAGGATTATGACATCAAGGTATCATAATTGTAAACATCAAACTTTGGTTATTAGATATAAAATGGTACTGCTAAGATCAATATATCATTTGAGCTCATTCATTTAATTATTTATCAAATTTACTCGACTATTAAAATTAAAAAAAACATCAAAATGAGTTTTATATGAATATGGACGAGTTATTCATCAAGTGACCACATAAATGTTATATCATACCAGGAATTTTCGAAACAAAACCGCCTTTCTTCTCGATTATCTCACGCTCTTGGTTGGGTTCATGATCAATGGAGAGCTGTTTGGCTGTGCCATTCTTGCAAATTATTGCACGAGAATCGCCTAAATTAGCGACAACAAGCTTGGATCCATCTATTAAGATAGCTGTTACAGCAGTGGAGCCGCCTTTTCCCAATTCTTTAGCTTTCTCCAAAATCATGCTATCTGTAATTTCATATGCTTTCTTGATTGCATTTTTCGTGTCGGTGAAGAAGTCAGGCTGATCGAATCATAATGAATATAAGAGATAAAAGGGATAAAAGTTAACATGGTGAAACTAGCAAACAAAAGGTTGATTTCATATGACAAGTTCCTAATTATTTTAATGAGGGAAAAACAGCTAATAAAAAAAGAGACAGTTACATACATACCACAAAATTTTTACATAATTACATATCTAGCAACTAAACTTTCGTATTTACATACACAACAATCAAATCTTTGAGATCACAAATAAAAAAAAGAGAAAAAATATTACTTATTTTTTAAAGTGAAATACACTTTTTCATTCGTAGATTTTTAATACCAAAATGTTATAAATATGAATATCAAACTTTGTGTGCTGATATGTAAATGCATAAGACTTTTGTGGTATGTATGTGAATTTCCCAAATTTTATCTTAAAAAAAAAAATTGCATTTTAGAAAATGTAATAGAAAATGTGGCTGAGGAAATAATTTTTAATAACGAATGTCCAAAGAGCGCACACAAACCTGAAATTAGAACAGGAGAATGGAACACAAATTACCTGACGCAAGATATTGTCAAATAAATGTGATTGTAAATAGTTTGGAACATCATGACCCATGTGGCCATCAAAAATGGCAAATAAACCCAGCTCGGAGTCGCCAGCATGTTTAAACTGAGCAACTATATAATCCTCCATTGGATGATTAGATTGGCCCTTTACCAAGTGGTATCCATGCCTGATATGCCTTCCTGACATCTTAGTTTTGCCTTTTCCAGTTGTATCTGTGTTTGAAGAAGACAACCCAGCTTTAACCTGTAAGAGGAATTCCCAATTTTTATGTAATAATGAAATTACATATGATGGAAAAATGCCACATTACAAAAAACAAGAAACTATTACAGTTTGAATTGAGGTTTTCACCTTCTGAGGTGTAACAATAAGGAAGAATTGGAGACTAAGATGGAAAAGAGTATGGTGTCAAACTTGTCCTCTAGCTACTTACCCGGGGCCAATTTAGTCCATGAGTTATAAAAGTGTCAAATTAATCCCCAAACTTTTTAAAATAGGGCTGAAATAGCCCACGGTTGGGACTATTTTAGCCCATATTAAGAGAGTGGTGATTAAATTGACACTTTTATAGACTGTGGGAATAAAATGAACCCCTGCAAAAAAAATCGAGAGATTATTTTAAGAGTGTCCTCCATGGAAATATATGGGAAAGACAAAGCACATCAAGACACATGATGCATCAAACTCATCATCAACATTTGTTACATGTAACTTGACATTTAGATACCCAAAATCTTACATTCTTTGATCAAAGTTCAAATCAGATCGTTGTGCTCAAGGACCACAAGGAGAAAGTGAGGAAGCAAAAATCCCTCTCATTTAGGGGGTTTCATTTTGGAGAAGCATGCAATACTATCTAAGTTACAAGTCAGGCAGACTCACAACTATATTATTGAGGTTTTCATTTAGGGCTTCAGAAGCCATGCCTAAAATTTTCAGGACAAAATAGAAGACATGACCTCATGGCTACAATTTTTTTAAGTGCATGCATCTCCCTGTTTTTTCTTTTTAAAAAGCAATATCATTCGTAAGTAACGCTAGCAAAAGTTCTTTATTTGTACAAGAATGATTGTGGACTGCAATCCTAATGTGTTATATCCTCTCTCCTCTCCTGTGGATGTAAGCTTAAGCACATAAAGCTTGGTGAATTATGTGTTGCGTTTGTTTGTTTGGTTTTTTAATTTTTTAATTTTTTAATTTTTTCTTACTCAATGAAACATCCTAATTCAAGTTAAGACAGGTTTTATTATAAATGGAGAAAGGTTTTAACATTTTGTGATCTAAAAAATCACATCCAGATAAGAAACAAATAAAATCCCTAATTGTGGATTGTTAGGGAAGTTGATCAATTCAAGATTCGAGTTGAGCTATGTGCAACAATAAACATTTTCATTTTTAAGCCAACAGTTTAAGCGTATAATCTAATAGTTACACACCAACATATTTTTCAACTATTTGATATGAGGCTAAACTCAAAATCAGGTACCTTAACAATCTCCCCATCATCATCGTCCATCACTCCTTAAACAAAATTATGGCCAAATATCATGCAACAAAAGCTCATTCCAAGTCGATCCATCATGAGAGTTATTTGCTCTAGAACCATGATGAATCTTGGTGGAAGGAGCCGAAAATCATGAAACTACATATTGCATGAACCAAATGATTTTGGTGAAACAATCAGCTTTGATACCACTTGCTAGAGAGTGGGTACCAAAGAGAAACCAAAGTCGGGTAAGATGCACAATTAGTAAGTTCCATTTTCAATCAGAAGTAGACCCAATCATTTAATATTTCAATGCTAGAAAATTTTGAATTATAAGATGTAAGACCAAACCCAGTGAGAGACAAAACCCAATGCCTCAAGTGTCTTTACATAAAATATTAAACATAAAGCTCATTATAGCCACATATTATAGACATAGAGTTATAAATTTTTATTAAAAAAAAAAAACCAAAGATTAGGGCAATTTACAAGGGTCTTTCAGGACGGCTGCACTTTTTACGAAGGTGATTGTAAACCTATGGTGAGTAAAATTACTTCTTAAAAGATGCAGACTGAATTATAAATATTATTTTTTTCCAGAAAGTCAAACAATAACTTTCCTACAGCTAATACACTTAAATTGATAACATCAAAGAAATATCACAAGTCAAAGTAATATCATATCAATAAATTTTCTCTTAAATCAACATTAACAAGACTTTAAACTAGTATGATTAAATTTTGTAAATTTAAATATCCAACTCTCATCATATAGAGGGTCTTTATTAGAATCATGATTCTAGTGAATTGCTTTCTCCCCTCCTTATCCTCAGTTGTGTCAATATTCTTCTAGACTTACTCCTCATCATCAATCTCAACCATAATCAACTTCCATAATCAATAAAAATAAGAATATTAATTAAAATTAAAATTCATGACCATTGACGAATATAAGTTCATTTATATGAATTTCTAATAACATTTTAAGTTATTTTCTTATTGACTTGTGTTAGTCTTGCTACTTCCTGCAACAAAGAAGAGATAATATTGTCATATCTTCATCGCAGTTGGGCGTAACTTCCTTTTCATGCTCCACACTCATTATATATTAGCCTAAAGGTCCTATTCCAATTATATTAGACATTTATGCCAAAGAAGAAGAATCATTTTTGCTACTAAGCCCACAACCATAATAATATTTGCTATTAACTCAGCTATCAAATTGTTGCTATGCCAAATGCTTCGACATAGTTGCTTTGTTCTTGTAAGCATGAATCTTTTTACTTTTCAAGGAATTTTGGGATATGATGCAACATTATTATGAACATTAGATTGATGCTTTGATATTTTAATTACACCACATTTAACAACTTTATCAGAGTAGCTGGACTTCAATAGATTTGTGACTATTCACACCCTCCAATTTGCACTTGCACATAATGTTTCCACGCCCGATCTTTCAAATTTTCCATTAAACTTTCTCATGACTTTTAACCAAAATGAAAAAATCTAAAGCAAAATTTTAGTTTAAAAAATAGATTGCAAAATGTACATGTTAAAAAAAAAGGAAAAAATAAATAAAGAAAAGAAAAAAATTTATGTTTAATAAAAGAATAAAAAAATGAAATGGTTATTGAAAATATGAGAAATGTTGTGGATGAGGGCTTTGTCAAAGCAATGGCAATGACAATGATAGCATAGAGGTTCGGGAATGGAATTCAGTGATGTCAAGGAGAGGAATTGAGAGGTTTAGATTTATGTTTGGATGCAACACAAAATTGGGCTTTCAAATTATATCTAATTATAAATTTATATTTTAAGATCACCTAAGATTTGAGAGGTACGCCTCTTGTTTATTGAGTAATGGAACGCTCAGCCTTGTTATCAGGGTCTCCATAAGGTGTATTCCTCATAGTCAATTTTCACAAAAAAACAGTACAGTGAACCTCTTATTATGTAATTTTAAACATGGCATAATACCAAACCCTTATATTCACCAATGTGCTTTAATAATCTCCCACTCACATGGGAACTCTTTGGGAACTCTTCACATTATTCATCGTTCCCACTCAAATAAAAGAAAATACCATGCACTAGGATCCCATTCAACGTGTGAATTAATCATGGGAGTCCTCCGCTCATGAATCTTTTGCTCAACTATGATGGAATTGTTAGGACTTATGGGATCATAAATTGAAAGTGCCACTTGATCCTATCTAAATTATTGACTCTAACACTACTTATTAAGGCAGGGATGAACCATAAGGAAATCAGAGTTAAGCTAGATGGACCAATGATCATACTTAGTATACATATATGTGTGTCTCTGTGTGTGTGTGTGCAACTTTGAAAATGTCGCCTCAAAGCAACCTTAATGAAATGAAGAAGCAATAAAACTATCATAATGACATTCCAAATAATCTTCTGCAAAGAAAAAAAAAATTATAACTCCTGCTAAGTTTATTTTAGGACACTATTAACTAAAACTTAACTTTTAGAAAAAAATTAGTATAAATTTTTTCTTTGATTTGATCATTTACTAAATAAGGATTCCATCTCCAAATCATGAAATATATTTACATTTCTTCAAATAAAAGCATATCAATACTAGCAGTAACATTGTTCAACAAATCCTCTAAAATAGTTTAGAAATTAAAAAAAAACAAGTTAACAACTCGTGCGAATCTTCTAGCTAGCTCAAATCTTGAAATCTCTAGCACAAAAAAAAATCATAAATATATTTGTTTTTAAGTCAATTAGCTCTTGCGCTAAGCAAACAAATTCTTGAAAAGACAACAAAATCTGACTGCTATAAACATAATACATCCCATTTCAATACCCTCCCATCAACCCATCTCAAGCCGTTTATATTCCTCAATCCCAAAACCCAAAACCCAAAACCTAAAAAAAATTACTCCTTAAAACAACCCTAAAAATCTTCCTTAAATAACCACCCAAATCAACCAATCGAATGAAATGTAGAAAAATTCTCGGCTCATGATTTCACCACATTCAACCACAAGCAATAAATTCAACTTTACTCCCATATCAAATCCACCATCAAGGTTATTTTCCAAACAAAGAAAAAGAAGGATTTTTGCAGGATCTGATCCACCTAAATCCACGCAAAAAAACACAACCGATCAAAAAGGGACATACCTTCATCTTATGCAGGATATCTTTTCCCATCATTCTCCGACCAATTTGATCCTGAGCCCCCTCTCTCAAACTTCAAAGTTCCGACTTTCTCTTCCTCTCCTCCTCTCGCATTTATCACACTGAAAAGGTGGCGGTGGCCGCGTTTTTTGATCGCCAAGCGCGGGATAATGGACCGGAAACTAACCCGAACCGCTCATTTGCTCTGTCCGAGCCGGAACATAACCCGAACCGAATGAAAAATTACATGCACATACTTTAATTTCTAAATATTTACATATCTAACACTAAAACTTCAATTTCAATTTTTACAAACATATCACTACCTATCCATAATAAGATTTATTTTCTTTTTTAAAGGTTGAAATGATAAAAAATTAAATTTAGGTGTTAGAAATGTAAACGCATAAGAATTCAGGGGTGTATATGTAAATGCTCCTTTTTTTATAAAGAAAATTTATCAGGAATTTGTAACAATTAAAGTTTAGGGGGTGGATATGTAAATTTTATATAAAGTAGATGGTAGATATGTAAATGTCATAAAAATTTTAAAAAGTGACCCGACCCGACCTGACTCAATCCTACCAAACAAAACCTCGTGATGGGGAAGATAAGATTAGCGCAATATTATAATTTTTCGCAGCCAAAACGTCATGTGAACGTTATTTTCAAAAAGCAGCTGCGTTTGTCAACTTTCATAGCTAAATTATTATTTGGCCCTCCATCATTTTCCTTATTACAAATATAACCCATTTTTTTTTTTGTTTCATTGTTAATAAAAACAAAAGATGATGGAGTCAAGATTGATGAAGATAAAGTATTAATATCTTTATTTAGTATTGGTTGGGATAGATCCATTTTGGGCAGATGCACTATGTTTTGAAAACTCATTCAGACCGTTTAGTATATTATGTTTTCAAAACGCATTCAACTGTTTAGGTAAATTATATTTCGACAAATTTTTCAAAAAAGTACGTTTTTAAATCACGTAAATTAGTATTTTCACACTGTTTCTAACTAGGTGCGGTTGCAATTTTTTAGCTGTGATATGACTTTAAAAAAAATATAATCTGCACCGTAACTTTTGAACAACTGATTATTTTTCATCAGTTTATCAATGAAACGGAGCTATCTAAAACAAAAAAAATTTGCGTACGCGAATCGTGCGCATTATGTACGTACTGTATGCATGATACGTGGAGGCTATGCAGAAGTTTTTATGTTTAATCTCATGTAATCTTTGTGTAACCTCCATGTAACTTCTCTGTTATTTGGAGAGTGCATGGAGGTTACATACATATGTGACCGCCTTCTACTAGTTGGCGTACGCGTGATGCGTACGGTCTACGTGCGCAAATTTTTTCCCCTCAAACAAATCTTTACATATATGTCACTCAATTCTTATGTATTTAAATGTTTAATGTTTAATTGTGTATATATATACAACTTTATTTATAGATAAAAATGTAAAATTTACTTTATAAAAAATAAAATATTGATATTTTTTATTTGAGATTAAATATTTTTTCGGCATAAAACTAGATTATACTTTTAGTAATAATAATAATTATTTTTAATAATATTATAAATGCAGAATTATAATAATATTATTAAATAATTAAAATATAAAATATTTAAATTTAATGTCACAGAAAATCTTCCCTCTCATCTGCCTCCTGATTTCAAGCTTTGTGAGGTAGCTAGGGTTTCCACTTTGGCGTCTCTCCGATGGCGATGATAAGCCGTCTGCGCCTTCTCCGGCGCTTCTTCGACCTCTATCCATCTCCTCCCAACACTGTTCTTCAATTTCTTACTCGCCGCCATCTATCTACTCTCTTTCCGTCAACCATGATTGAGCAAGGAGGCCAGAGAGTAAAATCTCTGGTCTCCCTTCACTTAAAGAGGAGACGTGGAGAAGATGGATTCTGCACTAGAGCAATGAAGGAGGAGGAAGCCCGGCTCTTCTCGCCCTACTTATCGGTCCGCATTCGCTGCAGCATAGATTTGGCAGTGAGTTATTCAATTGATTGTTTGTGCAATGCCATAGTAGTTTTGTTGAGGTATATCTCGTATGCTTGATTGAATTTTCTATGATGAATAATTAGATTTTGTTTTTGATTGGGGACTTGTGAGATGTGCATAGGGTGGATTGATATGTGCAAGTTTTAGTCTCGCTTCGCCGTCATTTTAATCCATTCGAACTAGAAATTAATTTGCTGGAAATGTCTCTTCCGAGGATAGTTTGATTTGACTATATAACGCATAAATAGTACGCGCTTGCATTCATGTACTACATAAGGGGGATTTAAAAAGATGGTGCTAATGCTATTATATTCACAAATCTCTAGAAGGCTGAAAGTTTATAAATAGCTTCTCTTATACAATATAAGATTGAAAGCCTCAATACCTTTTTTAAAAGTTAATTCTCATAAAAATATTTTTAAATTTATTTAATAAAATATAAATATATTTTTAACAATCTCAACTAATTTATCTCAAAAGATAAAATAGTTTCTGATGTAAAATATAAGATTGATTCTTTCGGTACAAAGTGCAATTAGTTATAAGCCAAAATCTATAGCGATGATGATCACTATTTTCTTAAAATATTTTCAGGGTTATAAGAAAATTATAAATACCAAATGTAACATTAAACTCTGGTTAAATGAATACAAATTTAAAATCTTCATGTTAAGATTAATATCACCATATTGATAAAATCAGGATGAATGGAGCACAAAATGTTAAAATGTTGACATAGATTGTCTGGGCATATAAAATAGAGGAGAAGATGCTTTAACAAGGTTGCCAGAAAATTGTTGTGGTAATGATAGGATGGAAATTAGACATATAATCAATAATACGACTAAAAGTTCCTTCGAAAGTTTTATCTTAATTTTGTTTAGCACAACATGCAACAATTTTGAAAGTGAATAGAAAATTACTCCTGAATTGCTTTCTAGTTTGGATAATTCTAACGCTACTGATGATGAAGATGATCAAGAATGTGTTATTTCATATTCCTCTAGTTTACAAATTTTTTTTTTTTGCATATTATCATTCTTTACATTATTATTTTACAATGTATAAGCATTTGTAGGATGCACTTTCAGAAGCTCTCTTGTGTTTTGGTGCGGGTTCTACAAGTATAGATGAGATTAATTCCGAGAAACCATGTGAGGTGATTTCCTGAACTGTCCAGTTCCCATATCAACATATTATACTTCCAACTCATAATATTTTTTTTAATGACTTCTTGTGTAACCTACTACAGTGTATCTTTATAGAAATAGCACCCATGTATTTGAAGCCACACAAATCTCGAAGAGAACAACAAAATTTTTTCAACTTTGATTCTCAATGATTTGAGTAGGTTCAGCAAGTCTGTTTAAATGTTTGGGTGCTAGTTACTCAAACAAGAAGATTTTAGTGGCATATTTGTAAATATTTTTTTTTTTTGATATTAATGTGCTATGTGAAAAATATTTGTGCTTTGATTTGCTCGCTCACTTTTTTTTTCCTCGTAAAGCTTATTTTTCTAGTAGATTTTCTAGACATTTAATTGCCCCTCAGTCATTGGCTTAACTTTTTATGATGTTTTTAATATTACATTGTTGCAACATCTGTATTTAATATTTATCAAGTTAACGTACGGAATAGATGTCAACGTACGTTACATATTTCTAAAACAAAAATTAAAGCATACTTTGGTATTATGGATGAGGCCCTTCTACTGTAGCTTATCCTTCAGATTTGCCAATCATTCTATTTATGGGCTGCTAGCAGGTGGCTAGTGGTTTCTAAACAAGCTAAAATGAAACAACTCAGTTTATGATTGGGAAGTGCATGTTTGTAATGAAATTATGGAAAATGCTAATCATTTGTGTTGTTATTGTTCAAGTAATTTTCCAATTGGTGGTTACCATCTTTCTCTTCTTATAAAATATACTTTCTTTTATTCTCTAAATTACACAATACCCTCTGCAGACTTGGATAACTTCCCTATTTGCCAAAGGCCAAGATGTGCATACATGCATTTCGTTAGCTTCGGATTCTATTTGTTTAAAACACGTACCTGAATATGAAGTTTCCAAGGGTGAGCCATTTGATTGGCTGAAGAACATTGAGGTTTTGTTTAATCTTGCTATTTGTAATCACATGCTTAATTTTTATTTTGTCAAGCCTTTCAAGTTTTTTATGATTTTTTGTAGTTTGTTCATTTCTCATCTGATTAAACATGTAGGAGTTCAACCCTTATACTTCTGAAAAGTTGCTGACAAGCTTATACAGCTACATCCCTTCTAGTTAAATTTTTTTACATATGTTCTGTAGAATTCTTTACGGAATATAATGGATGCATTAATATTTTTTTATTGCGGATATACTTCCTTGAAAATTAGGACATAATATCATAAACTATCCCAAAGACTTACAAAGGTGCTTGACGTACGAAGAATGCGCATGGTCACGACGAGACACTGCCAGAACGACACAACATAACTTTAAAAACTAGGAAACTGTATGTCATGGACACTATGTGGTTTTTTATAGATTGTTAATATAGAATACATAATGCATGATATTTTCTACCAAAGGCAACACCCATTAAAGCACACTATCATATACTTATATTTCACAAAAGAAGCTTAACAATCCCAAAAGAAAAGTAAATATTATTTTAAGTAAAAAATGATTTGTCATGTGTCATTTGTTATTGGTAAACAAAATTCTAACATTTGAATTCACTAATCATTGTTGGTTGTTACATATTTTGTGCTTGTATTAATAGGTCATGAATGGCCCTTTCCTTGCGCATTTGTCCTTGTCTCCTGTTCGTGTATATTCTTGTGTCATGTTGAGCCATGTTTGGGCTATGGAAGGTTGTGTTTTCTTAAATGCTTCTAACACAACTTCGAGCGTATAGACACATGTTGGGGTGTGTTAGAGACATGTCTATTTTTTTAAGTATGGCAAACACACGTCTAACACAAGCTCAAAAGGTACTTGGAAGTCTGTGCTTCCTAACACCTAACAATGATTAAAAGGGAAAATGAATCTCTCTCACTCAATCTCTACTTTGATTACGGGTGTAACAGCACAGCGCTTGGTTGAGCTCAAGTTTTGTTCGAGCAAATAAGCCAAAATTTTGTTTGTGTTTAACTTGTCGGTTTATTGAACTAAACTTGAGTTGTTCATGAACATAAAGTTTATTTAAATGCCATATATGCATTGTTAAAAATACATGCCATCATGTGGATGGTGTGTATATATGATTGTGAATATGAACAATCTTTACATGTATATTCACACATATAGACAGGTAGCCACGCATATTTTTCATTTTTATGTATATATATCAATATAATCAGGTTATTATGCAGCCAAAAACTGCTGAATATGGTATTGTTTGTGCTCAATTCATTAAATTTATGAACTTTTAAAAACTAGTTAAACTTGAGCTCATTATTGTGTTAAATGTAATCAAACATGAACAACAAGCTTTTGAACCCCAAACCAAACACACAGGCGTAATAACAAAGGATAATTAACTATTGTTTATCTCTCATTCTCTCTTTTGACTCTTCAATGCCTTTCATTTTAATTTATGTTTTTGGAACCTAGACCTTTAGGCCCTAGTCTTTAATCGACCACCTTAGTTAGGACCCTTGTCCTTTCAGACGACCTCTTCCTTGCAACTTTATTTGGTTGGCCCAAGAGCTAATATCTTTTTATCAATGAACTTGTGTTAACGAGTTTAGTGCAGGAGCTTGCCCCACTCCGTAATTTCACGGTCAGGTTTATGGTCTAAGGGCGGACAATCATCCTACTTTCTCGAGAATTCATCTCAGCATGTTCATTTGATGAGATTTGGGTGAAATTCTGCCTTCTCAAGAAGCAATTGCTATGGTGAGTTCATTTGTTTGACCCTAACCAAAATGCATACACATGATGGTTAATCTTTTCGGTTGATTTTGTTCTCTATGCGAGTCAGTTATTTTTGGAGGCCTTGCTTTGGATTACTAGGGTTTACTATGTTTTAGCCTGTTAGAAGCCAACTATAAGCATGCAAGCTCTTGTAGTAGTTTGTTATCACCAGTAAGGCCACCACAACCCCATGTGAGCTTTTTCTTCATCACAAGAGGAAGATCTACCTTCGCCAGCGAATCACGCCTAATGTCTTGTTTTTTCTCTTCCGTACACTTGTCAAGGGAAGAGAGGATTCCTTTGAACGGGAATGCAAAATCAAGCTTCTTGTGAATTTTTGAATTATGCTATATCAATTCCATAGAGAATTCACCTATAAATAGGTGATTACAAGTACAAGAATAAGGAAAGGAATTAAGTCATTTCTATAATTACGGAATAACATAAATAGCTAAAATTAAGGAATTAAAATAATGTCTAAATATAGCACGTATTAAAGGGTAATTATGAGCGTAATTCCACACTCCACTTGAAGTTAGGTTTTACGGATTGTACGTACGCTTGATTCGTTTAGCTACATCGAAAGCTTGACTTAGGGAGAGCGCTTGATGAGAATGTACGCGGTTTGGTCTTTAGAAGGAATATAGACCAGATTCGATGATTTCATTGTCCACTTTCTCCGAAATGAAGTTCGATCAATCTCGATGTTTTTCGTTCGGTGCATGATGAACAGGGTTAACTTTCATGTGCGATTCTTCATGATTGTCGCGGAGCATCCGATAGGATTTTCTCCCATAATCCTAAGCTCGTTCGAGAAATCTTTTGATCACATTCATTCACGAATACACGGTGTTAGCGCTCTCGTGTCCTACCTTAGCATCTACTCCGAGATACCATAGATTGCTTCTTGCTTCTCCGAGTAACTAGATTGCCGCATACATAAGAGCAATGCCCGAGAGGTTGATCGTCGGGTGGATATGTCTCTGCCCGTCAGCATCGGTAAAAACTCTACCGCTTTGTGTATTATTCTTTTTGAATAATAATTCTTTACACAGTCGTCTTTAAGAATCTTAAGATTCGGTTAACGGCTCGATATGTTACTCGATAGGACGATTACATGAGATTGACTTCAGCTTTCTTGCGAAAAACTTATGTACAGTGCAGTGTGAGACAAGTAAATAAGTCTTCCAACAAGCCGATTGATATCGTCCTTTGTCGCATTGGTAATAGCTATCATTCTGCATTCACGATTTCTCTATGCGGGTACATTGGAGTATCTATTGGTTTGCATCAGCATGCTGGAGTTTAACTTTCAATGGGTCCGATGTGTCCTTTTCTTTGAGTTACGGCTATCCCAGATTTTGGATCTTGCAACTTCCATTCAAGAAGAACGAGTCTCGAAGTCCTTGATTTCGAATTCATGGAGTAGAAACTTCTTCGATTTTTGTCAAATCTTCGATGTGATCACTTTGTAAGAATGATGTCGTCACATCTGCGATGAGTACAACAATCTTTTTGTGAACATTGTATGATCGGCTGAGCTTTGAGTATAACGCGTTTGATAGCGTGAATTGGTGAATCGAAGCAAACTGAGCACGGGGAGATTGTTTGAGACCATATAGAGATTTACGGAGCTTGCATACTTTGCCTGCTAGGGAAGGATCTTTCTGAGACCCGGGAGGTAAATCCATGTATACATCCTCTTGAAGATCTCCGTTAAGGAATGCATTTTTGACATCAGAGTTGCATTAGCGGCAGATCTCGGTTCTTTACATGATGGAGAGTAGGATTAATGGAGTTCGGTTTGAGCTGCTGGGGCGAATGTCTCTTGATAGTCGATTCAGTATATTTGCGTATAACCTTTTGCTGACAGATCGGGCTTTCATACGTTACTAAGCTTCCATACGCACATTTGATTGTAAATAACTCATCTGCATCCTCTTGGGTCTCGTATTCTTGGGCAAATCGAGACACTGATCACGTTCCATTCTTTTACAGTCGCAACAACTTCTTCATTCATGACTTTTCTCCATCATGGTTGTGAGAGTGCTTCTGAATAGAATTCGGGATCTCTATCTTTGTCGATAGCGGTGACAAATGCATGATATGGAGGAGATAACTTCTCGTATGAAACAAATCGAGATAAGATGTTGAGTGCGGAGCATCAGAATCATCTCTCGCGGGCGGGAGTAGGCTCGTAGTCGCAAGTTTACTATGGGTTCCGTACCGAGTGAGTTTCGAGAGGTTTGGAGCCGGATTAGATTCTTGGACGACGGTAGGAAGTGGTATTTGGTTCTCTATTCTTTCGGTGGATTCGTTCGAGTCTTGTATAGACTCGAAGTTCACGAGGTGCGGGATGTGTAGATGGGTTTGGCATAAGAGATGGAGGAGGTTGGATAGGCTGGTGAAAGATCCGTGTCGGTTGGTAAAAGAACACGGGGTTGTTGTTCACTACGACTCTCCACGAGCAACGGACTGCAGGTAGTATGGGCGATCTTTAAAAAAAGGTGACATCTATAGAATTATAGATCTTTTTAGTTGAAGGGCGATAACGATTGTAGCCTTTTTATTGGTGAATACTGCTATGAAGATGCGTTTGGTGATGCGGGATACGAATTTTTACGCGGTGTTGTTTGTGAATATGAACAAAGGTCGAGCAAGCTAAATAATTTGGTAGGGATAGCTGAAGGGAGGACACGGGTAGTTGGATAGGAGCGAAGGAGGACATCGATTGGGCTAAGGAAACCCGAGAATACGAGAGGGCATCCGGTTTATGAGATAGGCGGCGATTAATGTTGCCTTGCCCCGATAAAATTTAGGGACCAGATGTGGTGAACATGAGGCTTGCGGGCTACCTCCGACAAGTGACGATTTTTCGCTCGGCAACGCAGTTTTGTTGGGGAGTATCAACACGCGTGCGAGGTGAAGGATGCCATTGTGAGTAAGAAAAGTTCCTAGGGAGGTGTTGAAAAAATCTTGTGCATTA